>OY744476.1:106478171-106860671 GCA_963556175.1 Tipula confusa | reverse complement strand
GTTTTTGTTTTTGTTTTTGTTTTTGTTTTTGTTTTTGTTTTTGTTTTTGTTTTGTTGTTTGTTTTTGTTTTTGTTTTTGTTTTGTTTTGTTTTTGTTTTTGTTTTTGTTTTTGTTTTTGTTTTTGTTTTTGTTCTTGTTTTTGTTTTGGAAAAACAAGAAAATTGCAAATTTTCTATTTCGGTTGAATTTAAATTCATTATCGGAAGATTAATATCTCAGTGAAGAGATATTAATCTTCAGTGATAATATCTCAGTGAAAAGTGTTTTGTAGTCAGTGTTTGTGCTAATTTGTGAAATATAAAAAAAAAATTGTGGTTTATTGCTAGTGTATTCTATTAGTATTTGTGCTGTGCACTAAAAACTGGTTTCAATTCTAGCTGTAACTGTTACTGGTGACTAATTTGTTTTTTATTTTTACATTGCATGTTATATATTTCACCAATTTTATATTCTGTACCGAAAGATAACAAAATACAGTATTTCGACCGATTCAGTTTCTTTACTCCTTTAAATATGAAATAGAACATCGATGCTGTGAAAATTGGTGTTGTTTAGTACAAGCATTTTTTGTTAGTACAATATTTTATTTTGGAGAATTATTTTCTGCTCTATCAACTGAAAATGGTAAAGGTAGGATTATTGTCATTATTATTAAAAATTAAGAACACATTCCAATAGGTTTTTCTAACGATAATAGTTTTAAATTGGAAGTATAGAATATCTACAAAAAGACTTCTGCCCAATATATAAATTATTTCCATCAACATTTTTAAATTATTACGATATTAGGCTGCTTTAAGGACATTACACGTTTTCCTAAAAAATTTTCTAAATTATGTAGGTTATATAGAAAGCCAAAAGTTGTTGCATTTTTCTTCTCAAACGTACAGGTCTCGTTTAAATTTATGTTAGAAAATCATAAGATCTACGTCAACGAAATCCAAAAGATTTGTAACAAAACTAACTTTACTTTTCAAATCTAATAAGAATTTACGAGTATACTCCGCAACTATTGTAGTGCATAAAATAACATTTATACTATTATCCTGGAGCATTTTGCTGGTGACATAATTACTTCAAATAAAATATTGTGCCATGTTATTATAGTTTTACATCATTTTAAAAAGTAGCAATTTCATTATTTGTTGTAGTCATATTACTTTATTTTGTGATTTATTTTCGTAGTTTTCTTCTCCATCCTTTGGTAAAATGTATACCGCGATGTACAAAGCAGCACATGCATTTTATATTTATTGCTAAGTGATAAGGCATCCGCCTCTCCTAAGGTATAGGCGCTGACCAGACAGCCGCTCTATATAAGAACAGACGTTTCTGTAATTTAACATCACATAGCTCTTAAATGTATTGATTGCAAGTGACCTACATACTTCTCTGGCTTCAGCCCCAAACTAACTTCCCCAGGCGATTCTCCTCACATGATTCTGCTATAGGTTGCTCGAGTTACCACCGACACGTAGCAAGTAGTAGATAGGATGGAGAGGTTAAGATCTGTAGTTAGACCTTAGTCGGCCTTGTTGTTTGGTTGATTCTTACTTATTTAATATTTTTTGTAACATTCTGTTGACAACCTTAACCAATTCTTACTTTTTGTGGTTTTTCTGGTGTATATACAAGTCTCGACTCGCCAATCATAATAACCATTGTTGGTTATTTGGATATTCAATCAAAATAACCATTGTTGGTTTCTGCTGTCAAGTGAATGTTATATTAGGGATCTATTTTATTGTTTGTTTTGGTGAGCAGTATATCGCTGCAGTATATCCAATATATCGTTGATGACCATTCGACGAAAATCAATGAATCTCTAAAACCATATTTGTTTATAATTTCTTGACAATTTAGGGCATTCAACGCGAGTATTTAAAATAACATGAAGGAAAATTATACCTGCTTCAACACGCCAATGTTCTAAACCTCTGTAATCTAACAAATTACAGTGGTCTGATTAGATGAAAAGCCCAAGTAGTATACCTATAAAATGGCGACCAATTTGGGAAGATATATCCCAAATCAGAATGATCAAACTTACAATCAAGGATTTTACGAAAAGCAGGTAACACAAATTAGTAAAGTTCCGTTTAATGATCCTTTTTAAGTCCAAATTAGGCCAAATATGCTGGTAATTACAGTATGAGGTGCAATTTGCTCAATGGTTTGTAATTTTATAAGCTTCTTTTTAAGGAGCAGTTTGCACCTAGCAAGTAGAACTTCAATGTCCACCTTGCATGGTAAGATGAGGCAAGTGATAATTTGCCCTGCAAGTCCATCAGTTTACTTATCCCCCGTAATATTGAAATGCCCTGGCACCCATATAAGATTAAACTGTTCAGCCATCTCGTTAAGAGATGAAAGTCATCTCTGGGCTACTTTCGACGTGATAAAGCCTTGTAAAACTTTAATAGCAGCCTGACTATCCGTAAAAATATCTCTTACCGATAATACATGATACTTCATCCAGTCTATGGCTTACTCTATAGCTATAAACTCTGCCTGGTAAATATTGCAATGATCAGGGAGGCGAAACAGACATTGACATTTAGTTCATCGCAAAAAACCACACCGCCGACCTTGTCATCAATTCTATCAGATCCATATGTAAATAAATTAATAAAATCTGGCTTTAAAACTGTTGCACTCGCCAGTCCTCTCTGGAAAGAATATCAATTAGAAATATAACTTCGAAGGATGATGTTGAGATGGTATAGTCGATAGATTTGGGGATTTCTTTGTTCGTTAGAATAGATGAGTAGTCTATAATGTTACAGGACCACAGAGAAATTGATGTAAGCTTTATAGCTGTACTTGCAATAACTTGCTTATCCAGAATATCTAGAGGGATGAGATGAAAGAGAATCTCCAGTACTTGAGTAGAGATGCTCCTAAGTACACCACCAATACACAAGTCGGCAGTTCTTTGCACTTTCATCTGCAACTTTTTGGGTTCGCCACTGTATTTAAGGTGGGCCACTTAATTGTAACTCCATACATTAGAACTGGTCTAACTACAAAAGTGTAAAGCCAATGTACAATTGTGAAGCTTAACCTCCTATCCTTTTCCAATGACATTTTTATAAGAGTGGAGTGCTATCGTAGTCCTTTGTTACTCTTTCCAGAATATTTGGCATCCAGCTTAGTTTGTTTAGTAACTTCCAGGTTTAGTGACAGGTCATTTATGAACAAACTCCAAAAAAGAGGGGATAGTATCCCACCTGCGGTGTACCCCTACTTACAAATGTTCGGATGGATGATACATCTAGATCTGTCGTAAGACCCTGCCTTTAAGCATTTGATCAATCCAGCTTTCAAGTGTCACATTCACCCCTAAATTTGAAAGTGCCTGTAGGATCGCCTCTGGTTTGACATTATTAAAGGAACCCTCAATATCACAAAAGATCACCAATGAGAATTCCTTATACTCGAGAGACTTCTCTATAGGACATAATAGGGAATGGGGAGTTCCCCTTACAATATGCATGTTGAGACGTTGACAGTTTTACAGGCTCCATTGAGCCTTTGCGGTAAACTTCATTCTGTCTTTCTAGAATTTTCAAGACAAAAGAAGATAGACTAATAGGCCTAAGGTCTTTGGGATTGCAATGAAAGCATTTTCCCGCCTTAGGTATAAAAGTTACATTTACTTCACTCCATTTCTTGAAAATATGACATAGTTCGAGGCTACTTTTGAAAACCACCTCAAACCAGGGAACAGTTAAGTAAGTGGTTTTTTTAATATCGGCAGGAATAAGCAGACTTGAAAGCCTTGAAACTGTTTACTATACCAACAAGATATTTCTCCTGTTGAGAATTTTTCCGCGGGGCCGGTACCCTTATTAGCCTTTGGCAAAATAGGAAAAGAATTGCAACAACCTGGAAAATGAGTTTCCAGAAGAAGTTCCAAGGATTCCCTACCCGTTGTAGTCCACTGGCCATCCGGTCGTTAAAGTCCGCAAAGTTAAATCCATAAGAGAAAATTATAACCAGGTCAGACTTCTTTTTACAGCATTAAGATGTTGCTAAAATATCGGAGACCACATACGGTTAGTAAGAAGAGATTTATACTTACATTTACTAACATTCAAAAATATTTTGTTAGTAATTGACCAGTTACAAATCTATCTAAATAATTCTGTAACTTTTCAATCATATACGCTTGAAATTGGAGGCAATATTTCAAATATGAAGCAGTCAATAACATAGTTGGTAATTATTGTAAATAACAGCGGACCAATATGGCTGCCCTACGGTAATCCAGAAGTCACTTTAAATAATTTAGACGATGAATCAGAAAGCGAAAGGAATTACTAATTATAATACAGCACCCTGGAAGAACACATGATTGTAATTAAAAAACACAGGATTGTAATTTGTTGGGATTGAATTCAATTCTGTTGGCTTCATCCTTTTCAAGAACCGAATTGCGATCGCGCGTACCTTCTTAGCCATTTTTCTTAGCCAAGAACGTCGTTTTACGATAAAGAAGGAGGTAAACAGTAAGGGGTGGAAAGTCAGCTGTCATTATCATAAAAGTATATTAGATTGTGAGTTGCTGATAGAAAATCATTGATAAAAATTAGAAAAATGGTAGGAGGAGGCACAGATCTATGAGGGACAATATTGTATAAAATATGTGAAATTGATGTTACGCCGTCCACCACCATTTGAATTTTGTGATGAAGAAGAAAATTCTCAATCCATAAAATTAACGAACCGTAAAGGCCAATTGCCCTCAATTACCACAGAAAAGGAAATTGCTTATGTTCTCAAGTTCTTTGAAAAGCACTAAAACGATAGTAATTGGGCAAACATTTGAAGGGTCCAATTTACTGCCATTTATGTTACAGGATGTATATATTAGTAGTTTTCCAAATGACGATGCTAAAGAGATAATCGGGATGTCAAGTTACCATCAAATTAGAGTTTGCAGTAAATTTTCGGGTGAGGAGAGTTTGGCTTTTTCCTTGGTGGTAGAAAAAATATTGTCCCTATCTTTCAGAGGTGGTATAGATGATTTCCTACAATCCAAAAAATGTTCATTGACTTTACGAGCAAAGTACCAAAAGGTCCGATTGCTATAACTTCGGTTTAAGACTTGCCGCGACTTTTCTATAACCTTCATTTTGTGATATTTTCTATCTTGCGACACCGTTTGTGTTGTCAGATCCAAGCCAAAAAGTAGTTAGCATTATTACACAAACTGCAATTAAATATCACTTTTAAAACTACACAGATGAGTTCCAAAAATGCCTTGACACTTTTGACATGATTTGTATTTTATGTTTTACAATGTTATATTCAAACTATATTTAACTATTACTACAAAATATTTACCATTTCAGAACTGTTTCCGCACCCGGTATATAAATAAAGCATAATTTGTGTTATTACAGCTTGATATTTTTCGTTCTATAACTCGTTTTGCCGTGGAACGGGATGTTAAAAATAATATTATTTATTATTTGCTATTAAAATAAAATAAAATAAATAATGCATAATAAATTGCAACAGCAGTATATTATTATAACAGCAATAATTTTACAGTTCGCTGTTACACAAGCAAACAAGTTATCTAGATAATAACGTTAAAGTAATATGTCCAACTCACTAACGACTAAGGTTCGTATTTTCACTTGTATGTAACAAGAACATAGACATACCTAATAGGAGCAATATCAACCTCAGCACTGATAAAATACGATATATTAATCGTTGATATATACATATACCTAGTTTATTGACAACAACAAAATAAATCTACAAAACATAAAAGAATTTATGTTTTATGATTTATTTCCATACGTAATATGGATAATAGTATTTGTCAATAAATAAAGATGTACAAAAAAAGAAGAATTAAACCGAAGAGCCTCAGAGCACATAATTTATCATTATTGTCCTGAGAGTTACATATACAAACAATCTAAGGATATATTATATTATAGTTCTTTTTTGTTGTATTATTTATTATAAAATAATTTATTTCTACAAAATGTTGATAAATGAATTTTTCAGTATATGGATTAATTAATTTTCTTTTGTGAAAATTTATGTGATACATAATATGTTGGTTGACAACATATCGCAAGTGTAGCTTACCAAGCTACGCAAGCGTTGAATGACGCAGCTGACAAATAAAAGGACGATTTCTCAAAAGCAACAAGACGTATAAAAAATGACATGTATGTAGATGATCTCTTAACAGGTACTGAGGTATTAGGCGAGGCCAAGATATACATTTCATACTATCAAGTTGTGCCAATCAACACATATATTTTATTTAAATATATTAGAAATAGAAGAAAGTACCCATGTGAAACTATTGAGATTAATTTGGAACCCAAAAACCGACTGCTTCCAATTTAAAGTAAATACAAACGATCAATCAATTTTAAGCAAAAGAGGAATTTTCTCAGAAGCAAGTGGGCTATTTGACCCGTTAGGATGGCTTGCTCCAGTGACAGTTGCAATTAAAATATATTTTTAAGCCCTAAAGTCACATAACCTTGGGATGACCCTTTACCATAGGACTTGGCAGTAACTTAGTTAAATATACGCAATAATATACCACAAATAGAAAATATAACTGTTAAAAGGTATACAACTTTTGGAGCCGGCAGCAAAATTAATCTATTTGGTTTCTCTGAAGCTTCGAAACATGCATATTTAGCAGTGTCGTATGGTCAAATAATCCAACCAAAGGAAGATTTAGCAATCAAATTGTTATCATCAAAAACCAAAGTAGCTTCCATTAAGCAAGATTCCATACCAAGACTATGTGGAGCAGTCCATTTGACTAGACTACTTACAATGGTTAAAAATGCATTAGAAATTGAAGTAAATGAGATCGCTGTTTGGACTGATTCCACCATCGTTTTAGACTGGTTGTCAGTGCATCCATCCAACTGGAATACATTTGTTGGCAATAGGACTGGTAAAATTCTCACCAGCAAAAATATGTCATAGTGGAGACATGTCAACTCCAATGACAATCCAGCTGATTATGACTCAAGATGAGTTGATCCTAAACTACTAAAAAGCCTTAGTTTATGGTAGAATGGGCCACCTTGATAAATCAGACAAACCAGTTAGTTTTAAATTGTTTTTATTTCAAACTGCTCAATGCTGATGATTTTCCATTGCAAGTCGCTTATTCTATTTTTAATGGTTTTTTTTTAATAAAAGTTCTTCCAATTTACTAAAAAGTTATCAATTCAGTATAAGCTGAAACATACTCAGCACATTCCTAAATTCATTAATGATCATCGATGCAACGTATATATTGGGTAAACTTGTATTTAACTAAGGACTGTGTTTCCTACTTTGCATTGCTAAATTTCCTGATTTTGGACACAATAATTCTTGCCCAAATAGATTATTGTTAAAGCATAATTTAAAGACTTTTTTCTTCTGTGGCGCACTTTCATAAACTCCAACTTCATTTAATTTTGAACAATGGCAAATTGTGGGTTTTCTAGTATCCAGTTTTTAGAGCGTGACTTCTGTATAACAGAAATTTAAACAAATTTTGAGCATTAAGATAATCTGTATTTCCCATATGATGAGAGTCTTATTATCTAGTTTTGTCCTTGGAAGATATATCAAAAATGAAACTCTTGTTTCACCGAGCTCCATAATGCTTTTCTCTTCTCTTCTGGGTCTTGATCTTCCGTTTATTGATTGCATTTATGTAAGAATTGAAAGTGATGCAGAAGAACTGGAGTAATCCAACAACTTATTCTCGTAGCAAACCTTTGAGCTTTTGAAATTTCCCGAAAATTGAGTGTTTAGTTTCAGCAACTGTGTGTCGATGGCTTATCGATGGTTATGCAAGCGGTTTTCATTTGCTTAAGTTTGATTCGTTGAGTAGCCGCCGTTTAGTAATTTTATTCGCATTCGAAATCTACCTCCTGAATCTGACTTAGTTTAAAAATGGCATTTCGATCTATGTCAACTCTTTCATTAGTAGGATTTTTCATTTGGAGATTACTTCTTAGATTTTTGTTTTATCAAAATATTAACATCGGATTTTGTTATTATTGAATTTAATGGGTGCTTATAAATTTATTCTTATCTTAGTAATCCTTCTAATGAAAATCTCATTAAATTTATAAAAGCCCGTAATAAATCGAATGCTATCATAATCAGGTCTAATTTAAGCCGTGACCTCAAAATTCGTAATCTAATACGAAATGTATTAGATTCTAAAGCAAATATCCGAACTTTTTGGTCGTTTGCTAGCTTGGTAAAAAGGAATTTTAGCGATAAAACATCATCTATCCCCTCATTGTTTTATAATAATAACTATTATAAAACCACCATTCAAAAAGCTAATTTATTAGCGTCTCACTTTGCTTCCGCATCGACTCTCCCTTTTCTCCCTAACCCATCCCCACCAGCATGTACTACTGTTTCTTCATCTATGCCCAAAATTTATTTTCGTTCTCGAGTTGTTTCTAAAGTTCTTAAAAATCTGAGTCCATACAAAGTAACTAGGCCTGATAGAATACCATCAATTGTCCCAAAATGCTGTCATTTTTTCCTAGCCAAACCTCTTGCCAAATTGTTTTAATTATCAGTAAACTCTGGCATTTTTTCCTCTATTTGGAAAACAGCAAATATTCAACCGGTTCCTAAAAAAGGTGATAAAACTTCTCCTTCCAATTATCGCCCAATTGCTTTGTTGTCGACCTTATCTAAAGTAATGGAATCTATTGTGAATTTTCACATAATGAACTATCTCAAAAGGCATGCGCTTTTATCAGATTTTCAATATGGGTTTCCTAAGAATCGCTCTTCAGGTGATCTTATTGCTTATTTAACTCATTTGTGGGGAAAAAGTATTGAAAAATATGGAGTCAAGTGTCGTATCTCTAGATGTTTCAAAAGCATTTGATAGAGTATGGCATCAAAGCCTGATCAATAAAATTCGGTCACTAAATCTTGATAGTTCACTAATTAAATGGATAGAGAGTTATTTAATGGGACAATCGATTAAGGTAGTATTAGACGGCATTTCATCCGACTCGTATGAAACCAATGCTGGTGTACCGCAAGGATCATCTTTGTCGCCTACCTTATTTTTAATCTATATCAATTATATTTATAAATGGGCATCATGTGATATCCACTCTTTTGCTGATGATACAACAGTGTCTGCTTCTATTGAATTTAATAGACAAAAGGACTGTAATTCTCATTTATCTTGCTCTCGTCAAATTATGAATAATTCACTTCTTACTTGCATTGACAAGGTCATTGAATGAGGCCAATCTAATAGGGTAGAATTTAGTCCACAGAAATTCCAAGCGTTTTTTTCACAAAAAAAATTAAAAATTATGTTCCACCCATAATTAACGGCATTCACATTAATAGGTCCTCCTCTTTTAGAAGACATTTCGAGTGATGTTTTTTGGAAAGAACATATATATTCTATTGCAAAAAAAGCTAGTCAGTATCTGGGTTTCATAAGACGGTGTAACTTTTATTTTACCCCTATAGAAGTTCTTAAATTATACAAGGCTTATGTTAGGCCTATTATGGAATTTAATTCATTTGTCTGGGGTCATGCTCCAAAATCAAATCTCAAATGTCTTGATAGGATTCAAAATAGAGTTATTCACATGATTAACGATAAAAATACTGCTTCATCAATTGACTCATTAGAGCACAGACGCAAAGTAGGTGCTTTATCGCTTTTTTACAAATATTATTTTGGTCACTGTTCTTCCGAAATTAAATCTCTAATACCAGCGGCGTTTGTCAACATGGCTCCCACTCGTTTTGGTTTAAAGCAACATAGCTTCGCCTTTGATATAACCAGATGTAGAACTAACCATTTTAAATCTTCATTTTTCCCTAGAGTCACCTCTCTGTGGAATCAAATAGATCCGTCGGCCTTTCCTGCAATATTTAATTTACAGGTGTTCAAGAGGAACACACCTATTTAAAGAAACAAGCAACCCGAGAAGATTAAATATTTTTTTTATATTTACTTGTAATATTTTATCGGTCAGATAAAATTTCATTAAAATGAAAATCAATGCATTACAGAAATCTGAGAAAATAAATTGAAACAGGCTACATATATGTGATGAATGTAATCTTTATTGTAAATTACATTCATTCAGACTTTAAATTAATTGTAATAAAGGGGTTTAACCCACCATGTTGCCGTGGCGTAAGCCATTAAGGGAATTATCCCTTAATGTGTTAATCTATAAAAATATACAAAATGTTTGTTGATACATTTTATGCACATTGATAAATGTGAAGTATGGCTTAATACAAAGTAAGTTTAATGATAAGACAATTGAATAACAGGCAGTTTACGTGCCCGCAAATAGTTTGGGGTGTAAAGTGACATGTGCTATCGATAAGGAAACAACAATATAATTGAAAGGTAAATTAAACATTTTGGCTAGCTATTTGGTCAAGTTTTGAGCAATTTTAAATCACGACGGTCCTACATGTTCTCGGTATTTGCAAACATAATATCATAAATTAGTATAATATTACTTTTTCCTAACAAAGTACCAACTAAACGCTTAATCTATAAAATATTATAGGCTGTTTGAGACAATTTGGAATTTATGCTAATTGATGTATTTTTGTAAATTATATGCTAACATATTTTAAAAACAGCTATAATTATTTTACGAGCTTTTGACAATTTTTAGCTTTTAACAGTTTATTCGATTTGGTGTTGCAATTATGTCATAAATGTGTAGTCATTATTTTACCTTCTGCGACAATATTTTATTATTTTTATGGTTCCAATTTTAATACAGACATTTTAAATTGCCGGATTAACAGTTATTAAAGTATAACTGATAATCATGACAATTTAAAGCTAAATTGCTGACCATTTATTTTGTAAAATTTATTTAGAATTCCACTGTTGTAAAATACATTTTTGTGTGTAATTTTGTAGACAATTTAAATTTTAAATCGCTTATTTGTAATACATTTTTGCATTACATTACATTTATGACTATACAGTATGAGTACTACAGTATACAAAGGGTAAAATTGTGAAACTGAGCACTGGTTATCAAAATCGTTTTCAACCGAGTCAATAGGTCGATGCAACTTCTCTAAAGATTAGATAAAGTTGAAATATAACACTGAGACTGAGCCTTGATGCTTTAAGCCTATAATACCACTGCTATTTGCTATTTGTGCATTTGGTTCCACATTGAGGGCCAATTCTAGTTGTAAGGGATGATTTTCTCTTTAATGTATACCCAAATGTATTTTACCTAGTTCAAATCCTACGTTTAATACTTTGTGGATTGAAAATAAATTCCAATCTCACTCTATTATTATTTGTTTGCTGTACCGTAGTTCAAATCTACCACATGCAGAGGCATCTCACGGATTTGATATAATTTCAAAATCAGTTGTTAAGATATGTCAAATCTCTCCAATGTCTTGAGTGATTATAATATTCGCAATGACACTTGGTTAGGATTCTCACCCAAGAGATCAAAAGGTGAATATGTTGAATTGTTTGCGGGGATAAATAGTCTTGTCCAACTTGCTTAACAATTAACTCGATACCCTGGCATATTAGGCCATTCATCTCATTTATTGGATTTATTTTTGACTACCAATCTTGATAAACATTCTATTGATATTAATGCTTTACTATAGGTATTTCTAATCATAAGTTGGTCTCAGCAAAATGTTCGATTACTCCACCTACGTTTGAGCTAATTACACGTAAACCTTAACTAATCTGGCATTACAAAGATACAGATTGGCAAAGTCTCAATCTATTTTACTCGTCTTTTGATTGGTCAGAGTATTTTGTTAGTGATGATGCTGATATATAGCATTCAAACATATTACTTTGGTGATTTTAAAAGAAATGAAGATATTCATTCCTATAGATCTTATAATCGGAATAGGCTACATAAAACTCAATGGTTTAGTTAAAATGTAAGTCCACTATCTCTAAGAGCAAATGTGATCATTTAGTTATCTCAATAAACCTTCTATAATGAAAATCTTATCACATTTAGAATACCTCGAAAAAAAGATAAAGCAATCATAATCAAATTTAAATTAAACCATGACTTCATTATTCGTCACCAGCATGTACTACGGTTTCTACAGCAATGCCCAAAATTTGTTTTCAATCTAGAGTTCTTTTTAAAGTTCTTAGAACTTTTAACCCATATAAAGCAACTGTTCCTGATCGATTACCAACCATGGTCCTAAAAAACAGTCATTTATAAGCCTGTTAGCCAATTGTTTCAAATTTCAATAAGGTCCGACATTTTTCCCTCTATTTGGAAAACAGCTTATGTTATTTCCCAAAAAAGGCGACAATTACCGCTCCATTGCTTTGTTTTTAATCTTAACTAAAGTAATGGAATCTATAGTGATTTGTCACCTTAAGAACGACATGCGCTTTTAAAAACTTTTTAATATGGGTTTTGTAAAAATCGCTCTGCAGGTGTGTTGTATGAATTGTAAACTCACCTTAATACAATCGCCTAAATTCAGATATAATAATAATAATATAAAGTATACATGTATTGTATTCAAATTATAATATGATAATAAAATATGATTTTTAGTATTGTAACAGAACACGACATGAGCGTTTGATTTAAAAAGATACCAGATCATCTTTATGACATAGAAATAAAAACACAGTACACGGTAACTATAAGTAATATACAACAGGTGATCTTATTGCTTATTTCACTTATTATTGGGAAAAAGCATAGAAAAGTATTGTTAGTCAAGTCTCATATCTCTAAGTATTTCCAAAGCATTTAATAGAATATGCCATTAAAGCTTGATAACTAAAATTCAGTCAATGTACCTTGATAGTTCTCTAATTCAATGGATAGAGTTATTTAATGAACCGATCGATCAAGGTCATTTGTAAGGTCATTGAATGGAAAATTTAATCCACAAAAGTTCCAAGCTTGCCTGTTTTCACATAAAAAAGTTCGAAATTAGACCCATATAATAAACGGAGTCCTCATTAATAAGTTCCCCTCTCTTAGCTTGTTCGGCTAAGAAATAGTGAATGATCTTTCTTGGAAAGATTCCAATAGATTAAAAATTGTTGTTCTATTTATTTGTAAAATTTTCCCGGTAAGAGTTTTATGTAGTTTTTCCTGACCATTACGTATTGATAAATTTAGTTTTAAATGTGTTGGTAGTTTTATTTTCGTGTGCGTTGGTCGCTCTAAAATCAAAATTAATGCATTACAAAATACCGTTAAATTAATTTTTAAAAAAGGATTTTCACCCACCATCTTATCGTAGCGTAGACCATTAAGGGAGTTATTCCTAGGATAGGGATATATGTTATGTCTGTGTGAATATGTTATTGGCGAAGTTATTGATGATATGGGAGTATTTTCTGATTTTAAGGTAAACCCACAGATTGAAGTTGACCAACATCCGATTTCGCGAATTGATGTATTATTAGTACCACAGTTGGGCGTGTAAATTACACAATGTAATTTACTGGGTTTTTTATATGTAAAATGTAAACGATTATTTTATACATACTGTAAAATATAAATCAACTTTTTCATTACAATTATCGCCATCTGTTACCAAATCTCTTAATTAAAGAAAAATTGACTATATACTACAGTGTAGTGTATTTGTGTTTATTTATTGTGATATTTGTACATATGTATAAATGTAAAATAAAGTGCAACTTTCCTATGATAAGAAATATTTTGACAATGAAATCTTGACACCTGCTATCAAAAAATGTAATTTGACGAAAATGTAATTTTCGTTTTTCGTGAGAGGAGTTAGCATATGGAATTCCTTGAATGGTAACTGCTAGGTTTCAAAAAGAATATTTTTCCCAAATTTAATTATTAATGTATTAATTAATTTATCTAGTATTAATTCTATGGTAAGGTTAGTATAATGGTATTGCTGCAAACTTAGGTTATGAATAATTATTAATTGTAATTAGAGTAAGAAAAATTAAGTTGAATTAATAAAATTCACTACAGTTCCACGCTTAAATTCGATAATCATATTCGCTACCTCTTTACTACACTGGACATCAAAGGCATAATGCATAGGCATTTTATCGAATGGATAGAATAGAGCTAGTAATTTCAGGCATACATTTATTTGATGAGGGTGAGACGGGTAGTGATAATTTGGTTGATTTTGTCCTGTTTGAAATTAATAAAGATTTAAATTTAAAAGCCAGTCAAACGAGTATAGATTCACTTCATTCATTTCACTGCAGAGAATTATTTTATTTATGATTAAACGTCAAATTGCAATTAGTTTTCCGCTACATATCGAAAGAAATATGCACTCTTAAAAATATTTTATTTTAGTTTATTCAAATGTAGCTAGATGGCACTATGTCACTAGTTGTTTATTTTGTCGAATATAAGAACTAGTTTAAGACGTAAACAGATGGCATTGTAGAAGGATAGGTGATTTTTTTAGTCTCAATGTAGATAACTAAAAGTTGAAAATAATTATGATTAACCATATAAATAAAATGTTTAATTGGATTTTCTAATGCAAGTTATTCTTATAAATAAATGTTTGTATCATTTATTTAATATTTTAAATTATTTATGGACGGATTCTCGTTTTTTAAATATAATTTACATATTTTTGTAAAATACACAATTTTTTTTGTAATTTACGTTATTTACATGTAAAATGGAGAAAACGTTTTTTACATGTAAAACGCCCAACCCTGATTAGTACTCCTTGAAGGTCAATTTTTCACAAAGATCGATTCAAAGACACATATCTTCAAATCGACCTTGACAACGAGGCCAAAAAATCATAAAATGCACCATTCGGACTGTTTTAGTCACAGTGATTATAACTTTTAATATTGTGCCTTACCATGAATATTCGAATGGTTAATGGAACAACTACCGTTCGACTTTTTATTGTTGTGGCAGGTATTTGATCTCATTTGTTAGGAAAGATAGCATTATGCATATAATAACGCCTAAAAACGTTGAATTACAATGAACCACTGACTAGAATATATCAATCAACACGGCTCGTCTGGTACAATTTTGACGTGCTTGCTCAATTATCCCCGCCATACAGATGTCTTACAGGAGTTATACAAGTTGTAGTCCAAGCAACTCAGCAAAATACACCTTTAAAATTGCTAAGCAGTTTTGGTATTGAATTTGACTCCATATTTAGCGACGTATGCTGGCACTACATAGATAACATTTATCAAACGGCGATTGATGTTTATCCTATCAACTCAACAAAAAAACGAGAGCACGCGCACACGTGATGATATAGAATTATGTCGGCTATAAATTAAAAATGTTATTTATCCACCTGCACGCTGTTAACATCGATAGCATGAGAAAATCGTGCGTGTCACGGCACTAATACAAAAAAAAAAAAGAGTAATCTATTTGGTCAACACTCTTTGGTCCTAAGGAGCGAATACATATAGATTTGTTTAAGCCATTTTTATCGAATATGTGGTTTATAGTCCCATTATATCCGTTTAGCTTTTATATGTCAATCACGACATCAACAAAGACAAACAATGGTCTTCGACAATTATTCGCGATCGTAGGACTACCAACAGTATACCACGCGTAAATAGACGGCATTGCAATTTCAGCAAAATATTAAAATGATGGCTGAAGGCATACAAAGTCCGATAAAGGTCAGAAAATGTTGGCTGAAATACAAGCACAATCTGACGAGATAAGTGCAGCATTGGGATAGCAATGAGATGATAGCACAGTTGGCATCACAGGCATAAGACAACAAAACCGAGAAATGCGAAGATAGCATCGATGGTTGAGAAGCTGTCGGGATGTATTGAGAAATGTATGTGTTAAGCTGAAGATAATCTGACTTTTGAATTGTAATATTTTTACATTTGAGGCCGCTACGATGACAACACCACCAAAAATACATTTTCTGATAGAGAATTTGGCGACAAAGGATTGCT
This sequence comes from Tipula confusa, assembly GCA_963556175.1. Taxonomy (NCBI): domain Eukaryota; kingdom Metazoa; phylum Arthropoda; class Insecta; order Diptera; family Tipulidae; genus Tipula; species Tipula confusa. The sequence goes on along the minus strand of OY744476.1, from coordinate 106,844,694 downwards.
TTTCTTGCTGTATTACAAGTGACTAAGGAGACTGACTAGAATTAGTCCGGCACGAGTGAATTTGATATGTGAAGATTCAATATGGCAATATGTGCAGGGGCTCAACAAATCACAAAATGCGACACTGGAGAAGCTATGCTTATTAAAGACTAGAAGACAATGGTTTTGTTGCCAGATATTTCTGGTAGTAAAGACCCAAAAAGTGGAACAGAACGCTAAAATGCCAAAATCGGAGGCGTCGTAAGCAAAATATCCATGTCAGAAGTGTGATGCAATCCATTTCCATTGTTATTGCTCCTTCCGCGATGAACAATATTTCGAAATATTAGAAAAGCTATTCATTTAAAACAGGTGACTGCCAAATGCAAGATCACACAATGGTACGTTTTTTATGGTGATCATATTGCCGTTCTCGGTAACTACCGAATAATCTAATTCGGTTTCAAATGATAATGGGATGACCAATGAAACCTAAATTGGACTTGTGTAAAATAAGGAATAATTCCTTGGAGTGCAAAATGGAGTGCTCATGGCAGACGAAGTTCCAAGCTGGTGGAGAAGTGCTGGTCAAAGTGTTCAACAATAAGAAGTGGAAATGGTCATCTGGCATGTTATAACGTTGTTTTGTCTCAAAACAGCGATGGGCAAGAGAGAAGACAAAAGCCATGCAAACTAGATGAAACCGCAATTCACCTTCCACGATGCTCGTCATTGCATTTTGCTAAGTGGTTTTGAAAAACCAGCGCCAATAAAGCGAGTATAACCCAAAAAAAGATTTTAGGTATTTTAGACGACAGATGAATGTCTGTGAAGTTAGCACGAAAAGTTAGCACGAAAAACATGTTGGCAACACTAAAGGTTTGCGTCTGTCATATAATCTTTTTAGTACAAGATAGCATGAAAAAGATATAAGTAATAAGCATTATTAAAAAGTTAGCACGAAAATGGTTTGAGTATTAGATAAAAACTAAAATAAAATAGTTAGCACGAAAAATCAAATAAATGGTTAATTTGAAATACAATGAAAATCAGAACCAAAAATCAATTTGATTATACATTAAATGTCAATTACCAACCGTAAGAGTAAAACCGGTTTGACATTAAAAACTACATTAAATTTATTTTATGTTACATACAAAATACTAAAGTGTTTGGAATAATCCAGCCTTTTATTTGTCAACTCTGGATTTTACTTCATTGAGTAGAGCCACTGATTACTAATTTTCATGGTAATCTACAGAATTTTTCCATGACCCAGTAGAAAGATACCAACGGTTAAATATATGTACTTTCAAAATTTTTCATATGAATCGTCCAAAGTACTAAGGTGGTTGGAATAATCCAGCCTTTCATTTGTCAACTATGAATTTTATTTCATTGAATAGGGCCACTGATTACTAATTTTCGTAGTGATTTTCAGAATTTTTCTATGACCCAGTAAACAGATACAACGGTTAAATTTATGTACTTTCAAAATGTTTCATACGAATCGTCCAATGTACTAAAGTGGTTGGAAAAATCCAGCCTTTCATTTGTCAACTTTGGATTTTTTATCATTGAATAGGGTCACTGATTACTAATTTTCGTGGTAATTTTCAGATTTTTTCTATGACCCAGTAAAAAGATACCAACGGTTAAATATGTGTACTTTTAAAAATGTTCAAATGAATCGTCCAAAGTACTAAAGTGTTTGGTGTAAAATTATTAGTTTAACAATAATTGTGTTTTATAGATTTGGAATTTTTGAAAGTTTAAGTGATTATTTGTGCATAGTTTTTATATCTTTAAAAAATGGTTTATAAAGGAAAGTTATTATTGTGAGTTTTAGTGTAAGTTAGGTAGATCAAGTGAACTTTTTTAATATAGTTAAGTGACAATAAGTGCATAGTTTTTTTTAAATACAGTATAGTTAAAATATAGTATATATAAATATATAGTATATATAAATATATTTTTTAAATACAGTTTGAATTGTGAAAATGCCTTTCAAAAAATTTATTTTTGATCAAATAGCGCTCGATAAAATATTTCAGGTAGTTATTGAAAATGTTAGTGAATTTGAGCAGATTCAATTGGGAAGGAAAAATCCTAACAGTTTATTTGCAAAAATATGTAAACGTTTACATATCTTGCAATCTGATAAATACAGGGTTAAAATTGTAAATATTTTAAAAATAAACAATGAATTTCAAAATCGGATACGAGCTCATTTAAATAATAAAAATAAACCATCAACTTGTTCACAGTCATGTTTAACTTGCGAGGTTCCTAAAGATAACGAGCTATTTGAAAGTGAAATATTAAATGGTGTAGCGAATATACAAACTAATGTCAATACAATTTCTCACGAAATTGACAATCCAAACTCCAACAAAGCCATTAGTGATTTTGAAGTAAAAACTCTAACTAATTATTCAATAAACAGACAACATAAATTCTATCATGGTAAGTTTGTAACTTCTCAATTGAATTTTCGATTACTACTTGATATTTGGAATCAAATCTATGATAAAGCAATTAATAGATTGAATTCCTTTAAATATCCAACAATTTTATCAAGCTATGCTACATCATTAACTGGGTGCCAAATAAACATAAGAAGCGTGGATTATAACAAAACTCATATATCAGTACGAGCATATTGTGGTCACAAATCAGTCAACAAACAGCAAAGTTGCCGACAGTACAGATTCATTTGTAACAACCTACAAAATCCAACCTTTTATATTTATCATAACAAAAGTGAAATATTTCATCCTTTCAAAAAATCTCGCCATGTTTCAGCATATTCTAAGAAATTTTATAAAAATATTTTAAGAACTAGGTCTGTGGAATCAGCTGCAGAGTTACTTATAAATAATGAAGATATTGATTTTGTACAAAAAAATAACACTTTACTAATTACAAAGTCTCAAGATGTTTTAAGGAAAATCCGTTCTGAAGTAATTTCTTCAAACGATAATTCTTCTAATGATTTTGATGATATTGCCCAAGAGATCAAATTTCAATTAAATAAAAGCTCTCAATATATTCAAAAATTAGGAAAATATCCATTTTTTGTAATTACTTACAGTGAAATGCAAAATTTTGTTTTAAAATTTATGCGAAATAAATTTAATAATACTGAGTTGGTGGCATATTTGGATGGAACGGGTGGTGTAGTTAGAGCTCCTTATGAAAATTGCAAAACTATTTATTATTATGCATTAATAATTCCAACATTTGCGTATGAAACTGATCCGACATCTCCATTTGCTTTAACAGATTTACTGTCGTCTAGTCAAAATATCGACAGTATTGGAGGGTGGCTTCGTTCATACAAGTTATTCGTGGAGCACTCTTTAAAAAAGTGGCCCGTATTTAACGCTGTGGTTATAGACTTCAGCTTTGTTGAACTGAACTCTGTTCTAGATGCTTTCAATCATCAAAATATAGTAGAATATTTAGAAATGACACATGAGTTCTTGTATGGGAAGAGGTCTCAAGCATTTAAAAATAAAATTAAAGTTTATCTATGCTGTTCGCATTTAATGAAAAATATTTCCGATGACATCTGCAAACATTTTTCTAAATTTTCAGAAAAAAATAAATATTTAAAAGAAATTATTGGTGGAATTTTCATTTTGAGCGATATTGGTCAAATTAAGGATTTATGGAAATACTTGTGCGTTTTAATGAAAAACAAATTTATATCCGAGGAAACCACAGGTGCACTTCAATCTATTTCCCAAATATTACTTAAAAGAAATAAAAGCGAGTTTGATTCATTTTTAAGTAGCATAAAAATCGAAAACAATAAGCCCGTAGAAGAATTTGAGTTTAATTCGAGTATTTATTCGCAAAGTCCATTTTATAGAGATTTCAGCGAAATACATGATGGCATAACTACAGATAAAAATTTTAAGGACGGATTAAATTATTACTATAATCCTAAATTTCTCCAAGTTTTTTTAAAAAAATATGTGACTTATCTTCCATTATGGGCTGGTATTATGGAGCCTGGTAAACGTCATAGCAATTCGCACGTCGAAAATTATTTTGCTATTTTAAAAAGAAGATGTAGAAAGTCACATTTAATAACTTTACCAACAAAAGCACTTCGTTTTATGAAAGAAGTTAATTCAAGAAACCTTACAATTTGTAATAAATTAGTTGCTGAAATACCTAAAAAATCTTTAAAGCGTTATCACGATATTCAACTCAACGCAATAAAATCGCAGAAGGTTTCATTACTCGATTCCAAAGAAGCAGTAGAAGTTTGGGAAAAAAAAAATATCATTAAATTCTGTAAAATATAAACCAAATTTTAGCTTGAACCAAATAATCAGCGACCCTACTCAATGAAATAAAATCCAGAGTTGACAAATGAAAGGCTGGATTATTCCAACCACCTTAGTACTTTGGACGATTCGTATGAAAAATTTTGAAAGTACATATATTTAACCGTTAGTATCTTTTTACTGGGTCATAGAAAAATTCTGAAAATTACCATGAAAATTTTTAATCAGTGGCCCTACTCAATGAAATAAAATTCATAGTTGACAAATGAAAGGCTGGATTATTCCAAACACTTTAGTACATTGGACGATTCGTATGAAAAATTTTGAAAGTACATATATTTAACCGTTAGTATCTGTTTACTGGGTCATAGAAAAATTCTGTTGATTACCACGAAAATTAGTAATCAGTGGCCCTACTCAATGAAATAAAATCCAGAGTTGACAAATGAAAGGCTGGATTTTTCCAACCACTTAAGTACTTTGGACGATTCATATGAAGATTTTTGAAAGTACACATATTTAACCGTTGATATCTTTTTACTGGGTCATAAACAAATTCTGAAGATTACCATGAAAATTACTAATGAGTGGCTTTACTCAATGAAGTAAAATTCATAGTTGACAAATGAAAGGCTGGATTATTCCAACCACCTTAGTACTTTGGACAATTCATATGAAATATTTTGAAAGTACATATATTTAACCGTTAGTATCTTTTTACTGGGTCATAGAAAAATTCTGAAAATTACCATGAAAATTTTTAATCAGTGGCCCTACTCAATGAAATAAAATCCAGAGTTGACAAATAAAAGGCTGGATTTTCCCAACCACTCTAGTACATTGGGCGATTCGTATGAAACATTTTGAAAGTACATATATTTAACCGTTAGTATCTGTTTACAGGGTCATAGACAAATTCTGAAAATTACTACAAAAATTAGTAATCAGTGGCCCTACTCAATGAAATAAAATCCAGAGCTGACAAATGAAAGGCTGGATTTTTCCAACCAATTTAGTACTTTGGGCGATTCGTATCATAAATTTTGAAAGTACATATATTTAACCGTTAGTATCTTTTTACTGGGTCATAGAAAAATTCTGAGAATCACTACGAAAATTAGTAATCAGTGGCCCTATTCAATGAAATAAAATTCATAGTTGACAAATAAAAGGCTGGATTATTCCAAACACTTTAGTATTTTGTATGTAACATAAAATAAATTTAATGTAGTTTTTAATGTCAAACCGGTTTTACTCTTACGGTTGGTAATTGACATTTAATGTATAATCAAATTGATTTTTGGTTCTGATTTTCATTGTATTTCAAATTAACCATTTATTTGATTTTTCGTGCTAACTATTTTTTTTTAGTTTTTATCTAATACTCAAACCATTTTCGTGCTAACTTTTTAATAATGCTTATTACTTATATCTTTTTCATGCTATCTTGTACTAAATAGATTATATGATAGACGCAAACCTTTAGTGTTGCCAACATGTTTTTCGTGCTAACTTTTCGTGCTAACTTCCTACCGGTGACAGATGATAGGAAACAATGCATCGGCTGCTAGAAAAACGTAGAGTTTTCTAAACTATTCAAAAAAATTAGTAACCTTTTTTTCTTCATACATAGTCTTCATATAGCTCAATGAACTTTTTCTTGCGATGTTAAATAGACTCGAAATCTTGTTTTAAGCAAGAATCTTAATGATGTTTGCTATCTCACGCTATCTCAGCTGACAGTCATTCAATACCATTACCACAAGCTGTAGATGTTGTACGAGAATATGACCGCACACGGATCCATCTATTTCTACTCGTCGACGTGCTACTCTATTAGGCAACTCCAGAACATCGCTACGATGCATTCTCAAAGTTGACCTGATGATATTTTCATAAAAAAATTCAATTGATCCAAGAATAATTTCCGAGAGATGCACCACAACGACTACAATATGCCAATAAATTCATTTTGCTTGCGACAGAAAATGCCACCTTTTTGAATAATCTTGGAAAATGCAAGAGCAGTGCATTAGCGATAATTACACCCTCTCATATACGCTGTTTGGTGTGGAATTATGGCTGTTGGAATCAGTGGGCCATATTTTTTTGAAAATGAATTGAACAGCTCAAACCGTCTTTGAAGTAGTATTGAAAATGTTTATGTCCGGTAGTTCTCAATAATCGTGACATAAAGTTTCAGCAAGATAAGGAGCTACAGGTCATACCGCGAGAGAAACAATGGTGAATGGGCAAGACCTTTTCGATGACCGAATAATTTCTAAAAATGCAGAGGTCGCGTGACCACCTCGTACCCCAATTTTATTTGTGAGACGTTTTGTAGGAATAGGTTTATGTCAACAAACCACAAGCCATCCACAATCTGAAACAGAACATTCGCACAGAAAGTTGCTGGCAAATATGGATCATAATCTAAATCTTCCTGTACAATTTTATTATGTATTAATGGTATAGGGTATTCTTATAAAAATGTCTTAATGTTTTAATCTGGCAATACTACAGGTTTTAATAACTTCAGAGAAATAAATAAGCAGGATGGTTTTTAACGTTTTAAACCCTAGATTGATCATATTTTTACACAGATCAGTTAGGAGAGTTGGATTATTGTTTCGTAACAAATTTTTAAATTCTGACATTGAAAATGGAAAACCCTTTCACATAAACTATACAACAGTATAAAAAAATGTGTTGTTAATAGTAAAGTGTTGGGTTATTGTAATATTTATATACTCTATGCTTGACATTGTGTCTTTTGGTAAAACCTTTTTTTTTGTTGTATTCTGAGTTGCCTTTTCTTAAATTTTGTAATACGGAAGGAACACAATTTTTGTTATTTAATAAGTTAGTATAGCAAATAAAATGAGACAAAATGTAATAAAAAATAAAATTTTATGGGAAAAAATAGAAAATGGAAGTAATAAAAATGAAAATTATGGAAGATTATTTAATTTTACATTTTGTTGGTTATTTCAACTTTCCTATATAATATGCACATATATTAGAACTTTTTTGTTGTTCACTTATGAATATTAAATTGTATTTTACGGTAAAAAAAATAAAAGAAATTTCGTATTAACCTCTTATTGATTTAGCAGAATCGAGATAAAATCTATAAGTATGAAAATTTGGATATTTATTTATTTATTTCGTACTATAATAAAAAATTACATGAAGAATTATATTTCTGAGATTTGCTTATTACTTTATATAGCATTACTTCAGATAATTGGCCATACAATATGAAACTTTGTATACAATTGAAATAATGCAATAATAAACGTGCCATTTACCTATATGGGGCGTAGAGTCTGACTGTCACCTCCACGTAGAGGAAAATTATAAATTATTTAATTGAATAATATCTTCGCGGTACGCCCTGAACAGCTATGGCAAACGGTCAGGATAGCTATGGAAACATGGTGAACTTCTGGCGTAGTAGGTACCTAGCTGACGAACGACAGCAGCATAATAAAATCCAGGAAGCGTCTGTCTTACAATGAGTGCATTCTCGGTCTGCGTCTGCACCGGTCGGCAGTATCTGAAGTCTGGCCGTAGACTGAACAGGCTATGGGAAGGACACCCTTAAAATAAACCAGCAATGAATAAAACATCAAGAAATAATACCCCAGGTGGCAGACCTGCACTGCAGACAAATCTACCCTCTACGGAGGTTGACCCCATGGATTCTGGGAAGGGTCAATCATTGCAAAACCAGCATGACGCCATTGGCTCAGACAATTTCATGAGCGGAAGTACTAGTGACAACCCATTCAGAATGGGCAAGTTAATGCTGAGATCTCCTATAAGGCCACGAAGTATCTCTGTGGAAAATTTACCAAAAAGTAATGAACCTCGGCAGATGAGTTACAGTAGTTCTCAACAAATATCTGGGAGTGATTCAAATAATAAAATAATCTAAACATTACAAGCTGAATTAAGGAAGCACGAAATTAGATCCAAAAATTAAAACTGATGATACAACAGAGTCAGTAACAAAAAAATAATTATACTATACCTGATTCGAGCGAAGAAGAAGACATAGTAGCACAAGAAACAGCATGGCTACTACCAAAATCCAAAAAAAGGAAGCGTTCGTCAGAAAAAGGTAATCAAGCAGGTACTGCATCAGAAAACGGATAACCATCTAAATCCAAAAACCAAATCTCAGCTTGAAAAAAATAGCACACCAGGAAAGCATACAACTTTTCAAAAAACTAAAGAACATAAAAAAAGCAAACAAAATCCTCCCCCCGTAATACTTAACAATTTGACAAACTATTCAGTCATTTACAAGTCTTTACTGGATAACAGCATCAATTTTCAAGCAAGAATGAAGAACAACAATCAACTGAAAATAAATGTTGACACCGAGACAGATTATAGAAATCTAACAGAATATTTAAACGGTTCGCAGCAACAGTGACATTCTGGTTAGAAATTTACATCAATCATGCAACCCAAAAGACATTAAAACTGAACTGTGCGAAAGGGGTTTTAAAATCCGAAATAATCGAAATAATCAAAATAAACCAATTAGTTTACAAAAGAGTCGACCAACAGAGTCCTTTAGTCATCATGTCAGAGGTGGTATATCTTATGCACAGGTGGCTGCGACAGAAAAGGTCAGCTCAGGACCAATGTTGAACCCTACACATTAGAATAGTCTGATGGAAATGATGAAGAATGTTTCGAATGCCATAAGCAACCTTTCTGAAGGGCTACAAAGATTGGAGCAGGGCAATTCTGCCTTATTATTCTAATTATTTCTCCCAAAATGATGTACCAAGAAAAATTGAGAATTGCTACATGGAATGCTAATGGTATTAAAAATAAAAAACATGAACTTGAAGTCTTTTTAAAAATGCAAAATATCGATGTGTATCTGATATCTGAAACCCACTCAACAAGACAATCTTACTTAAAAATTGAGGGTTACCAACTTTACGAAACAATTCATCCGGATAACCAAGCAAGAGGTGGAATCGCTGTTATAATAAAAAATTATATTAAACACCATGAATGCCAGTATTATCAATCACCTGAAACCCAGCTTACCGTAGTAGAAACTACATCTACCAAGCTAAATGCCTTCAGATAGGAGCGGTATATTTTCCACCTAGATACAACCTCAAGAAAACAAACTACTTGAATATCCTACAACATTTCAATGGTAGATTTATATTTGGAGGTGATTTTAATGCAAAACATATTGACTTTGGATCTAGGCTTACAACAACCAAAGGTAACGAACTAAAAAATGCAATAAAGGAAATGGGATATAACATACATTCCACTGGTAAGCCGACATATTGGCCTACGGACGCAGTTAAAACTCGTGATCTACTGCATTTCTTTATATCAAAACAAGATTCATCAAATTTTATTGAAGTAGAGGATAATTCAGATATGGTCTTTGATCATTCTGCAGTGATACTTACCATAAGCGACAAGATAATAAGGAAGGAAACAAGACCAACTCTTGTCAATAAAACAACTGACTGGGTTAGCTTCAGATCTGAATTAGAAAGCAATATTAACCTACAAACACGATTAAAAATCGTCATGGTGCCATACGAGAACTTCGCGAAATACTTGGGTATGACACTGAATGTTAAGCTCAAATGGAAAGAGCATGTGAAGAAGAAAAGAAAGGAGCTTGATCTTAAATATAGACAATTGTACTGGCTAATTGGACGACGGTCAAAATTAAGCACAGACAACAAAATATTGATTTACAATCAAATCCTAAAACCGGTCTGGCTATATGGTATTCAGCTTTGGGGCTGTACGAAAAATGCTAACATCAAACCTATACAAAACTTCCAGAATAAGGTACTTCGGAGTATAGTCAATGCACCCTAGTACATTCGTAATAAGGATTTGCATCGAGATTTGGGGATACCGAATGTAAAACATAAAATAAAAAGATTTGCAACGAAGCATGAATCAATCGAGGCTATTGCAACATGTTAATGCGGAAGCCTCTCAGCTACTGGATAATGAAAACTTGGTTATAAGACTAAAGCATAAAGTATGTAAGCAGCTACCTATTAACGAACAGGCATTGGAGCATCGCTGGATCAACAGTGCCTCATTATAGCTTAGTTTTTAAGAATAGTTTGATATAAATTGATGGTTAGTCTGAAAATACTAGTTTCAATAAATAATAAATAAAAAATAAAAAAAAAACAAAAAAAAACAAAAAAAATGTACCTATATAACTTAAATCTAACTTAACCTACTTAAAAACTAGTAAGAATTAATATTATTTATTAATCTTTAATGAACGCAAATTTAAAAATATTTATGTTGAGACTAGGTGCCGTCTAGATCGTCTAGATACTCTCAGAATTAATTTTAAATATTTATTTTGTAAAATTTGTAATTTTTTTTTTGTGTGTTGGACCTGCTTACCACCAAATAGGGCTTCCGTATATAATAATTGGTCTCACAATGGCGTTGTAAATCAAAAGCTTAGTATCAAAATGTAAACCACTACTTCTGTTGAGAACAGGATATAAAGCAAAAAACAATTTGTTACATTTATCTATGGTACTGGCAATATGTGTTTTAAAGATTAACTTTTGATCTAAATGGATCCCTAAATACTTAGCCGAAGTGCACCAATTGATTGAATTCCCATTAATCTCTATATTGCTATGTGGTAATTTCCGCAGTGCTTTAATCTGGTAAAATATATAGATTGACATTTTGAATAGTTTATCATTAATTTTCACTTTTCAAAATATTCACTTAGCTCTTTCAAATACACATTTAATTGTATGATAATCGTAAATGAAAGTTCATCACTTGTAAAATTGCAGTATCATCAGCGAATAAAGCTTTTTGACATTTATTACTTTTAGGAATATCGTTCATAAACATAGAACCCAATATAGAACCCAGAATAAAACCTTGAGGTACACCAGAACTAACACGATGTAAATCAGAGCATTTATCATTGATTTGCACATAGAATAAGCGGTTCGATAAATATGATCTTACAATTTTAATTATGTACATTGGGAAGTTATAATTAATCAAATTAAACCATCTATCCAAATGGTATCAAAAGCACTTTTTAGACCAAATAAAACCATTCCAGTAGAATACCGCCTACCTTTTTTGTTTTTTACAAACCTTACTATTCGGTCGATCTGTTGAATTGTAGAGTGTGCATATCGAAATCCGAATTGCTCATTAATAATCAGTTTATTATCTTTAACTATGTCATCGATACGGTCTTTTATACAAGATGCAAAAAGTTCGGACAAAGTACATAATAAACTGATAGGATGATAATTTCCAGTAACCATTGGATCTTTACCTGGTTTTTAAACTGGTAACACTTTCGAAGTTTTCCATGGCCTAGGAAAATAAACTATTTTCAGACATTTATTAAAAAGATGGCTTAAGAATTTTAATACACTTTTTGGTAACTGTTTAAATAAAACATTTTGGATTGCATCTATTCCCGGAGATTGAAAAGATTTAACATAGCTAATGATGCTAGCAATTTCTCTCAAAGTAATACATCGATCTATTGAGTAACCTGCAATTATGTCAATATCATTAACTTTATGTTTGATCGTCAAAATTAGAACTGCACGCGTATTGTTAGAAAATGAATTTTGAAAAGTATTGCATATTAGGTTACATTTTGCTTTTACATCAAAAATAAGATCACAGGGTACTGGGCGTTTAAGTGGAGGAATAGGATTCCTTTTAAATTTTAATACTTTCCCGAATGGTTTTGTGCCATGCGCAAGCATTTTTAACTGTGCATCCCATTTGATATTGAGTAGTTTAGAAATATTTGACTTGATAGCCAGATTTAAATTTTTTATAATATTTTTGAGAAACGGATATACCTTCTACCTATACCTTTGATGGTATATGTATATTGATTCATCACGTGCATAGTTAATTACATTAGTAAACTTATTTATACATTCATCTATATCAGACATTGAACTCATATGCGTTATCAAATTATCACTATCCAATTGTGAATTGATGATACGTTGATATAATAGCCAGTTTGAATTTTTAAAATGATATTTTTGGTTAGCTGGTAGAATTTCAGAAAATCCTAAATTAACCGTAGTAACTACTGGTAAATGATCCGAACTATATTGTTCTATGATAATTATGGTACTTAGAATAGAATATTTTTGTGAATTAACTGATAATAGTTGTAAGGTTCGTCCCCCTTATTAGCTTGAAGACAATTCCATTGTTGGTTCCGACAGTTAAAATTACCACCAGCAAGAAAATTTTTATTTCGGTTTGTTAATTTAATTAAATCATTACGGAATCCCTCATCGTTCGAACGAGAAACATAGCAAACACAAATTTTTACGTGTAAAATATTATCACTAATTGATTTGCTAAGCGATATTATACATTTAAGGCTTAAATCTGGTAAAATTGAATGGAATATATTGTTTTTAATTAATATACCAACACCACCCATACGTTGTGAAAATGGTCTCTTCTATCTAATCTGTAATTAGGCACAGAAAATGAAACATTTTGCTTTAATGTTGTTATCAACATAATATCAACTTTAAATCGACTGGTAAATCGACTAATTCTGCTTTTTTATTTCAAGTGACAATAGTGAGATTATTATGGATGGGTGCCACGTTTGATAGCGATTTCCAATATAAAAATATTTGATACTTTTGATCTTTATGTAGCTATAGTCTAAATGGAAAACCTGATTTAATTTTTGTGACTGAAATATGGATTTATTCTGAGGAATGCTGTGAGTTTAGTTTACCGAATTACAATTTTAGAGCTTGCTGTAATGACAGTTACCGGCCCGGTGGTGTTGGTCAATTCGAGTTTACAACTGGATCACAGCTGATATTATTCGTTTAGATCTTGACATTGCAGGGAAAAATTGGTCATTTATTTGTGTCTACCGATTGAATAATGGATCAATTAATGTCTTCTGTGATGATTTGGAAATTTTGCTTTAATGGGAGATCTTAATCTTAGCATTTTAGATATTAATGAATCGTATGGTTACCAATCAGTGGTGCCTTCATACGGTCTCATCAGCTTCCTTAACGAACCTACTAGAATACAAGCTTGTTTGGACCATGTTTTCTTAAAAAGTGAACAAATTTTCAATTGGATTAAAATGGTTATATCAGCATCAATATAAAGTTCAGTTACTCCCAACTTTAGAAAAATTATTTCCAATGTGAATTACGGCAAATTAAATAACCACCTAAAGTTTAAAAATTGGAATTTCGTGTACTCTCAGATGAATTGTAATGTAGCTTTTGAAAGTTTTGTAGATATTCTTAGATCTCACATAGAATCGTCCACTTCCATCACTGTTTATCCAAAACAGAAAAACCTGAAACCGTGGATGAATCCTATAAGCCTTTACACAATATAAACATTTTAAAAAAGTTTTCTAAGAAGCTGAATTTATCATTCCAATAAGAAACTGGAAAAATACGTAGTCAAACTATCAAAGCAGGTAAAAGTGGAGGTTCGTCCTACAAAAAACCTCTTCTACAAGAGCCAATTTAATTCTTCAATTAACAATTCCAAGACTACTTGGGAAATAGTGGATGAGGTAGTAGGACGTATCCCTCAAAATAAGCGCATAACTAAAATTTATCAATTGCATACTGAAAATATCCTAACGTGCTCAAAGTCGATTTTAAATGAATTTAATAATTTTTTTATCAACAATACCCGAAGAACTAAATTCAAAATTTTGCACTATAAATAATTATGATATACTGAACATAAAAACTTTGTCTTTGGGTCTCAAATAAAAAATTATGTCTCATCATGTTTTTTGAGTCTATAACTTCTTCGGAAATTCTTCTTGAAATTAACAAGTTAAAAACCAAAAAATCTTAAGGTGCCGATGGAATCGATAATTATGTTGTTAAAAACTGCGCTTGGTACTTAGTAGATGCCCTAAAATTTTTGTATAATCTGAGCCTGGACAATGGAGTGATGAATTACAATTAGCTAAATATAGACCTATTTCCCTCCTAAGCACAGTATCTAAGGTCTTTGAAAAACTAATAAAACATCGGTTAGCCAGCTATCTTGATAAAAATAGTTATCTTCACATTAAACAATATGGATTTACTGCTGGTAAATCCACTGAAGAAGCACTAATTGATTTGCTTAGTCAGATATACAGCAATGAACAATTCGCAGAAGTCAACAGCTCTATTCGTAGACATTTCAAAGGCTTTCGATTCAGTCAACCAAAGTATAATGCTAGCTAAACTGTCTTAAATCGGTATAAGAGGCAAAATTTTAGATTAATTTACAAGGTACCTTCTGAATCGGAGTCAGATTGTTAGATTATATGATACGGTAAGTAATCCCGGTACTATTAAATATGACGTCCCTAAGGATCAGTTTTGGGTCCATTATTATTTTTAATTTATTTTAATTCAATTTTTGAAATTGATCTCATAGGATATCTAATTGCTTTTGCCGATGATCTTGCTCTAAGTTACGTAATGTCAATGGTTAATAATATTTACAACATTACTCTTGCTCTTAAAAACGATCTACATTTTCTCAGTAAATTGTTTTATCAAAATCGGCTTATTATTAGTGATAAATCAAAAATAATGTATTTTAGGCGATAAGATACCAACTTCCTAGCACATCCTCAAACATATTACACCTTTTCTATAGATAGGAATCTATGCTCGCCTCAATGTTTTGTGCTAGAACCCGTGCATGAATTTAAATATTTGGTTCAATAACATAGGTAGCGTGTAATCTGGGCCATACATAAATTTTATAACCTTAGTAAATTTTGCCCAAGAGTTACATTAAGGAAACTATAACATGCCCTAGTAGAATCAATAGTAATGTACGGTGTATCTAGTTGGGCGGTACATATTTTACTAATATAGAGGATCTGTATATCGCACAAAAAAGAATTAATGAAATAATTTACAGGCGTCCTCAGACAACACGATCAGTTCCTTTGTTTCGTTCACTTAACTTATTACCTCTCCGATACCTCTATGTTTTCCAAGTCCTAAAAATAAAAATAAATAAATAATTCGATAATAATTCTATAAATAATTCGAAGTAGCAGTTTTCACAATCATAGTTACATACAATACGAGGAACCCAAACCACTTTACCGGTGTTCGTTGTAATAGCGAAAAATTCAAAAGATTTTATCTTTATTTGGCACCATTTTTCTTTCACATGCTACCTAATGTTAATCGAACGCTGGTAGAATATGGGTTAAGAGTATCAGTTTTGTGCATAAATTATTAATTCGTGAAATTTGATCCTGGCTGCTCAGTATAGAGAACATTGAACAATATTTTTAGTGCTAACGGTAATCCAGTTTAATACTTGTTTAATATATGTGTTTATTAAGAATAAATAAATAAATTTGAGCTATTATATTGTAGTAGATTAAAATTAATTTTTGTAAATATTGTAAATTACGCCAACCAAAGACATTGTATTATATAGTTTTTTATTTTCACTTTTGTTATCAGATGCTGCATATGATGCACTTGAAAGATTAATTAACGGTGTAAACCGAGAACTCGTTGGAACACTATATGTACTTTGAGATGCGTCCATATTTATTCCATTTAATGTCATGTCGGCATATGAATCTTTATCTAAACGTTTACGTTTTCTTAGATCACCACATGCTACGGTTAGCGTGGGCTTTCAAAATTAACGCTGAATTAAACTCGCTCTTCTTTTGGATATTTATATTTTGGAAGTTTCATTTGGTTTTTTACAGCGGTGAAGGGAAAATTTTAGGTGAATAATTAAGTCAGAGTTGGTCTTGATTTTACTTTTATGTAGAATCTTCCCTTAAATATTCCAAAACTATTCGAGTCAATGGTCAATAACATATTATATTCCTACTCTAAGAAATGGATTAGCGGACGTCAGCATGGGTTTTTTCCTGATCGTTCAATGGTCACTAATTTGGCCGTTTTCCAAAATAAATTAATCAATTCGGTTACAGCGAATTGATTAATTCGCTGTAACCGAATTGATTAATTTTTTGGTTACGACGAAAACTCAAAGGCGTATCGATGTTTCGATGTAAAGACGAACAAGTTGATTATAAGCCGCGGTGTTCGTTTCATGGAAGGGGAAGATAATACCGTAACTGTCGAAATAAAACCACAAGTTGACAATACCACTAATGAAAGTGAACAAATAGTGAAGGCACCAGACGCTGTGTCAGGTCAAGAACATATCAACCGAAATAATGAGGGCCGCGAAGAAGGAACTGTTTCAATCCCAATTGCCAAAAACCCATTTAGATGCTCGGAACGAGAAACTAAGGGGGTCAAATTAAAACGATTAATCGAGGAAATCGAAAATATTAATTCAATAATTACTGAGCCGAAAACAGTGACAGAAACAGTACTGGAGACCACAGAAAAGGATCAATGACTTGCGCCTATCATGATGAAATGAAATCACATGCAGAAAATGGCACCTGGGAAATAGTTGAATTACCAAGTAATCAAAAATCAGTGGGTTGCAAATGGGTGTTTAAATTGAAATCTAACGCAGACGGGACTGTTAAGCGGTTTAAGGCTAGACTGATTGCCCAAGGGTTTACGCAACGGTTTAAGCAAATGCAGGTCATCCATTTGGATGCAAAAACGCCTTTCTTAAACAGCAAACTGGAGGAGGAAATCTACATGAAGCAGCCGCCATGTTTCGAAACGGATGATTTTCTTAACGACCAATTATTGAGTAGAGTTAATGTGGTTAATGATTTGGGGGTCATCTTTAGTTCGGATTTATCATTTAACTCCCATATCGATGCAATTGTTAATAAAGCATACTCTATGTTAGAGTCTAAAACGTGATAGCTAAGACAATATTTTAAAAAAAAATGCTACTTTTATTTGTTTTCCATTGATGTTATGATTTTTAAGCTGTACTGTTAACGTTTTATTTATATTTCAATAATTGATTGTTGTCATTGTTTTAAAAAAATTGAAAATGTACTGTTGTCGATGTAACCCAATTTGCATAAACATGCTGTATGGTAATAAATCAATAAATAAATAAATAAATAAAAAATATTAAAAAAAATATACAATGGTATTTACAACAGTTGTCGAGTTTCACAAATTCTAATTGGGTTTTAACTGTTCACTCCTTGAATTTAGGACTCTGAAACTATTCTCTAGAGAGCTGTGAGAATAACCTTTGACGAAATTCTATGCTAAAGCTCTTTTGCAAGTAGGAAATTTCGTTTCAGCAGTTTCGGCTTGTGGGTCAAAAGCTTTTAAACCACCGATTCGTGGAATTTCAACAAAACTTTTAAACTGTACGGTATAGCATTTCTGGTGATATCGAATTTTAAATTAGTTTAGAACTTCAATGTAGTATAGGAATCTGTAGTAATTGGAACATCATTAAAGGTGGAAGGAAATATAGAAATTGCAAAGTTCTTCATGCTTTTTGCAAAATAAGCATAAAATTAAACTTAGTATTTAGTATTATTGCTTACTCACACTTTGTAAGTAAATTTATAATTAGTCAACAAATAAAAAAAAAAAACTTATATTTAAATTATTCATCAATCAATTAACGATTTTTAAGAATCATAAACCAAATCACATAAAAAAAAATGTAAATTGCCTCTTAGCAAAAATTAAATTCCCATAATCCAACTTTTCGATTGTTAAGGCAAAAAAAATAAAAAAGTTTTATAAATTTTCAAACCAATGAAAAATTACACAACTTAAGAAATGAACTTTTTTTTTTACACCCTTTATAAAATAATAACGACAAAAAGAAAAACTTATTATTGTCTTAATCATAAAAATACATTAAAATCATAAAAAATTACAAAACTTTTGCAAATTTATAAGAATTATGTTATTATGTTTTATGAGAAGTCTTTAATCTTTCAACTCTATACAACACAATATTATAATGTTACTATTTTAATGCTTTTTTTGGGAGGAGGTTTATGTTCGACGAGTACCTATAAGTGCGAAAAAGCTTTTTGTCGTTTACTTACTTACATACATACAAAGAAAATAAAAAAGTAAAAAGTTTATCCATCCAAAGTTTCAATATTTCATTTTGATTGAAAATTACTTATAGAGCTTTCACGCTATTAATATTTTTTTGTTCGACAGTTGAAAGCTTTCAACGTTCAAAACATTTTCTTTATTGACACATTTCTATCGTTTTTACATACTATGTATGCTGCCTTCGTTCGGTTGCAGTTTACATAAAAAAAAATTAAATTAAAACTGAAAAGTTTTTCTTCTCCGAACTAAATTTAATTTATTTTTTTTACATCAGCAAGATCATTACTAGACGGTTTTCGTTTTTATGACATAACCCAGATTCTGTAAAAAATATAAAGAGAAAAACATTAATTTTTGGTACCAAATGTGATATCTTATGTATTCCATGAAAATCATATTATCTCACTTGGGGCCCTAGTTGAAAACATATCGAGTTATGTATAATTGGATTTTTATTCGTGTAAACCATTAAAAGCGTTTCCGTTAATTTACTTTTTCGTTATTATTTTAACAGTTCATTTTTCCTGTTGATTTTGTTTACCGAAGTTCGTTGCAACATCTAGAGTGGTGTGCCAAGATTCATGGAAGTTTTAATTAATTTTAAACAAAGTGCAATAAGCTTCAATCTTTTATGAGGAAGAAATGTATATTTAATAATAATGACTGATTTTACAGGTCATTCCTGGTTCGTTCCAAATCAACAATCTGTACAAATGAGAGCTTTAAAACTATAGGTTGAGCATTTTTAAGCGAATTCCTTTCTTAAAGAAAGAGCATAACGCAACCACTTTCTATTCATCAAGAATAATTTTTAGTTTTGCCATACTAATCAACTAAGGTGGAAAAGAAAGTTCCTAAAAATATCCCGTCCGAGTATTAAGAGCTCGGAAGTAATTTGGCTTAGATCAGTGAATGAATGAATACAAACTATTGACAGGTTAACTCGTCGGATTTTTTATATAGAGTGCATTACACTTGCAGATTCTATTTTTCGAACTGTATTACCGCCTTTTGGCCATTTTTGATCCGATATTTCCAAATTTGTGAGTTCAAAAATCGTGTATACAGGATTTTTACAAAATGCATGATTTTATTTTGAGAACGGTGCTAGATAGGAGGAAACTACACCAAATAAAATTGGTTAAGGATTGAGGGGCCTCTACTAGTGACCTTGAATGACCTATATTTTTGAGAGATTTTTTATATTCAAAATATTAGCAATTCAAAATATATTTTATGCTCACAAAAAATTTTTTAAAGTGTATGTTTTCAGAAATATGAGCAAAAATTGATATTCACTAAAGCAAACGAATTTTCACAAAGTTCTACAGTGTTACATTGTAACAACAAATAAAAATAGACAATATCATCAATAGTTCTTTGATCCATTATGCGATTGTTTTTCTTTCTATGATAATAAACAAATAAATGCATTTATTAGTCTTGAGTTTTAATTATGATTAGATTACAAGAAAAAGTTGTTTTTGTCATGTTGTTCAATAACGAAGAAGTATTCGAGATGATGATTATAATCATAAGGTGAGTGTCAATAAAATGAACATATGGCGGTAAGATTATATGCTGTATCAGTTGTATTTAAACGTTTACCGGATAAGCTTTGCACTGCCGAAAGCTTAAGAAAAAAAGATTGCGAGTTTCCTGAAGAAATTGCTTTAGATGTTCTAGCTGTACTATCATTTGACCCACACATACATCAACACGAAATAATACACGAGATAGAGGAATATCCCAAACGACCGTGTGTTGCGTTTTGAGAGAAAATAAATTCCGTGCAAACCATATATCATTGATGGAAGATTTATCTGCAAATGATTTAAGAGTAAGATCACAATTTTGTCATTGGGTGATGATGAAAATCCAAATTTCTTTCATCGTGTCCTTTGGACAGACGAGGCAAGGTTTAAGAGTGAATTAACATTATTGGTGTGTTGTAAATTCACATTGGATACATTCCATTCACCACAACAAAGTTGGTGTGTAACTGCATAGGCTGGAATAGTTGGATCTCGCCTAATTGGACCTTTTTTTACGTCAGTTTGATGATGCATTTCCCAATTAGGTACAGCTTTCCAACAACAATTAAATTTAATGTTTCTGATTGAATGGATTGAAAGAAAAAGCATTACATCTTTTCCAGCACGATCACTCAATTTAACATAGGTGGATTTTTATTTATGGAGAAAAGAAAGTGAAAGACAGCCTATTTTAGTCGGCCCACCACTTCATAAAATACGGACCAAAAAGGACCATTTCAAATGGACATTTTGAACATATATTAAATCAATAAATTTTGTTTTTTACTTTTTGAAAACACTGCAAAAGTTAGATAAACCCTCTAAATTTCATATACACTTAACCATAAACTAACTCAATATTTCAGTCTGTTTATGACTTAACACAGTAGAAAATAAATAATTGCATAATAAATCAAAGAACTAACGATATCTTTTTTTATTTGATGTTACAATATAGCACTGTAGAACTTTGTGAAAATTTGTTTGCTTTAGTGAAGGTCAATTTTTGCTCATATCTCTAAAATCATTCACTTTATAAAAATTAAAAGTAAAATTTCTCTCAGGTATACAGGTTCTAATCTAAAAAAAAGTAACTTTGGCATATAGCTCTAACTAATGAGCCAACTAATGAGTTTCAAGGTTATTCAAGGTCACCACTAGAAATCACTCTTAGTCCTTAACAAATTTTAGTTAGAGTAGTTTTCTCCTATCTATAGCACTGTTTTCGAAATAAAAGCCTAGCATTTTTCAAAAAACACACTCTGCATATATATATTTCTATAAAATATTTTCTACAAACACATCTGTTCCGTATCATGGCGTGTTTTAATCTAACCTACCAATCGACATAACTTACGTCACTTAATCCAGACGTTACCAAGATGTTTTATTTTGAAATTTTGCGGAGATTTTTGAACATTATAATATTGAAAGATAACTTATAATGAAAAATAAGAAAAAATGTTTTTTTTTGGAGGGTTCTGAAAAAACTGGGTGTTTCATCAATGGTTCAATAGTAAAATGTACTACAATAGACAAATGAGAAAATATATTTAATATAATTCAAACATTTATTTAATTCATCTCACAATGTATCACAACCCATTTGTTAAAATATAATAATTAATTATTCAAAATAAAATCAGTTCGATGCATTTGTAAAGCACTTATTTATTATTTTGTATGCCATTTTTGGAAGCATTTAATATGTAAGGTTACATCACATTTTGAATATTTCCTGGATGCTTGTTTATGGCACAATCGGCATCTGCGGGTGAATCCATTGATCATACCTGTCATATCTGGAATCATACCCTATAGTATGACACTTTTGATGTTGCTTTAAAACTGAAATCACTATCATTCGACGAAATGTTAAAGTGTTTAATTTTCCACCCATTTTTTGATGTAATTGGAGAGCATATGCTACCAATTAAAGGAAACTACCACTTCTTTCCACGAAATGAAGTTTGATATATACTCATATTTTGATCAGACCGATCAAAACCACCCATTCCTTTATTATAATTATAAATGAGCCCGGCTGCAAGACTTGCACATTTGTCTTTTCCTTACTGGAATACCTTTTCACCATATTTGCTGGATAAACTGGAACGGAATTTGAACCAATTGTCACCACACTGTTGTCAATCCATTTGTAGATTACCAAGTTTTCTTTTACTCACAAACTGTATTCAAAAGATCCACGATCGGTTTTTTTAAACATTTATTATATCGTAGAGGGCAGTTAAATAACCAGTTTTCTCTGAATGTCCCTATTCCGTTTAAATTTCTCTTATTGGAATCGTCAAATAACTCGATACTAGAGAAAATATTGTCAAAATATAGAGAAAAGCTAATATTTAAATTCCGGGATTGTAATGCGTCAGAAAATTGCAATACAATTTCTGTACCTAAATTCGTATTCTCATATCCAGTATTTTCTTTATCAGCTCCTTGATATGTTTCGAACTATACTACATAGCCTCGAATCGTCGCTCCAACCCATAATTTATTACCCCATCTAATAGGTTTCCCTCTGATAAATTGTTTCGCATCATGCCTTCCATAATCATGAACCATTGCCTCATCGATGCTATAGCTTTCCTGAACGAGAGCATGTTCTAAAAACTTTTTATTGGGGTAGTTAAATAGTGGACGAACTTTACCAAATTCTTTACACATACGTGTAAGTTGCTTATTAAAATTGAAAATCTGTTTCTATAGGCATTTTTTTAGAAACCATTTCACAGTGTACAGCACTCTCAGTGTCCCAATACAAATGTCGCCGAGGTAGATTATTGTACCAACTCAAAATTAATTAAATAGTGCTAAACTAATGTCAAATAAGTGCTAAATTGATGGTGTATAGTGCAAAAAATATTTACGTAAAATTACAACCAAAAAACAAAATTTTGAATAAAATCCAGTTTTTTATTTCGGTACAAAGTCAGTATCCTGATAAATAACTTACAGAATAATAATGCTCAATTATGCCCTCCCAAATTTAATGTTAGGTATAAAATGAAATTTGGTTAGGCAGAACGGCAATTTATTTAATTAAATAACAACCATATAGTTAGCAAAATTCAGTCTTTTAATTGATTTAATCTTATTAAATATCACAAAAATGTAATAACCATTTGATCCAATTTTATATAAATTTATAATTAATATATATAGTAAATCTGAACCCAATAAATATAAAATATAATAAAATACTGAATAGCTAAAGCATATCAAAATAATATCACAAAAAATTAACTTAAATTATTTCACATATAAATTCATGATTTAGGTAATGCAAATAAATACCAAATATAATAAAATGTTTACATAAATAAAAAAACATGTTTCGATTCGAACGCTACACAAATACAAATTCTAATCCAAGTGAATTAGTAACTCCTCAATTGGTAATTCCTCCTCTTCCTTATGGTAAGCGACCATGGTACCAACTTTTTTGATCACTTCGGTTGGCAGATCATAATTGTTGCAGCATTGATTATATCTTTGCAGGCCAAATCGAATCGTAAGAATAGCGTTCAACATTTCAAATTGCATCCGATTTCTCGTTTTATTTTTCACCAAGTTCATTTGACTAAATACTCGTTCGATATCGGCGTTGGAATGAGGAAGTATTAGTAATTTTATGGCAAACTTCGATATATTTTCAAATGGATTTTGACCAGCAGCATCTCGATATTGATCTACCTCTACCCATAAATCTGTAGTTGTGGTAGACTGCCATTTAATTGTATCAATGTTGTTGTATTCAAATTCAATTTCAGTGATGACGCCAGGATCAGTTTCAAAACATTTTAAAATCGGTAATATAGACTCTTTATGTTTACACAAAACTTTATCAATACTGATAACGTACATTTGTTTTAGCCGCAAAATGTTTTCTGGTAATCTATTTTTTAATTCGTTTATTAAATTTTGAATAAAAACAATGCAATTTTTTCTGATTGAATTTTGGTCTAGTTCAGGTAAATTTTTCACTTCTGTTTCAAACGCGTATCCCAATTGCGATGACCAATCTATATAGTCTGTTATATTCATTGTAATTACGTCACATGTTCTGTTGTAAATAATTTTTCTTGCTAGTGATTTTAGTAAATTTACTAAATCATTTAACATTTTCGATGAATCGGCTGATTTAGATTGAAACGCAGTGTTAACGCTCGAAACTTCTTTTAAAATTGGTGCTAAAAAAATAAAATATATTTTATTTATGTCGTTAGAGTACATTTTGCTTAATATGTCTGCGGTTTTGCACTGATGTTTTTCGATATTAAACATCGTACTAAGCTCCAACCATGCGGATAAAATGATTTTTATTGACTTTTCAATAGAAAGCCAGCGGGTATCAGATATTCTTGGGATATTTAAAGGATTTGCATCATCGTTAATTAATCTATACAATTCTTTGTATTGGTGCATTCTAAGACTTGAATGTGCAAACGAGTTATAGGTTTCTCTCAATAAAAATTCGAGCTCCAACGGAAGACATTTGCTGGCATGATGTACGGCTAAAACAATCGAATGACATGCACATCGTATTAATATTAAAGAAGGTGTTTCTTTTTTTAAAATTGCATGAACTCCATTGTTGATGCCGGTCATTACCGATGCGTTATCAGTCCCTAATCCCAATAGATTTTGAATGTCTAAATTAAATTTGTTTAGCGTGTCCTTTATTGCGCAGACAATCGATTGCGCATCGCACTTTGATAACTCACATAGTTCCAAATATGTTGAAACAATTTTCCTATGTTGACGAGAGAAATACATAATAGCCAAACCCAAATATTTAATTACGCGTATATCGTTCGATTCGTCAATTAGTAGGCTAAATGGAGAACTACCTATGTCGCGTTTTAGATCTGCACGAAAATGTACGCCTAATACATTTTGAATTATTTTACTGCATTTGGTTCTGCGTAGCTTAATTTCTGGTGTTATTTGGCACTTTGAATTAATTACATCACATAAATGTCCAGTGGATAAAATTGACTGGTGGCAAGCTACATACAAAGATAAATAGGTTTCCAAGCCGTTGTTATTATTAGATTTGGTTTTGAGAGAGGCTAAGGTGTGTTGACGCCTGTCACTAAATGGTTTGGACGCAGCGATATGACTCTTACTACTAGCATGACGATCTAAAATGAATTTTTTAGCATATATTGCAATTTTGCAGTACTTGCATGATACTTTGCTTGTATTGTTTTCTACTCTTACAACCCAGTTTTGATACTTTGTGTTTTTGAACCAATCATCGCGAATTCTGTTTAATTTCTTCGTGTTTGACATTTTGTTTTGTAAACCTTTGTACTTTGACCTATACAAAATATTGCAAAAAATTAAATTACAGTTTCGAATAGCTAAACTATTCTAAATATTTTAAACTTACACATTGCCATCGATTGCAACAATTTCGACATTATCTGAATATTCATCGGATTCAATTGTTTGTATTTGCTCTTTGCTCGGTAAACCGGAAGTGTGAGATCTAAGCCATACCAGAAATTATACACAATGATTAATTATATGATCTGATTGGAAGTATAAACAAATTAATTAAATATATTAAACTTACTTTTCGATATAGGTATCTTTCAAAGTTATGGTAAGATTAGATTCGACATGGGCGGCTGTTACATATTTGTTTTTATCATAAACCGGTGACCTAAACCATAACAAAGATAATATTTATGCAATATAATATTAATCAAATGTCCGTTGGTAGATATCAAAAAATAATTTAAAAATAAAACTTACTGCATGCTATCAGCAACTTTTGCATATCTATTAGATTTAGAATTAGTAGGGACATCATTTATGTAAATTATTTTTAATTTCGGCGAAACAATGCGAGCACGGGACCTAAACATTAAGACAAATAGGAAGAGTTTTAAAGTTCAATTGATTTTTAGAGTGCAAAAAGATTTATTTATAAATAAATTTAAAAATTAACTTACTCACTGCTATCAGAAATATCTGAATAATCGTCGTTATCGTTGTCCATATGGTAATGACATTCCATCGTTACAAAATATTAAAACTTGCGTGATCTAATCAATAATGGAAATAAATAATTTGAATCTTTTTTACGAATTCGAAAGTACAAGATTCATATTTGAATAATATTCGTACTATTCTTATTCGAAATCTAATACGAATCTTATACTTTCGTAAACTTATCGTACAACATAAATATGGCGAAATATCAACTGTAAAAATAATTTTACTAATAGAACTTAAATACAAGATACAGGAAAACACTATAATTATGCAATTTTAGCACTATATTTATAAACCACGAAATGTTGTTGAACATTGGACACCAATTGGTCGGTGGTTATGCCACAAACCGGGAGTTTATTTATATGATTTATTTTATTATCAATTCACATTTTGTTGTATTTGC
This sequence comes from Tipula confusa, assembly GCA_963556175.1. Classification (NCBI taxonomy): domain Eukaryota; kingdom Metazoa; phylum Arthropoda; class Insecta; order Diptera; family Tipulidae; genus Tipula; species Tipula confusa. The sequence continues at coordinate 106,818,371 of OY744476.1, read as the reverse complement.
ATAGTCTATCACTATTCACTATGCATAGACTATTTAACATAAGTGAAATGGTTAAATATTAATAAATAAACTTACTTTTTCTTATCCTTACAGCTAGTAAATTATTTATACTACATACACGTATTATTGTATTGTTTCGGTACACCACAATATACAAAATTTAAACTTTAATTACTAAAATTTTAATAAAATTCGACACAAAACTTTTAACACTTTTAGATTCGTTTGGTTACTTTGAATTTTGAATACTGTAAACGATGACCGCGTTTTTCTCAACCTTTCTCTCTTTCTTTAGTAGTACTTTACAAAATTATATGAAAATACATGTAACTATATAACATAGAATAATAATATAGAATGAGTTAGTTTTATTCCTTTGATTGCATATTTTGAACAATTAAAACAACAGAAATTTTTATTGTAAAAGATAGATGGCATTAAATCCTAAATAGTACCAAATTGGATGCTAAAAATCTGAAATAGTACCAATATGTACTTAGGTGCAAATGCTATTTTAATAGTGCAAAACAATATTGAATAGTGCTAAAAGTGCACTAAAAGTGCGCATTTGGAAACACTGTCTGCACGTGTCAAATTGTAAATCGAAACTAAATAACTTGCGCAAAGAATATTTTGTTTTTTTGCATTTGTTTTACAGAGAGAACATAACAATCGAATACAACGAGAGAAAAACAAGTTATCAGCTGTATTAGTTGCTGAAGGGAAAATGCACAAACTTGGTGTACCATTTATAAAACAATGAGGTAACTCGGTCACATGCATCTGCAAGTAACATCTATTACGCTATACATCTTAACCCAAGTATTTTTATATCCGAAAAAAATTGGATTTTTCGGACACTTTGATGAATTCATCTGAGACTTCACTAACGCCATAACAATATAACAATATAGCGTAAAAAGTTAGAAATTTTAATTATTTTCCGATTATGCCCGATTTTTTGACCAAAAAGCAAAAGAAATGACGCTAAATAAATTTAAAGGCGCCAATGTTTGAGTTATTTTCATATTAATGTTTATTACATAACAATGGTTGAACAATACTGACATCTCTACACCATCGCAGAGCTCATTATAGATCTCGAAAAAACTAAACGACAGTAAATTGCAATACAATATACTAAAATTATTGTAAAATTCGCTGAACTAATGTATAATGCCGAGCGGAAAAACTGAGTAACCAAAACAAATGGAAAGTTGTTTTGACAATATTGTGTTCTAGAATGACAAAAAGCAGTTTTATTCGTAGAACAAAAGTTGCAGAGCCAATAAATCTAGCGGTTATGTATATAAAATTAAAAAAAATATTTTATTTTATTTTAATTTATTTCTACTAAATGAAACTTATTAGTGTAAATATGACTTTAACTCAAATTAGATTTTTAAAATAGCTTAAAAGGTAACTTTCAGAAGTTCAAATAACATTACAGCGGCTGTAAATCTTAGTTTTATATTTTCTGAACAGGTTGCGTTATGAAAAGCTACTATACTGACCATTACTTAAACAGAACTAAATTGTTATGTTATCTGAGTATGATCATTCAACTTATAGTGAAACTGCTAACACCACCATATAGCGTAATATTATATTATATTTTAATTTCATGATTTTTAATTCATTAAAAGTACAAAGTGGAAGAAGGTTACAATATTTTAATAAGTAAAATTAATTTTAAGCTTATGCTGCACTTACATATCAGGTTTATATACAATAAGCAAGCATCTAAATAATTTTTTGTCTACTTACAAAACAAGCAATTTATGTTTCCTCCAAATAAATTATGTTAAGAAAACTTATAGAAATTCACATAAATAATTTGTCCTATGTAAAACATAGTAAGTATAGTACTTACATACCCGATTAAAAAAAATATTGGTTGAAGATTATTGTAAGTTCTGAAAAGTAGAATTTAACCGTTAGAGTAACATTTTTTTAGCATTACGATCTAAAATATTATAGAAATTTATCATCAAATCTATAAAATATAAAAAAAATTATTAAAAACTTTAACAAAACTCATTAAAAACCGCAGAATTATTTGTCAAATTTTAAATTGATTTTCTGAGCAAATATTGTTACATCACACAGTCCTTCCCCCTCAGAAAACAAAGTTCACAATATTTAAAAATATTCCTAATAGCGTTTACGAATCAGCCTTTTTATAAGCATCCCTCCCGAGCCTCAAAGTGAGACCACTCTAATATTCTGATCTAGTCCTGGATGTACTTCCATTACACGTTCAGTTTACCACTTTATTGGAGGAACATTGTTCTCTCTGATGAATACTAAGTCAACTATCTGATGGATGGTGTTCTAGTGATCATTTTCTTCTATGATGTAAATGATTTAATTACTCGGAATGCCGCTTTCTCCAGAAATCTTGTTTTATTTTTTTCTACCAGTCTCTATCGTAATACACCATGGTTGTTTGGCTCTGCCATAGTAAAGAGTGTTACAGTAAGAAGTTCAGATTTACAAACTCAATAAAACAAAAACGGCTTAAGATATTTCCAAATTTATTTTTTTGTTTGAAAGTACAATTATTTTGGTTATTTATGGAAAATGATTTTATTCAAATGGGAGCCGCAGCTGGCCTTGGCGTACTCCATTCGGTCGGTCCAATTTCTGAGCACATTTGAGATTATATGAGGATCTATTTTGGCAATGGTTGCTTCAATGTTGGCTTTCAAATGCTCAATTGTTTATGGATTGTCCGTATAACATTTGTTTTCCACGGCACCCCACAAATAAAAATCCAACGGCGCCAAATCACCGCTCCTTGCCGGCTAATTCACGTGATCATTTCGACTGATAATGCGTTAATAAAATTTCTGATGCAGTTTCACTATTGTAACGTCCGATGTGTGGCTTGGCGCACCATCTTGCTGGAACCAAATGTCGTCTAAACCAATATCTTCAAGATATGGCCTCAAAAAAGATGGTAACATGTGGTGGTAGTTAATTCCGTTGTTCTCGGCCTTTGGCGCCCATTTTCGGCAACCGCGGCGATATTTTCGGCTAAACGAACACGACGCGTTGGATTGTCGACTATAAGTAGCCCGTATCACGTACTTTATTTACAAACTTCTTGATACCGTTTGGTAAGAGCCCCGTGTTTTGACCGAATTTTGTACGAAATTTTTTTTTGATTTCGAACCAATTGTCTTTGTTGTGGAAGTAAATTTCCAACATTTCCCACTTTTGTTGACGCATTAAGCAATTCATTTCGTCAACTAGAAATAATTGACTGAGTTTCTGTCAAAGAAAGAATAACATTAGTGTTGCCAGAGTTATTGAGACACCTTATATCTTGTGGAATTGATCGTAAAGGAGCACCAATTAAAATGTGCCCAGGAGTAAATACAGTGACATCTGTGGGATCGGTAGTCATTGATGGCGGAGATCTTGAATTCAAACAAGTTTTGGCTTATAGTGTGACCAACGGTAGTTCTAAGAATAGTTCTAAAAGACCAATAGTCAGTTTTGCTTCCAATAACTTTAATTAAATGTTTTTTTTACCGATTTTATAAAAAATCGCCCCTTCCCAGATTTCCTCAAAACTAGGTTAAGCTGGAGGTATGAAATGCCAAGTTGTTTCATCATTTGCTAATACGAGTAGTTGGGCTAATTGTTTGAAAAATTGACGGACATGTGCAGCCGCTTCTAGTGCAAATTAGTTTTTAGCATCGTCAAAGTTGGTACCATTATCACCACAATTGGTACCATTATACATGTCTCCGCATAATCTTCTACAAGTGGATCTTTTATAAGCTGCGATGAATGTTTCGGCGGTCATATCACTGACTTGTTCAATGTGTACGGCCTTAGTTGTCATTCAAGCAAGTGGCTTGTGACCTGTTTCCTTTATTGTCCAAACCATAAGTGGTCCAGTATTGTCAACTTTGGTACTTAGAAATAGTCTTTCAAGTGCACTGCTGAAAATTGAACCAATGACAACTTACACATTTGGGTACATAATGTTGTGTAAGATTGCGAGTATCTCGTACCTGGTTCGCAGATGAGCTAAAATTAACTGTGTCCTTCCATGCATTGTTTGTTTTTGGCATAGTAAATTAGCTAGTGGATTGCCTTTTGAGATGATAATTGGATACTTTTCATGGTAGCTTCAAGTCTTTGTGTTTGGAACTCGACCTTCGACTGGTAAGATTCATTCTTTTCGGAATCAGGACAAAGATTTAATTTTACTTGATTTTGCTAAATCTTTCTGGTTTATAAGATCGCGAATTTCGGTGTTAAAATGTTGATTTTATACCAGTTTAATGAAAAATTGAGTGGACTATCTTATTTCTTCTGTAGTGAGAATTCTTGCTTGCGGGGGTAATCTCTTTTACCATAATCGTTTTTGTGGTATTGAAATTTGAATATTTTAGTTGTTCAAAAACATTATTTGATGTGACCGTAGTGGCTCCAGATACTCGTGGTATTAGTTTTTGTTGATCTGGAGTTTCTTGAAGTTTTTTTTGTATCGGCTCTAGGTGGCTTACCATATCAACAATAATCTGAGGTCCTCATAAACTAATCATGATGGATTTGTTTGCTTCGAAACCACTAGATGCACAATTCGCAAAGTTATCGAGTGACTTGACATAAAACCATTGATATAGAGAACTTATTATCTGGATTTCCGTGATTCGATTTGCTACCAATTTTAAATTTATAAGGTTTGTTCTTCAGCCAACCCAATACTATCATTGAAATATGTTGAAGTCTGCTCAAACTTCATACCTTGTTGCACTTTATCCATTCAATGTGTTAACTTAGTCGCTGTTGGGGCCACTTGTGGTTTTTATGTTAACTATGTTGCCTTGTTTGATGGCTTGTCATAGAATTAAATTAAAGCTGTGTAGGCTGCTTCAAAAGCGTTTCAAAAACCATTTAGTCTCCTGGTAAAGTTGAATCAAATTGGATTCACCTTAGTGTTTTTATCTCCTCCAGTTTCGGAAGTGAAACAAAATATTCACGACATTTCTTTTTGGTGTCTTTAGGCAGTTGCTGATCCCAAGTTACGCTGGTGATCCATGAAGTTTGCAACAGGATTTTGATTTGGATTGATATTGGTGACAACTATCCTAGTGGATCAAATAATTTGGATGACTCATAGATAACATTTTTCGTTTTGTCATTTTCCATTTTTTGTTGCTAAGATTCACCTTCAACTCAAATGTATCACTGCCTGGATTCCAAATTAACCCTACTGTTTTTATTGATGTACCGATCAGATCCGGTTCAAAGACCAATGTTAAATTTCACTTTAACGTCCAAGTCGTAAATTTGGACTAGTGATGATTAACTGTGTACTAACTATTAGATTACCGTGAATGTTCCTTTATTATGATACAGGATTCTTGTATTAGGAATTTTATAAGTAAGCTCTGGTGTACGGTAAGGAGTTTTGGTCCCCAATACTCTCTAATCTCACGTTTAAATGTATTTTTCGTAATAGCGAAACAACTCAGGACTACATCTTGCAATGTCAGTTCAACCTGAAGAAAATCCAAAACAAAATTTATGATTAGCAAAGTTAAATTTGTATTCTAATTTTAGCTTGACAGGTGATGAAGGTCGACAAATATCTGACTGCATTCTGCCACCAATTACCAACTAACATATATATAATATTAAATCTGAAAATTAAATTTTTATGTTTAAATACCCTGTTGCACATACGGTTGCTGTTAATATTTATAACAAAACATTTTATGTTGAGAAATACAAAAAAATAAAAAATTCAATTACAAACATAACATGCATTAAACATAAATCATAAATGAATGCATTAAAGGTCATTTTACTAAACACTTATAATTCCAATTTACAACAACCAAAAGCATGAATTATATTCCATTTTGATAATAATATATCGAGAGAAAAAAAAACCAACATACATATATGCTGGTTTGGTTTGCTACATATAGGTACATACATACATATTTTCGATCGAATATGTAAATTTATCAACAACATAAAAATAAAAAATTCCATATATAGAAATAACGAAGAGCTTTTGAAAAATTACATTTCAGTATTTCTATTTGTTGGTCGTTCCTATTCATAGACCAAGGCAAAAAAAAAAAATTGTCATAAATAACTTGAACTTTTATTTTTTGCTGTATATAGTTTATAATATCCATTCCACTTAACACATTTTCTTCATAATTGATTGTTCTACTTAGACTTCAACAAACAACAATAGCATTTCTGTCTATATATAAATGCTCATATATTATATATACACATATGGGTATATAAGAAGAACCGAACATCAAAACTACTAAATTTGAAAATAATAGTACTTAGTAGTTGTTGTAATAATGCTTATAGTATACCATACAAATATCTATAAGCCTGTGTATGGAACTATAAAAACAATTCTCGATTTAACGATGTAATGGAAAAGCTTCAAATAATATTTTAAATGTACGTTCAGGTCCTCGAATTATTAATTTTTTGGTAGGCTAACCGAAATAAACTAAAATATCAGCCGTACTATGTAGCATCCTATTTTTCCCCATACATGAATTTCCACTTGAAGTATAATTTATGTGGTACTCAGGTGGATTTTGGCTAGATGAATATGTGAATATGTATAAGTATATATGTATATAATTTTTTCTAAATTATGCATATATTGAAACCGAATGAAATACTTTTTTATACTACAGCACGTTTTTCGCGGATTATCTATAATTGCGTGCATATTGAACATAAAATTGAAAAACTTCTTCTTTATTAGCTTCCAATATTCCAATGTTCTTTATTGAAAGTATGATGTACCAAATATTGCTAATTGGTTTTTTCTATAAAAAAAACCGCACCACAAATAGATTTGATAGGTCCTTACAAAAAAGTAATGAGTAAATAGCCACTGAATATAACTTGAAGTTTGCTATAGTATAGCCAAAATAAATATTTATGGTTTTATAATGATAAAGTTTTCTATTCGAAGGCAGCAAACTATCTGTAAAATTATTTTGGTTTTTTGGAGGATCTTGTTAGGAGTCGGTTTAGACATTTTTATGAAGTTACATTACATGAGATTAAAAATAGTACCTCAAGTAAAAACCACTGATTTCCAACAATTTTCCAACCTTTACTTCAAATAATGCAAATAAAATTAACATTTTACTTGATCAGAAAATTTAAAGAGCAGAGCAATCTGTGACATATAAAATAGATAACTTAGTGGGTGGAGTCAATAAAGACAAGTAAATGGTTTAACTTGTGTCTTACCAAGTACGTGTTTATAAGCAAGTAACTTTAATTTAATTATTTACTTGATTGGCCAGAGGCTACAACACGGTTAAGTTACCCTATATAAGTAACCACTTAAAAACTTCCCAGTATCAACTTAAAAAAAAGAGATAATAAAACCAAACCACCCATATTACCAAATCAGCCAGCATTTATATTTTAGCTATTACAAGATGAGGTGCTGTGGGGGTCTTCCCATGAAAGGAAACAGCTGCTTTTAAGGCTACATAAGTTTCATACGCCTATAGATCTAAAAGGGGGGGGGGTACATTACGTTTGTGAATAACTGGATAAGCATATTTGAGGTACTATTTAAGCAGCAACTTCTTAATGATGGAGTATTGCATCTGCGTTCCTTGACATGACAAGCAGCTCATCAGCAACTCGTCATTGGCAGAGAAAATTCAGCTAAAAGCAATATCATATTTGGATCGTCCGAAGCAGAACCGCAGTTACCAGGATTACGTCAACCAGCTTAAACGAAGATGTGAAATTTACGCACTTTATTAATGAAGGCCAGCGATCGAATGAAGATAGTTTATGGCTTGCGGTCAAATATAGTAAGGGATTTGTGGAGAAATATTTGGTTTGACTATAAATGTAATCCAAGCAGGATTAAAGACAAATCACCAAAATTGCAGGAGAGTTTGGAAAGGCTATTCCAATTAACAAAGAAGATAAATGACGTTGTGTAATAGATGAAACATAGCCCTAAAACGAAAACGACGGTATTTTACTTTCACAGGTTGCCACAGTTACAATTCTGGAGTAGAAGATGAATCTGTTTGGAACCAACAAGCGGGTAATGCGACTATTATGTTCAACTAAAATGCCTAATAAATCTTAACTAAATTAAAATTCAGTAGTTTTTTGATTCGGCAGTTTTAGGAAGACCGTTTGCTAGAAACTTTGACGCAATCAAGAAATTCAAGTCTAAATTCTTCGAACGTTCTTAAAAACGCTAAATTAATGACCATTAATCCTTGCATCTTGTATATGCAGTCACAGCCTCGTCAAGGATTACGGGGGAAATTTGACTACCTGCAGTCTTAGTTTATAATTTTTCAGAAAATTTAATTATCCGTGACTCAATGATGTGTTCGCCGATCCCAAGAAAAGTTATCTTCACATATTTTAGATACTCTTCAACATACAATAGAGCTCGATCAAAAAGTAGTAACTCTAAATTTTACCTATTGTGCCATTAATTATGTCTCTGGTGGTGTCGATGTTATAACGGCGCATCACTTTTAAACCGAACAACACCGCCAAAGTTGTTGATAACCCTTCAGTATTCATGATTTATTCTAGGATGAGCTTCTAGCAATAACCTTTACTGATGTCATCAGTCGACTGGCTTGTTTGTTGGTTTAATAGCGAGTGCTTTTCTAACCTAAAACTCACCGGTGTGGGTTTTGTTGCCTATGTCAAGAAGAATTTTGGTTTATACTATTTATTAGTCATTCCGGAGATCGATATAAGTTGTGTCACCTTAGTCGCATATTTAGAACGAATTTGTAAAACAACACTGTTTTTGACTACCATAGATCGAAGCATCTTATTCGTGGTCAAAAATCAAGTGATGAACATTACAAAATTGTTGCAAATAACATAAGCTGTTTACATAAAGATAGCTTATCGGAGAAATTTTGATGCTACGAACCTCGTAAATTCGATCTGGCAGATTGATTGATTAAATGGTTAATTGTTTGCCTTTGTTATCCTCAAATATCGAATTTCTTCAATTACATTGCCAGCATATGATCATCGGATATTCATTAATTAAAATGTGATTTGGGAAAGGTGCTAATGAGGGTTAAATACTGATAAAGTCGGCGACATCAAACTGAGTACTTGTCATCACATTAAGCATGTCGTTATGCAGCTGGTTGATTATCTTCTACCACTTGATAGCACCGAATTGCGAATCACATTACATGTCCTTTGTGCACCTAGGACTAGCCAAAAACGCCATTAAACAAACCTCTAAGATGCAGTTGACAAATACAGAAACGTTGGCTTGAAAAGTATTAAAAGTTGTGTTGGTTTGGAGATGGTTTTGCAATCTGCGTGACATTTTTTCGCGAGACGAGAGGTGCAACATAAGATATTGAAGTCGATGAGCGTGTTGCTTGGAAAGTCACAATGCTTGAAAATTTACTATATATATTTCTGCTTTTTGAATTGATATTTTTGCCGTTTCTTTGCTAATCGATGTAGTCTCGCCCGACTTAGCACTTCTAGGGCCATGAACAATAGTGTCGATTTTTTTCTCTCCTTATAAAAGTAATCTTTTTTTTTGCAGCAAATTGGACAAAAAAATGATTTCACCAATTTTAAATATGTATGTACATTAATTTTTTACGTCTAAAAACAAAACTTTTTTTAAAATTGGCAACAAAATAACAGAACTGTTGCTTCGTGCTAGTAAAAGAAGGAAAAACATTTAAAAAAATTCAAATTGCAAAAGTGCTCGTCGAGCATACATTTTGCTCGACAGGTTGATTTTTTCACGAATCGAACAGCAATAAACTCAATTTTTCTCTAAAACGAGTGAAGTTTTTTTGACGAATAGAAATCGACTAAATTGTCAAAATTTCAAAATTGTTTGTCGAATACTAGATATATAACATTTCATTCGCAAAACATTCAAAAGATCTATAAAAGTTGTGTCTCCTTGTTGTCTCATAATTTAAACGAGTTTTGCAGAGTGATAATATATAAAATCATCGAGGCTTCCGTAGATTAAAGCGTAGTCACCGATAATGTGGAATTCCACTGTGGCATATTCAGTGATATTTTGATTGCAATGGTGCTACATTGCTAGCATTGGCCTTAAACCTCGCATTTCACTAAATTGCCGAGTATTATCGTCGAGTCTCCAGCCATTTATGGAAATTTGATTTAGAAGGAGTACTGGAGCAGCTAAAGTCATGTTTGGTAACATACTCGAATTCTCTTGCATTTTGGCCATGAAAACTAGAGCAGAATGAGACTGTTGAGGTAGTGCAGTTGGCAACTTCTCGGTGACCTCAAAAATATTTTGAACGAACAAAATGGCTTCTCCTTTCAAACTGTTTAAAAGGCGTTGAGAATCTGCATGGCACTGTTTCGTCAATCGAGTGGCGGAAAATGTTGGAAAATCACAAAAATATTCTCTTACCAATTTAATTATAGCAATATCCGTAATATCTGTCTATTGCTTTCACAACTACATTTTGTGATATGCTATGCATCTTGCTTAGATGAAATACAATTTTGTCATCTTTTTCGTGCTCACAGTAAACATTGTCTAACTTTGTCATCGCCTACATAAAAACCATGTATATATTTTGAAAGCTCATATTAAAACCTTTCAAATGGCTTACGAATTTGCCGGGTGAACCTTGTCGTTTTTTTTTAACAACGATAATTATCACTTTGAGGAGTCACTTTAACGACATCGTCATCAAAAACCATTATTTTATTTTACCGTTTTAGTTCGAAATTGCATTATTCTTTAGATCGTGTAAAGAGAAACCGTGTCCGATTGTTCATCAGAAAATGTCTTTCATTTTTATTACGCTCCGATTTTAATTTAATTAAAGTGGTTCAATGTTCATAGAATCGGGCATTAAAACGTCAGTGACCCATCTCTGAAAACGATAAAGTTTCAACGTACAAATGATTCCTGATTATTATAATACGCGACGTAACCGTATTTAAATAGTCTTCCTGCATGACTCTCTCAGCATTAGAAAGGAGATTTAATCGACTTTTATATAGTAGATTAGTAGGTTTCCATATTTTTAATTTTAAGTTTTATAATTTACTGGGCTAGTAACGGTTAACAACGCTTTTATCTCACTAATTACGATTACCAAACCCGTGATAGATGTGGAACAAGCTCCAACACTCTGTCTATCAAAACATTTGTTTCCGCAACGAATCAATGACCCACTACTTTTGAAACAATAGTTACGATATATACATATTGTTTATCCAATAATGCCGCGATGAGTTGATTTTAAGTTTAAAAACCATGCAACATCATAATGACCTCATTATATTTTTATTAGGGAATTATATTTTTTTCAAATATTTCAAAAGTTTATTGCTATAAACAGAACCAGAGCGACAACGACGAGCGTCGACGCCTGTCGAATTAAAATACACAAAAAGCATAGTTTGCTAACAGAAACATCGACGGTGGCGACGACGATTTTTTCGTTGAAATAAATTTAGGCCGCTTTCATAGAAAAATTCTGCAGAATTCTTCAGTAATATTTCTTCGGCAAAACATGACGGAATAAAATATTGTTTATCTTTTTTAGTAATTTTTTAGTAATGAATAATAAAATTCATTTTTAAGTTGGTATACACTTTCGGAATTTACTAAAAAAGATAAACAATATTTAATTTCGTCATGTTTTGCCGAAGAAATATTAGTGAAAAAATTCTGCAGAATTTTTTTATGAAAGTGGCATGACAGCTATACTCAAAATTATAGCGTGAAGTAGGCATAAACTAATTTTTTTTTGTGTTGTCAACACTAATGGTATAAACAGAACCAGAGCGTCAACGACGAGCGTCAACGAATAAATATATATTTCGCCAGCGATATCGCTGTAGTAAACAGAACAAACAAAAGCGTCAGTGTATCGCGATATAAAAATAACAAGAACATTTTTAAAACATGGCTGCTGTATTATGCTTCTTTATTAAAAAAGCACTTTTTAAAAAATTAAAAATAGTTGGCAACATTGTTTCGCCGGCGATAAAATTAAGGCATAACCAGCGAGTCTTTAACAACTTAACGTAATAGTGCGATGTATAGACTTTTCATGTTACTGGCCAGCGAGTCTTTAAGAACTGAACGAAACTTTCGTTTAAATTTTACATCAACTTAACAGAGCGAAATTTTTCGTGCCAACTTGTAGAAACGTCAAAACCAATAATGTGATTTTATTCTTTTGTGGTTCCAATTTAAGTTTTATTTAAATATAAAATATATTAATTTAAAAATACCTTTACACATAGTTTTAATTAATAAATATTAATATGTACATACATATATATTTATATAATAAAACACTTTTAAATTACAACCACAAAAAGAAAAAAAATTGTTGTCAATGAATTTACAAGTATTAATTGTATAAAAGTTTTTAGTTTTGTTTTAAATTAATTGGATTTTGTAAATTAATTATATCAATAACCGCATTATAAAGTTAGAACCATTGACAAGTTGTGTTACGGTTTGAGTAGCCGAATCTTAAATTTTCCATAACAATTTATTTTCGTTCAATACCGTAAGGTTTTGACATGTTGTGTTAAAGACTCGCTGGTTAGCCCTTTAGAAATAGACTCTAAATTTATTTCAACGAAAAAATCGTCGTCGCCATCGTCAATGTTTCTGTTAGCATACTATGCTTTTAGTGTATTTTAATTTGACAGGCGTCGACGCTCGTCGTTGTCGCTCTGGTTCTGTTTATAGCATTAGCGTTTTGCGTTTTTTGCGTTTTTTTTAGAATTAGAGACGACTTGCGGAAAAATGCATTCTATGCGGAATACATGTATTTCATATCATATAAAGTAGTGTATTCTAAAAAAAACGCGCGTTTAAACGCGCGTTTTTCCGCACGTCTGTATTCAGCAAAAACCCGCGTTTTTCCGCACGTCTGTTTTCAGCATAAGTACTGCCATTTAGGCATCTATCACAAATGTTGCACACAAACATGTATTTCTATTAATAGTTAGAAAAGCACATACTAACTCTTATATAAGAAAGTGATATATGTTAATGCAATGCAAGAGAACATTGGTAATAGTTTGAATCAACCATATGTGAGAAAAATATTTATAACATTATTTTTATAAAACTCACCATTTTAACTGCACAGAATTAACGTGAACAGTAGAACAAATTAATATGTGGGACATATCGGAGATGTTTACTTTGTAACGTCGTCAACTTGGATACTTGGTTTAAGCGACATTTTTGGCATATTGAGAAAAAGCCAATTGAAGTTAATTTTTTGATTTTAGTTGAGCCTATAAATATTTTTCATAAAATTGTTCCATGAAACTTTAGACATAATAGTTGTCAACAATTTCCAATGAATCCAGTTAACTTTATCGAGGAACATGCCAATTTTTTTTGAAAATTGGAAAATTTAATAAAAATAGTGCTTCACATTATATATGTTGAGTAGCCGTATTAAGAACTTTATATTAAGAACTTTAGAAATATTTGAAAAAAATATAATTCGCTAGGTCATTATGATGTTGCATTGTTTTTAAACTTAATATAAACTGACTATGTTGTTATCGGATAAACAACATATATATCGCAACTATTGTTTCAAATGCATTGGGTCGTTGACTCGCTTCGGAAGCAAATGTCATGATAGACAGAGTGTCGGAGCTTGCTTTACATCTGTCACGGGTTAAAATATAGGAACCTACTATATAAGAAACGATTAAATCTCATTTCTAATGCTGAGAGAGTCATGCAGGAAGACTATTTAAATACGGTTACGTCGCGTATTATAATAATCAGGAATCATTTGTACGTTGAAACTTGATCGTTTTCAGTCACTGACGTTTTAATGCCCGATTCTATGAACATTTCTATGAACCACTTTAATTAAATTAAAATCGGAGCGTAATAAAAATGAAAGACATTTTCTGATGAACAATCGGACACGGTTTCTCTTTACACGATCTAAAGAATAATGCAATTTCGAACTAAAACGGTAAAATAAAATAATGGTTTTTGATGACGATGTCGTTAAAGTGACTCCTCAAAGTGATAATTGTCGTTGTTAAAAAAACGACAAGGTACCCGGCAAATTCGTAAGCCATTTGAAAGGTTTTAATATGAGCTTTCAAAGTATATACATGGTTTTTATGTAGGCGATGACAAAGTTAGACAAAGTTTACTGTGAGCACGAAAAAGATGACAAAATTGTATTTCATCTAAGCAAGATGCATAGCATATCACAAAATGTAGTTGTGCAAGCAATAGACAGATATTACGGATATTGCTATAATTAAATTGGTAAGAGAATATTTTTGTGATTTTCCAACATTTTCCGCCACTCGATTGACGAAACAGTGCCATGCAGATTCTCAACGCCTTTTAATAAACAGTTCAAAAGGAGAAGCAATTTTGTTTGTTCAAAGAAAGAGAATTTGAGTTTGGTACCAAACCTGACTTTAGCTGCTCTAGTACTCCTTCTAAATCAAATTTCTATAAATGGCTGGAGACTCGACAATAATTCTCGGCCGGTTAATTTAGTGAAATGCGAGGTTTAAGGACAATGCTAGCAATGTAGCACCATTGCAATCAAAATATCACTGAATATGCCACAGTGGAATTCCACATTATCGGTGACTACGCTTTAATCTACGGAAGCCTCGATGATTTTAAATATTATGACTCTGCAAAACTCGTTTAAATTATGAGACAACAAGGAGACACAACTTTTATAGATCTTTTGAATGTTTTGCGAATGAAATGTTATATATCTAGTATTCGACAAACAATTTTAAAGTTTTGACAATTTAGTCGATTTCTATTCGTCAAAAAAACTTCACTCGTTTTAGAGAAAAATTGAGTTTATTGCTGTTCGATTCGTGAAAAAATCAACCTGTCGAGCAAAATGTATGCTCGACGAGCACTTTTGCAATTTGAATTTTTTTAAATGTTTTCCCTTCTTTTACTAGGACAAAGCAACAGTTCTGTTATTTTGTTGCCAATTTTAAAAAAGTTTTATTTTAAGACGTAAAAAATTAATGTACATACATATTTAAAATTGGTGAAATCATTTTTTTATCCAATTTGCTGCAAAAAAAAAGATTACTTTTATAAGGAGAGAAAGAAATCGACACTATTGTTCATGGCCGTAGAAGTGCTAAGTCGGGCGGGACTACATCGATTAGCGAAGAAACGGCAAAAATATCAATTCAAAAAGCAGAAATATATAGTAAATATTCAAGCATTTCGACTTTCCAAGCAACACGCTCATCGACTTCAATATCTTATGTTGCACCTCTCGTCTCGCGAAAAAATGTCACGCAGATTGCAAAACCATCTCCAAACCAACACAACTTTTAATACTTTTCAAGCCAACGTTTCTGTATTTGTCAACTGCATCTTAGAGGTTTGTTTAATGGCGTTTTTGGCTAGTCGGTGCACAAAGGATATGTAATGCGATTCGCTATTCGGTGCTATCAAGTGGTAGAAGATAATCAACCTGTTGTATAACGACATGTTTAATGAGATGACAAGTACTCAGTTTGATGTCGCCGACTTTACCAGTGTTTGTCCATCATTAGCACCTTTCCCAAATCACATTTTAATGAATGAATATCCGATCATCATATGCTGGCAGTGGAATTGAAGAAATTCGATATTTGAGGATAACAAAGGCAAACAGTTAACCATTTAATCAATCAATCTGCCAGATCGAATTAACGAGGTTTGTAGCATCAAAACTTCTCCGATAAGCTATCTTTATGTAAACAGCTTATGTAATTCACAACGATTTTGTAATGTTCAGCACTTGATTTTTGACTACGAATAAGATGCTTCGATCTACGGTAGCCATAACTACGGTAGTCATAAACAGTGTCGTTTTACAAATTCGTTCTAAATATGCGACTATGGTGACAACTTTCATCGATCTTCTGAATGACTACTAAAAATAGTACAAATCAAAATTCTTCTTGACAAAAGCAACAAAACCCACACTGGTGAGTTTTAGATTGGAAAAGCACTCGCTATTAAACCAACAAACAAGCCAATCAACAAGGGTTATCAACAACTTTGTCGGTGTTCATTGGTTTAAAAGTGATGCTCCGTTATAACATCAACACCACCAGAGACCACATTAATGGCGCGATGGGTAAAATTTTAAAGTTCTTTTGTCTACTTTTCATCGAGTTCCATTGTATGTTGAAGAGTATTTAAAATATGTGAAGATAACTTTTCTTGGGATCGGCGAACACATCATTGAGTCGAGGATAATTAAATTTCCTGCAAAGTTATAAACTAAAACAGCAGGTAGTCAAATTTCTTCCGTAATCCTTGATTGGGCTGTGACTGCATATAAAAGTTGCAAGGATTGATGGTTATTAAATTTTTACGGCGATTGACCCAATAGAACGAAACTTTTCTTTGTCCAAATGTTTTATTGATAACAACATGAGATCGAGATATACCATTACGCATCGCCTGCAGAACATTTTTGGTTCGGTTTGCTAAGAATTTGATTTGCTTTTTGGTGTCATTGAAGTCTGCCGATTCCCAAACTCTTACGATAAATCTATTTTCTACTTTTAATAACTCCCACTGGGCCCAATAACTTTTTAAGGTTGTATTGTCGGTAGCAATTTCTCCGATTATCAATCTGCTTCATCGTTTAACCGGTCCCTGGTCCTTTACAATCCTTAATAAAGTGACCTGGTTTTTAACGCTTGCTTCTACCTCATGTTCGCTTTTAGTTGGTCTTCTGATTGTTGCGTTAACTGTGGTCTGTATCGGTATCTTCCACGTCTTATTGCCACAATTTAACGGATTTGGTGGCTTAGATATATCTGGCTGCTTCGTACTTTAATGATGACCATGATTTTGCGTTCATAGATTGACCTTTCTCAGTCCTCTGAGATTCAGCTGTAGCTCATTATGAATCGGTTTTGATTTTTAACACAACTGCTGCCTTACCCCGAAGAGCTAATAAGCCTAAAATCAATTAGGTTATAAACCACTTTATTATATGTTATAAGCTGTTCCTGAGCAGTCAATCAATTATATTCTGTATCGCGGCCCAATATTGTATTTAAAAGGTCTTTATTAGATATTCATCATCAAATGATAGAGGATTCATCATCAAATGATAGAGCTCGGTGGGGCGATATACAATCGGTGTGCATATGGAGGTCTTTTTCTGTAAATTGTTGATAAGTGGCGATTTTATTTCGACGAAGTTTGTGGTATAAGTAGTTGCACATCTTCGGTCTTTGACGTCTTCTGGATCTATAGGAGTATGAAAACTATATATAGCCTTAAAAACAGTACTGTGTTATGGAGAGACCACGCCACAGCAACTCATTTCTTAGTTGCGCTAAAATATAAATGTCCTAATGTTGGGTTTACCATGCCATGACTCGACGTTAAAAAAACTTAACTACTTTCTCTCTTCTCTTTGTTTCCCAGCTTTTTTGTAAATGGCCTCCTTCGCAAATGTTGTTTGATTTTTGAAGTACGTTTAGTATGCATCTGAGACTTAAGGTGCAGACTACGTTTGATCGCTCAAATAAACGTGACTAGTAAAAAGTACATGATTTCGCACCGGGTCAAACTCGGCACCTCGACCTCGCTAAAATGTGTCTCTCATAATGTAGCATAATAGTTACAATATGTAAAGGTTGGATGAAAAATTCAGAGAATTTATTTATTTTAATTCTTATGGGTAGTTTGGTTTGAATAGTTTTTAAGTGGTTTCTTATAAAGGGTTACTTAACCGTGTTGTATCCCCTGACCAGTCATTTATCTGCTTATAAACACATACTTGGAAAGACACAAGTTAAATCATTTACTTGTCTTTATTGACTCCCCCCACTAAGTTATCCAATTTATATGTCACAGGTTGCTATGTTTTTTACTTTCAATTTTTAATATGAAAATGTGATGATCAATGTGATGATTAGTTGTGCAAAGCATTATTAGACTCAGCGTCAGAAGTGAGTTTTATTTCCGAAGAAATTGGGCTACCAAAACAAATAAGCTCAATGTCAATAAAGTGCCTAGGTTCTAGATATGTAGGCAAAACCAAGGACGTGGTGAATATAAATATCTCGAACGATGACGAAACATATCAGGCAGATGTAAACGTGTATATTGTACCACACATCGCACCAATCAACCCAATATCATCAATAATATATGATACCACACTACAGAAATTTAAACATCTAAAATTAGCGGATCCTAATTTCTTAAGTGAAGTCGACTTGCTGCTTGGATCGGATATTTTCTTCGATTTTCTTGGATCGGATATCTTAAGTAATGAAACAATGCAAATGATCGCTTTTAAACAAAATTTGGATGGAGTCAAGTAAGGAAATTAAACCATGAATCTGTCGTCGCATCTACAGTCAATTTAAATTCTACGATGAAGATTTCCTGGGAAATTAAAAAATTTCCTTCAATCAAAAAAAATTATGAAGACGACTCATGCGAGCGGTTGTTTCGGTCTACTACAAAAATTGCGCCCGATGCTAAATTTATTGCACAATTACCATTGTAGATCCAACTTGAACAGTAAGGATCCAGTTACGATATTGCCTTAAAAAGGTTGACCTCAATGGAATGTCGCTTGTAACGAAATGGTACTTTTTAGGCACTTTATAAAGAATTTAGGGTAGATTATCAAAAGCTTGGGGCTCGAGGATATGAAACTAATTGATAAACAAAACCCTAACGAGTATTATTTGCTTCATCATGGCGTATTAAAACAAAATTTAACAACTCGTCTTAGAGTCGTATTTGACGGGTCAACCAAATCTTCTTCCAATGTATCATTAAATGTATAGAATGATTTGGATTAGTGAAGAAGATGCTAAAGTTCAACAAATTCTATGGCGGCCCAACATTGATGTATCACCAAAAGCTTGTCAGTACGGTGCGTAGTAACAAATGGTACTTCTTTGGCCTCATTTTTATCAACAAGGTGTATTAAGGAGGCATCCAATAGAATTACATCAAGTATTAGTAATAAAATTAAAGGAATTCGGTTTTAATTTACGAAAATTAAGGTCGACTAATTCAGATGTTATGTAAGATCTAACAGAAGTGAATGAGCTAAATATTACAAAAGAGTCTACAAATGATAATAATACCGCAAAGGTGCTTGGGCTCATTTGGGATTTTTGCCAGGATGAGTTCTCATTCAAAAACAAAATATGATATTTGAAATTCAAACCACCAAATTGTGGACCAATTCAACAATTGTGCTAAGTTGGTTGTCATCAAAACGATGGAAGACTTTCATTGCATAGGACTTGGTATATATTGTCTCATCTATATTGTCACAAGAGAAATCATTGGCAACATGTCGCGTCCGAACATAACCCATCTGATTATGCCATGCGCGGACTATGTATAAGAATTGGCAACTCGTAAACTATGGTGGTCGAGTCCAATTTGAATGTGCCAAAATAAATCAATTTGACCTACTCACGTTTTAGAAGAACAAAGTGATGTTAAGGATAACGAAGAACGTTTACAGGTAAATACGTATTTCATTACCACCAATGATTTTTTTGAAGACCTAACGAAGTATATCAGTTTCCACCAAATAACCTACAATTTTGTAACTATCACCAAACGTGTGGAATTCTTAAAGCATAAATAAAAAAAAAAAATTAAAACTTAAATCGCACTCGAGCTCCGGTAAATGATATGCTAAGACCATCACCATCAGAAATCACAACAACATCTAATTGAATGTATTTATATGAACAACAACGAAGTTTTTCAGAAGAATATAAAGGGAATCTATTAAAGGTAAACCCAATATCGAATTCCGGCAAACTTAAAACACTTTTAATTCGTTTATTCACAGCGATAAACTAATTCGTGTAGGTGATCGATTAAATAGTTCTGACTGTAATTTAAATGTGAAACATACCATATTATTACCAACTAAGTCAATCATCAGCAAACCATTAGTAAGTGATTATCCCTAATTCTACAATTTATTCTGCAATGCCACGTTTGCGATTCTATTGCTTCGCGTTATCAGCACTGACTAATGAAATTCTACATCTATTATTTTTATTTTATACTATTAATTTGTAATATATCTAAATAAATACTGTTTTTATAATCAAGTAAAGTGTGTATGCATTTTTTGGGACCCTCCGTATAAGCATCATATATTCAAAGCTGTTTCAAAAAATGTTATTAAGAACACTGAAACCAGAACCAAAAAAAACGGCATATTAAACCAGATCATCAATAAAGATTCATGTAAGATCATCACAAGATTGTCAATGCAGTCAAACACATTTTAAAGCCTGGAAATTGCACAAGCAACAAAATTTAGTTTGAACGATTTAAATATGGTTAACTTTTACACCGAAACAGTTCTATGTATTTCTTGAAAGCTACCTTGTTTAACGATAATATTCCGTCAAAAAAATGAACCAACCAAGTGTATTAGGATCAATCTTATACTTGCTGTATACAGCCAATTTGCCTATTTCAAACGAAGTAATGATATCAATATTTGCTGATAATACAGCTATCTTGTGTTTCACAAAAATTATATTTTGTTTTATAACAGTTACATAATGAGCTGGCTAAATTGCGAACGAGTTAACGATTTGGCGAATAGAAGTTATTTAAAATAAATTAACAATCACGCTTAACAAATGTACCTGTTCACGTGTTGAATTAAACTGCTTAACTATTTTGCAGTGCTCCAATGATAAATATTAAAGCTTTCATCTAGACAGAAGGTTAACCAAATGCAAACAATACACATTTCAATGTGTAAATCAAGTTTCGGCTAAAATAACCGAAATATAGAAAATTGAATAGAGCAAATCCTTTTGGAAAAATATGAACTTCGGTTCAGATTTATAAAAATAGTTTTAATATTAATTTCTAAGAATAGTTAGGTTCTTTTGTAGAAATGTTCTTTTATTTAAGATTAAAACTACTGGTGCTATTATAAAAAAAAATTAAAAATAAAGTAATTCGCCTGATTTTAAGAACCGTTCACAACCGCAACAAAACATTTTTATAGTTGTAGCTCTGAGTCCAATTGAACAGCCATAATAGATTTTAGCTATTTCGCTATTTCGATCAAAAATATTACATTGACATATCATCTTTTCATGTCTCATAATTCAATATGTTTGTCGTAATAGGATTTCAATTCTTGTTTTGATTTGTAAAAGTTTTTGGTTTGTTATTATTATTCTATTGTTATACAATGGGGTAATTCAATTTCCGTTTCATTTCCATTCTTAAAATACTTTTAAGTGCATCTAATAAATTTATTCGTTCAAAAGCATTAAAAATGAAAATGTGATATATTCTCCCCCGATTCCCCGACAGAACACAAATAAATAACAACAAAATATATAGAATTTTCATTTTTATTTTTTGCTTTTGAAAATTGAAAAATTGTGTTGACAAGAAAAAAATAATAAATAGTTTTCTGAGGGGGAGGCTGCACTATTTGTAGTATACTCAGTCACATACACAAAACCAGTACATAAGGAAAATAAATATTGAACATAAATAAATATTTTTTTTAGTTTTTTTAGTTAAAATAAATTATTTTTACTGGGTTTCCTTATATAAATTACCATTTTCCTTTTCTTATACGTAAACAGTAGATTTTTCCTTGTTATTTTTGATCCACAAGTACAATAGGTATAGCATTAAAAAGCTTTCAGTGAACATTAATAAGAAATACATTTAAAAAATGATTTTTAAGAATATTCCATAAATTTTTATGTAATTGATTTCGATTAACGTGATAAGTACATATAAAGGGTGCCCCAGTAAGAAGTTCAGATTTAAAAACTCATTAAAATAAAAACGGCTTAATATATTTCCCAATTTTTTTTTTTATTTGAAAGAACAATCCTCCTGGTTATTTATGGTAAATGATTTTATTCGAATGCCGGCTGGTCTTGACGTACTTCAAATGTTCAATTTTTAGTGGATTGTCCGTTGAACACTTGTTCTTCACGGTACCCCACAAATAAAAATCCAAAGGCGTCAAATCACAACTCTTTGCCGAAATTTTTGACGCAGTTTCACTATTGTAACGCTCGATTTGTAGCATGGCGTACCATCTTGCTGGAACCAAAGGTCATCCAAACCAATACCTTCCAGATATGGCCACAAAAAAAGATGTTAACATATGGCGGTAGTTGATTCCGTTGACTGTAACGGTCGCGCCTGCCTTCTCTTCAAAAACATACGGCCCAATAATGCCACCGCGCCACAAGCCGCACCAAACAGTAACACGCAATAGATGCATTGGCTTCTCCACATATCCTTGTAGATTTTCCGATCCCCAAATGCAACAATTTTGTTTGTTTATGAACCGAGATGAAAATGCGCCTAAGAACAAATTTTGTACGACATTTTCTTGCGATTTCGAACAAATTGTCTTTGTTGTGGAAGTAAATTTCCAACATTTACAACTCCTGCTGCGTTTGATTTGGTACTAGAACAGTGTTTGAAAAATTTCCTATTTGATAGGTATGATTCGATTAGTTTAATGGGGTAGTAAGGAAATCACATTGAATTAATTTATAGACTAAACCTTTATGCCAGACCGTATTGAAAGCTTTTTCTATGTCCAGAAAGGCTGCGATTGTTGAACGACTAAATCGCTTGGCGTTTTTAATAGAGTTTTTCAGCCTCAGCAATGCTTGAGTAGCAGTGAGGCCGGCACGAAATCCAAATTGTTCTTCTGGATATAGGGTTCTAGTAGGGGCTGGAGCCTGTTAAGAATAACTATTTCCATCACCTTACTTATTTTGTTTAGGAGTGATATTGGGCGAATATGCTCTATACTATTAGAGGGCTTTCCTGGTTTAGAAATAGGAATGACTTTGCCGAGTTTCCAACAATCTGGAAAGTAGCTTGTCTTTAAGATACCGTTAATTATATCGGTAAGTTGTGATATTGCTTTATCTGGAAGATTTCTAAGTACCGAATTGGCTATGTTATCGTCTCTCGGAGCGTTTCTTTTATTAAGATACTGAAGAATGTGGGCAACTTCTGCTTAATTGACCATCTCAATTAAGATTGGATTAAGAAGAGGAGAATTGAGAAAATTGTTGTCACAGTTATTGACTAACTGTTCGAAACAGGGATCTTTTAGAGAATCGTTTTGTATATGAACTTTTTCATAGTGAGACGCGATTTCCTCTGCAATTATTTTAGGATCTATGATTGGACTAGGATCTTTAGCTATTGAAGTAATCACGTTTTGTTTTTTACCATTAAGTTTTCGAATTTCATTGAAAATTTTCGAAGAATTATCGGAAATTTTAGGCATTCTACTTGTGAATTCAGAATTTCTTAGTTCGCTGAACCAACACGAAATGATATTGGAATAAAAATTAACGTCAGATTTTAAGGTATGCCCTGGGTATTTACACCAGAGCCGATGCATTCGATTGCATAGTTTTATGAGGTTTTGAAGCTCAGGAGGAATTTATAAGGTACCTTTGCTCTGGCGTTAGTTAATTTGACCGTTTTTTCCTCAATTTGAGTAGCGGTAGTGATTTCTGAGTCTTCTGGGAGGTTTCGATGAACATAAATTTTAAATTTCATTCAGTCGGCTTGGAAGTAGGGATTTTGAATACAATTGGTAAATGATCTGAGCAACATTCATGCAAGACTCGTGGTTGAGTGACTAGAGAGATATTTTTAGATAGAATCAAATCGAGAACCGAGTTTCCTCTTGGGAATGTTTGTTCGTTAGGAGCATTTAATTGGATATTGGAATTATTGCAAAAATTAGGAAGTGAACGGCCATTCTGGTTATTATTTCGGCAATTCCTTATGGTGTGGCGTGAATTAAAGTCACCTGCTAAGATAACTTTGAAACTGGAGTTAAAAAGATGTTCTAAATCATGACTCTTGACTTATCTCACGTAAATAGAGCAAAACGTGAGATATTTGTTCTGGGTACCACCATTTAAAAGTATATTGCCTCAGTTTTGGCTGTTACAAAAGTTTTGGCTATGAAGTGAGGAATGCCATTCTGGATTAAGATAGCAGTGCCTCCAGATTTGGTATTTATTGCATCTAGCTTGAAAGTGGTATACCCAGTGACTTGAAATTTATATCGTTGGGTTAGGTGAGTTTCGGATAGGAGAACTATGTGAAGCTTGTGATGGAAGAGCATTTCTTCAAGTTGTTGTCGCCGATCTAATGAAACTATACTATTAACATTCAAAGCAATAAGCAATTCATAGAAGTTGTTCTATCATGAATGGCCTGGGAGTGAGGAAACGAATTTTATGAAGGCAAACCGTTTTTCAACGATATTAGTTGCCTTGTCGATAACTACTTGGAACAGCGGCATAGGGAAATAAGTGATTCCTTCTCATTGTTTCTTCTTTAAGGTCATCTACGAGACCTTGGTGTCGATGTGGTGAATCTCTCGAAGATTTAATTCTATCTCTTCTGGATCCAGAAAAGAATATTCTCCTCGCATGACAAGACCAATTTCTTATCATCAACGTGCGTGTAAGTGTAATATTCAATTTGGTCTTCTGTTATTTAATTTGTTATTTGGGTCTAGTCACGGTTCTCAGGGATGATAACGGAGACTGATTTCCCCGTGCATTTAAATGTCATCTCTTATCAGAAACTCTAGGGTCCCACCATTCAACTTTAATGTGCAAAGTTTCTTTAAAAACCAAATCTATTAATGAATTAATTGCTCTTAGCAATAATAAATTATGCTGTAATAAAAATGTAAGATACAAATATAATAATTTTAAAATATAACAATATAATAATAAAATAACACAAGTAACAAGCAAATCCGTCAGGTATTTGCATGAAAATCCCATTTAAATTCAACCTACTCGACACAAAATCACCAAAAATATTATAAATAAAATTTTATTAAAATTATTAAACGTTCAGATTCGGACGAATTCATCGTTTTAAGCGAAATATCGGGTCTGTTTTTTTTTTTTGATATCGGAGAAATTGGAGGGATAAATTTACTGTTAAATTTTCAGATATGCGTTTTTTTTTAATATCCGAGAAAAAAAATATCTCTCTGTGTCGTTTTTTTTACGCTCCGATAATTATCGGATACGATCTTTTTACTCTGAAAAAATGTACAGATTATTTTATATTTTTTAGTAAATTCTAAAATGGCGACTCCGATTAATGTTGAGCTATCAGGTGACAAATAAAACTTTAATTTAGGGTGTTTAATGCTGAAATTCATAAAATAATTTATTATTTTTGGTACTAAAAAATAACACAAAAAATATTTTTTTCGATCTGATAGATAAAAATCGGAGAAAAAAATTATCAGATATATCCGATAAATAATCTCTCTGATCTCTCCGATTTCTCCGATATCAAAAAAAAAACACGGCCATCATCTACTATACATAATATCTAATATGTATCTATCCCCTGTTTAAGTACAGAATCCGGAGTATGGTAATAAATCAGCAACTTTGTGTTAATATATTGTAATAATATGAACAGGTAGAAAATGTGATAAGTTTCCCGTTTTATTTAAAAGGATAACATTTAAAATTAATGTACACTCCAACCACAGAAAAAGTAATATATACAGAAGTAAACCGACGAAAAAAAGTTTTTATAGTTTTTTTCTGGGGTTATGATCTTCATATGGAGTTATAATCGCAAAACGCGAGAGTAAAAATTTTAGATTATTTTTTTTTACTCTTGAGAGATCGCTCTTTTAAATTCTTGCATTTTATATAATTTATCAGCTTTGTAGGTATATGTGATAATATAACTTAA
Source organism: Tipula confusa (assembly GCA_963556175.1). NCBI lineage: Eukaryota > Metazoa > Arthropoda > Insecta > Diptera > Tipulidae > Tipula > Tipula confusa. The sequence continues at coordinate 106,792,531 of OY744476.1, read as the reverse complement.
TATAAATCAAAAGTGGTATATCCTAAAGAGAAGCGAAGAATCGAGAATCAAAATATATATAAATATATATATATATATATATATATATATATATATATATATATATATATATATATATATATATATATATATATATATAAGATTTGCAGACGGCATTGTTGTTGGTTTTGCGATAATATAATATAATATTATGTGTCTACTGTCTGCTTAAGTATTTGTTAAAATTTGATATTAATTTTAACAAATACTTATTAAAATTAATTATATTAATTGTTTCTGTGCTCCAACTAATGTACCACTCCAACTAATACACTTGCAACGCCGTTGAAAGTATTGTTGGATTTCTCATTCGTATATCGTCCATCCCCTAATTCCAAATAAATGCAATCTTAAATTAATTAAAATATTTATTTTAATAGTTTTTCATTAGTTTGTGTATGTTTGCATGTGTATGATATAAATATGAAGCGTCAACAACATTTGCATGAGTTAATTTTAAAAAATTAGTATCACTATAATTGCATGAAATAAAATTATCGTTAAAATTAGTTATATTCGTTATAATTTTTATCGTTTTGTATGTTGATTACGTAAATGTAAGTCGTGTGGCTAATGTTAAAAATAGACTGTACGTCAACATTATCATCATGTTAATAGTTTTTCATGTTGTTCAAGTCATTAAAGCTTATTCTAGATTTTTCTATGTATATGAAATAAAACAACTGTTAAGTTTTTGATATACAAATAACAAGAATATTAGCAAGCCACTCATTAAGTTTAATATTTTGTAGAATGTAAAATGGTAATTCCAATACTTTGAAATGTGTTATGAATGTGCAGTAAAAACATGCTATTCATTATGTTAAATAAAATTGTAACCCTATAGTATCAATTGTATAATATTATGTACTATGTTTAAGCATATATACTGTGTATAAGCGTATATACTACATTTTTATATTAGTATGAGTGACTGTGCAAACTGGTTACATTAAACGGTTTTTAACGACTCAATTATTTTAAGCGAGAAAGAAAAGAGAAAAAGATTGATTCGAGTTGCAGCCGCAGATTAGGCATAATCACATAAACATAAACAATATATAAAACTAAATTATAATAAATAAAGTATTTACGCCGAACTCCTTGTTTAAATTGGACACGAGAAATTGACCAGAACAACTTTCACCCAAGCAGAAAACAACACAACAAATGAATCATGGAGAACAATCATGAAAATGGATTAAGAAATGTAAAATACTAATACTGTGTGCTTGTGTCCAATTTTTTCGACTAAATTACAGACTAAACTTTTCGATGGGACATTACCGCCAGTTAATAATAGATGGCACTAGTGACAATAGAATAAGCTGTGGTTTGCGTGGAAACTAAATTAAAAAGGTTTTCAAATGTCAAAATTGTTGTTTTGAGCTCATTGATAGTGTTTGGTAATATATTTTGTCGGTGACTATACGGTTAAGATTGGTTTTAGCAGTTTTTAATTTTTTGTAAATTCATGGCTTCTAAATACGAGCACTTACATATTCATAATCATTGTCAAAATTAATTCGTCATAAAACTCCTCATCACCGTCAAATATTTCCAAGGAAAATTTGATTATTTTGTAATAATGACAACTAAATTGAAAAGTATTTCAATTTAGCGAAAAGTATTTCGCCTCGCGAGGAAACTTTTAGATAAACTCTGGTGGTTAATAGCGTAATGTATAGTCGAAAAGTTTAGTCAGTAATTTAGTCGAAAAAAACCAAATTTAAGCACACAGTTTAAGTAACCGGTACGAAACCGTTGATTCGACTTATGCTGTGTGCCTTAACCGACTAAACTATAAATAAACTAAATTATAAGAAGTTAGTTCATGCTACAGGGTGGCTGAGACCAAGTGTTACCAAATGAAAACGCTGTAATTTTTTTAATTTTGATTATTTTTTATTGAAATTTCGTGGAATATGTTGAAAACATATTACATTTTATGAAAAACATGTTACTGCTCGATATGACCTCCTTTGGCTCTGATTATTTGATTCAGTCTTCCATAGAAAGCATTGTATGCTGACCGAACGTGGGCTTGCAGAATTTTATACCATTCTCAAACAAGAGCTGACTTCAATGCATCAACACTTACGTATTTTTTAGTGGGCACCTTACTCTCCAAAATTAACCATATGGAGAAATCCATGGGATTCAAGTCTGGTGAATATGGTGGCCATTCTTTCGACGAAATCAGCCGCGGAACGCAATTTTGTAAAAATTGCTGTGTCACTCGAGTTTTGTGTGACGGTGCCGAGACCTGTTGGAATGTCCAACGGTTCGTACCAAACTGTTTACGTGCCCAAGGTAGCAAAACATCGTTTAGGATCTTTTGGCGGTACACCTCTTGGTTTACCTTGACTCCATGTTCGATGAAAACCAGAGGAGTACGTCCATCTACAGTAACTGCAGCCCAAACCATAACATAAGCTGGTGATTGCTTGCGCATGGCAACTCTTGTGTCCAAAGTATCGTTGGACTTGTGCTCTAACCAAACACGATCATTTTGTTTATTCACGTACTGTTGAATGGTGAAAATTTTCTCATCAGAAAAGACAATTTTTGGAATCTCATCACGTTCGGCCAAGGCCTTCAATGCTCGTGTTCTTTTCAGCCTAACTTTTTTTTATGCCTCCGTAAGATCTTGAACTTTTTGTATCTTGTAGGGATGCAAGTGTAGTTTATTTTTCAATATGGTTTGAATGATTTATCGTGAAACATGTAGACGTGCGGCTAATTGATTGGCACTTTGACGAGGATTTCGTTGGATTCGTTTCTTCACCTTTCGTATCATTTTTTTTGATGTTGCTGTCTTTTTAGAACCGCCTCTGTTGCATTTAGCGATGCTACCAGTTTCGTTGTATCGAGTTATGGTTCGATACACAACCATTTTATTCACATTCAAATGCTGGAGCTGACGAACTATTGCTGTTTGTGAATTTCCACCCAAATACAGTGCAATTACACTATTACGTTTGAATTCCACTACGATTTTTAGCAGAGTGAAGTCAGTAACATTTGGTCTCAGCCACTCTGTATATATAGATAGATAGAACTATCACAAAATTTACTTTCTGGGCCTCAACTTGAAACTAAACTAAACCAAAAATTATTATAGTTATTTTATACTTTTTATGAAAGGTCACCGAAAAGTTACATCGAAAATATAATTTTCAGCTACCACCTATGAGGTAATAGCGGAAGCTTGAATAATTTAAAAAGTTTAGTTTCAAAAGTCGATTAAGGCACACAGCATAAATAGGCATGATGAAATTTTGCTCTATTAGATTCGATCCAGAGCTTCTTTTTCGTATTGTTCATTAGACATCCCGAAGAAGACGGGAGTCGTTCACTTCCTTGAGGAGTCATCGTTTCCAGCTGCGATCTCTGTGCTCACCCAATAGCGGCTCACTTCTCAGAGAATGCTGCATCATCCATTTAGCATTGGGTTGCAGAACGTAACCGAGGCAGTGTATTTACTGTCCTTTCATTATGAGAATTGCTTTCTCAATTGTATTCAACCTGATCTCGTAATTGAATACAAATCAGTAAATGTCGTCTTAGTCGTGTTTATTGGAGTAATATATCATGCGCATGATTCTTCTCTCGAATATCATTAACGATCTTTCATACTGAATCGTCTGGGTTCTACTCTCACATCCAAATATTACAACAGGTCTGATTAACACAACTTCAGCTATATCAGCATTTGCAAGGTATTTTGACTTAAGCAGTGGCTTTAAGGCATACAAAATGACAAGGGATCTGAGGTGATCAAATATTTTGTTTTAGACTCATTGATTTTGAGACCAACGGAAGCTGAGAATCCTACAATCCGCGTTGCCATTCATTCCAATTACATAGGTATCATATGCATATTCTATAACCATGTTGGGCTGATGGTACAAGATGTTGTTCAGAGGTGCTTTTTTACGAAAGATAAATTTTAACACGATATTAAAGAGGATCGGGGACAAATCTTCTGCCATATACCAGAGCTTATTGCAAAAATGACTGATAGCTTGTTCTCAATTTTGACATAAAATTGTGACTGCATTACTGTCATTATAAATAAACGCATATACTTGTCAGATATTCCCAGATATCTCAAAGCTAGCCATAAGCTATCCTGATAGATTGAGTCAAAGGCTTGGTGGAAATCCAAGAGCGCCTGATGTACATCACGAGATGTTTTATAATATTGAAAAAAATTATCCTCAGCGAAAATCAGTGGATGACCGATTCAGAGGCAATCTTCCTGGTAGTCACCTACAATTACCTCCACCAGGGGAGTGATTCTCTCAAATATTATGCAAGACAGTAATTTATGTGCTGTTGAAAACACTTTGTGATTGTTAACGAATTTTGAGCGATCTACTTTTTTAAGGATAGGGCTAATCGAATAATGTCAAAAAGATAGTTCCACAAAGTATGCTCACCGAATTTCAAGAGCTCAAAATTAATACAATCAACCTCGGGAAAGTAGTTTCTTTTTAATTTCAGCAAAGCAAGTATGAATTCTTTGTAGAGTGGGTCATCTATTCACTCATCCACAAACTACGACTTTCAAATACAGCATTTGACACTAACTTGTTAAACATTGAGTAAATCAGAAAAATTGTCCTTCCAAGCTTCGAGAACGATGTTAACACGAAGTTTTTCATCCTGCTCCCAAATGTTGATAGACCTAGATCTGGAGGTATGGAGCTCTTTTAAAGTAGTTACGAAAACTGCAATCATTGCTCAATTATAGTACTTTTAAGACACTTTTTCCATTTACAAAATCCTTCGACGCTTCTCTTAGACAAGTCCTTTTTATTCTTCCGTGCGATTGTGAGTTCACATCGTCAGAACAGTAGTTGGTTTCTATAATGCTGGTTTCTTATAATTTCCCATGGACCCGAAATATTATGGTAAGGACATAAATAATGTAAGTGCAAAAAAATGGAAATTTAATTAAAAAAATGAGAAAAAAATTTGATAAAATTGGAAAACTTTGTTTCACAGATTTTTCTGATGTTTATTCTTTTTTTTTTTTAAATTATAGTATATTGCTTGGTACCCGACAAAAACAAAATATCATTTCTTACCACCAAGACATTTATCAAATGTCAATTGAAAAGCAATCACTCAAAATATTCGGTTTTTTTTCTCGAACAGTTTTGTGTATATTACCAAAAAGGAATTTAGGGGATTATAGTAAAGAACATCCATTTTCGTGTTGTTTAATAAGAGATAAGCTTTTGAGTCATCTTCATTTTATTTCAATTTTTATATGTGTGTGGGTGTATGTATGTGTGTGTGTTTGGTTATCATTCAATATTTTGTTTTCCGACAAGTCGTAATAATATTTGAAAAATGATGATATTCATGACATTTCATCTGTCGTTTTATATAATTTATAACGATTGATAAGTAATGTTGAACAAGCTTTAAGCTTGTTAAATTATGATGTATACGAATACTATATTTACACACTAAATACAAATATCAAAAGTTTGCTAATCATGTGTCAACATGGAAGTAAAACAATTAAAAGATTATACTCTTTAGGTTTTGTAAAATAATATCCGGATTGTAAAATTATTTCTTACTTTTTTCCTTTATCTCCAGAAACATGGATTGCCTATTAGGCTGCTTTTTCTTTTGAGGGCTATGCTGTGTAGTTTATTATTTTTACCCGTGGTTTAATAATTTTTCACTTTAGCAAACTCACTTCTTCTCAAAGTCGATGGTGGTCGTTTAAATTTCCAGTCTAATACATCCTTGGTATATCGTTTGGTGGTTTCTGTTGGGGCAATGCGCCTTAATTGCTTGCTTCAAGTTGAATTTTAACAATTAAACAAATAATTTGATTTATTAAAATATTAATATTAATTTATAATTTTTGTTGTTGTCTTGATACAATCAATTGTGTACTGCCGTAAAAATTGTTTACAGAAACATTAAAGAGAAATGGTTTACAACTTCCGGCTTTGACAATTATTTTCTATAACTTTATCGACTTATGCGACATTTGAGTCGATATTTTTATGTTGGTGACTTGATGAGGTGAACAAATTTTTTTAAAAACAACGGCCTATTCACAATTTATTTAAATATGTCAAAGCCGAACCATTAGGAAAAATGTAAACAAATACAATATGAACAAATACAACATGAAAACAAATACAATCTTAAACGATGAGTATCTCCAGTGTTTTGATATTTAGAGATTTTAATATTTCTTATACTTCTTTTTTAGATGCTGAATATTCCGCTCGTCTTGAACTCTCTTCAATATTCTGGTGTATTGTTATAAATAGAAAGATACATAATTTGTGTAGCGATCGTTTAAGCTCCCCGGATTTGGTTTTTAACAACTCTAACTACTCTTTTGGTTGTCGCAACTCTAACTACTTCATCCTTTCCAGGATGATATTGTATTACCTTTCCGAGCATCCATTGATTCAGCGGAAATGTGTCCTTTATCACCACGGCATCGTTAATCTGAATTAAAGATTTTGGCTATTTCCATTTAGTTCTTAGTTGAAATGAAGTTAAATACTCTCTGGTGGTTTTAGAAAATTTCCTTTCGATCACTTCGCCAGAAGCTTTGTTTTCTTTTTGTTAATGAATCGAAGAATAAATGCGACGATTCGCTTGAGTTTGAAAATGATGAATAATTTGCTAACGACCTTTCAAACAAATCATTGGTTATGACACCTCAAAATGTGTCCATACCTTTATTAGTCGCTCTTCTTCTTTTCACACATATTGCGTTTTTTTGAAGTGGCCAATATTCGGCGCTATAATTCAGCCAATCTAGTCCATTTCACAACAATTTATGCCTTTGAAGTTCTGAACCAGACATGCCTCGACTTACGCAATCTGCGGGATTTTGTACCGACGGTACATGTCTCCAGTATTTACGGGGAATAATAGCCATGGTTGCCGATATTCGATTAGCTATAAATGTGGTCCATCAACGAGGATCTTCAGGCCGAGGATTTTCAGGCTTATTTCATTTTCACTGTTTCAATCAACTTGGATAAAAGAACGGCATCACATAACTCCAATCTTGGCAATGACACTTGTCTAATTGGTGCAACTTTAGTCTTGGATGATATTAGATGGATGAATACTCCTTCACATGTGGTGATTTTAAAATAAATAACTGCTGCGTATGCATTCTCGCTTGCATCGCAAAATTCACGAATATCTACGATGGAGTCAAACGACGAACCAAGGGATCTTTTAATAGTAATATGTTCTACGTTTTGTAAATTAGCCCGGAGCGTTTGCCACTGCTGCTTTTGTTCTTCCGGTAATGAATCATCTCATTTTAGACTCAGGATCCAAAGTTGCTGCATACATATTTTGACAGCTATAACCACAAATGTCAGCCAGCCCAAAAGAATCAAATAATCTGCTAGCCTATGAAAAATGACCAGTTTCGTAAAGTTTTTGTATGCGTGAACTGACGCCTTGAATATAAAATTATCATTTAGTGGATTCCAACTCACCCCTAATACCTTTATGCATGCAGAAGACTATCAGCTCCTGAATCATTTAATTCTTAAATATTCCCCGTGATATCTGCTTTATTTGAAATGGATTCGAGGATTGGTTGGCAGTTCGAATACCATCTTTGTAATTAAAAGTTGTATTAAAGTAACAGGTTACTGATGTCTTACTTACAATTGTAATCCTTGTTGCGTGGTATCAACGGAGGTCATTAGATTATTTACATAAATGTTTTTTTCTATTTCATGGCATGCTGTCGAACTAGAATGTAGATCTCCTTACATATACATATTCTTACATATAAGGCAATATAGGATCCATCGGCTGCTTGTTCCATACCTTCTGGAACTTCGTATCGCTTAGATTTATCAATACTGTCTTGCCGGTAGATTTTCTCAATATCTGTGGACATGGCAAATCTATGTTTTCTAAAGTAGAGGATTATTGAATACAGCTTCTGTTGTTTAGTGGGGCCTACGGCTAAATAAGTATTGAGTTGCCTACATTGCTTTTTGCAGAACCATCGAAAACTCGTAGTTTAGTAACACTCCGTGATGTGGCAAATAGTAGCCTTCGGTGGTGGTTTCGTTGTCGGGTATTTTCTTCATATGGTGCAACTGCTCGTACTCGGCCATTAAAGACTTATACACAGTTTTAAACTACTCATCCCTCGCAAACCATCTTTCCATGTTCCTTAGTCCTTGTATGGCGATATTCAACGTATTACTCAATTCATCTGCTGGTTGTTTAAATGGTAAACCTACGATAAACTGTCTTTTCGAACTGTGGATAATCTCGGTTGAATTGTTTCCTCCCACCAAGCAAAACAGAAAAAAAATGATTAAAACATCCACTACTCCGGGCCGATAAAAGTGTGGATAGCTAACTGCAATGTACTCCAAATGTCTGTATCAAAACACCGGTAATAGTGTGCGAGAGTAGCTCTAATGTTACCTTTGATAAAACTTGTATAAAAATGCGGTGATTCTGAAGTTGAGATTAGAGTGTGGTTGTACTTCTAAGGATAGTCGTCCTTTTGTGAGGCCAGATTTTGTAAGACCTAGACCACTTACTGAGATATGTGAATTAACTCGTTTCAAGGTCAGTCAATGCTTGCAAGATTCAGTAATAAACCTAGCTGGGGAGCCAGAGTCTATAGCTATGCTCTACAAATCAGAGCTGTAATGCAGCGAACTTGTCACCAATAAACAGCGATATCGACTTTTTAATATTCCTATAGTTATAGTCCGCGCTTTAATTTTTCAAGCGAACGAGTGAATTTTGTTGAATCGTGCCTGTCTACTGCCAGGCAGTGCTTGCTTGGTGTGGTAAGATAAGGTAGCAATACCTAGCCAGAATCTCTGTAAAAATTATATATCAAATTTAAGCTTAAAGACAGCTAAGAATCAAAAGTTTTGTTAACACAACCGCTCCAAATGAACAAAAAAAAATCGAAATACCAACTCAAATTGGTTTTTCGATACTAAAATACAAAAAAAAGGCATAGTGCTGCGTACGTCACTCACTGAAATTAAACCGAAAATAAGAATACCAAATTTTCACTCACGTGAGATTAAACGCCACTGTAAATGACAACAGGTGAAGTGAAAATCATAATTACAACAATAGAAATTCACCATCCCGCCGACTTTGATTTAATAGAGTCAATCTATTGACTGCGATCTATTGTGCCAACCTATTGTGTGTCACACAATGTGGTGGCTTCATCATAGTGCCATTTGATAATTTTAGGGTAATGAACCTAACGATACCATCATCTCCTGTATCTACTGCTGTTATTCAAGTTAGTGGCCATTTGGATGGTGGCCTTGATTTGAAATGTAAATCAAGCCGCTAGATTTGAAATTTGGATTTAAAGTGTGCGACTTTTGAAAATTATTTAATGACGTGAGTTATTGACCAACGGTTGCAGAAGCTTTAATACATTTACTGGATAAGTTGCCATATGATTAAAGAATGCATCTTTACTAGTATCAAATTCAGTTCAGGTAATTTTGATAGTGATAAGGTAACTAAGTACTGATGTCAGGGGATTATAAAAATTTAGAGACAGATCTCCAATTGGCCTGAAAATTAACAAGGCTTCGATCTGCTTTATAAGTGTTAAAAATTCTGCATATGTTAGATATGATTTCATACGGGATATGTTCAGTGGAATCTACAGGACTTCACTTCGGCTTTCCATAGCCCTTCGAATAAAGGTGATGAGCTGACAGCTATCCAAATGAGGCACCAACAAAGTTTAAGCCGTTTTCACAAAATATTTCATTATAATATTCTTTTATCAAAATCTTGATTCAATGCTGCTATAAAGGTAGTTGTGCTCAAAACTGACACGATTTTCAGGGAACAATCGAATGAATATGACCAGACATGTTTTGTATGTTTTAACGCTACGGTTGTGATTTATTTTTTATTTAGGTCTGTTCCAACTTGAACAAATTGTTTGACTTGCCTCATGACTCTATGAAAGGGCAATTTACCCATTAATTTTTGTTGCTAAACATCTATGAACAACTTAAAGGATCTGGTTCTTTTTTCTCGGTATTTAGAACCGGTGACGTATGGCTGACATCATTATTTGTAATACAGCATGTAATTGTTTATGATGCATCTTCCTCAAAATCATCTAGGTAATGGGATGTCTTGTTGGTAAAAAGATAGAATGTTTGGCATCATAGCTGATATTTGCGTGGCCAAATCGTCTTCTAACCCGCAGTATTATATATCTAGTAGAATAAAAATGAATGAAAAGAAAATAAATTAGTATTTTTCGGCACTGGTTAATTATATTTTAAAAGTTTTATTTCTATGCCATAAGCTGCAGCTTGCACTATTCGAAAAATAAAATATTGAGCCTCTTGAAATTTAGATGCCGAAAGGTCTATACTAATTTCCTTTCTCAAAGGTTTGCATATTGGAGTATTCCAATATGCAAACATATTCCCTCCATAAAATTATCTGGTAGTCGATGTCTTGTTATGCTAACAAAATTGGCCGAAACATCTTCTCTATATCTGCAAAAATTACGAATTTATGCTTTCAAAATCGTAGCAAAATGTTAAATAGGTCCTCTTGTAGGTTATACTGGTCGATTGTCATTCTGTGATTGACCGGTTTAATATTTCGCTGAGGTATCAAAAATGACGTGTAATCGGGTGGTGCTTCTTCATTTCTTAAAAAATGGATGTTTGGGTAAATAGAACAATCAATTTTATTTCGTTTTCAGTAATTAGTAACATCTGTCCTGGGGTACATATTCTTAGAACTGTATATACTCAAGCTTTAATTTGGAATCTGATAATCTCTTATCTAGACTGTGAAATCTTTTAATGGCGTCAGAATAATTCTCTCCTATCAATGGCGGTTTCTTTTGAAAAGTAATTGTATAACAATCCTTTCGTTGATAAAGAAACTATTAGACTCGACAGAAACCATACGGTTTCGTTCTTCATCGGACAGATAACGTTGTCTCGGTAACTCTTCTGTTTCCCAAAACTTCCTTAGGGCCAGCTCCAGATAACATATTTCCATATTTGACTGAATATGTAACACAAATAAATAGTCTGCGTTGGAATTAGATGGACACTTGGTTATAATTTCTACCAATTATCCAACCAAATCGGGTATTTTTGCTACGTTGGGATAAAGATTAGTTTCCCGGTCAAACCTACGAGTTGAAAAAATGTTCGAACCCACGAATAATATCAATCAGAACTGGTTTATAATATGTTTGTTTAGCCCGCAGTAAAAATAAAATAGGTATTGGACCAATTTGTATAAGATATGCCTGCTCCCAAATGGATCAATTTTAAATTTGAAAACTCCTCGTGATACATCAGCTTCTCAGTTGTTTAGGGTTCGTACAGAAATTTGAGCCTTTAATCGAGGAACTTTGATAAACGTCTCAGAATTCAGTGATAAAATATTGTGTCGTTCCGGAACCCAACAATTCTCGAACTATTATCCAATCCCCTTTGCTATGCTTTACTTGTATATTCGCAGTTGGTAAGATGTGAATGTTTTTGTTTAGTGAGTTGTGTCAAGTATCTCGTTAAGTAATTCTCCGAAAACGAAATACCAAATGTTGGAGTAATTAATAATTAATTACTTAAAGAAGAAGTGATTAAATTGTGCTGTTATTACCAGTGACCTTTTTTCTTAGCTTTCTCGCTGTTTCTTTATCTCTACTTTTTATTAATTCAAAGTTTTCGGATATCCTTTAGTTTACTTCTATATCGATGTTTCATGCTGGTGGCTTTATTTCTATAGAGAATGAGTTGGGGCGTTGCATTGAAAATATTTCTTTTTTCAGGATACTTTAATCTGTTTGTATTAAATTTCGTCCTATTGACATGTTTTAGTGGTGTGAGGAATTATTTTAGTTGTCCATTACATGGACTACCTGATTTGTATTCCTGCCATTCGGTAATGTATCAGTAATGTGTCTATAAAAAGCTGATTTGTGATAAAAAATTCGACGGGCATTTTTCTTTGTATTTGTTACGCACAGAATTCGGCGCCTTTCCCTCAAGATGGTTGTTAGACCAATGTAGTCGGTTCTAATTTTCACATTGATACTCGTACTATTTTAACGTCATTTCTATCAGTTATTCCTATTGCTGTTTGTAGTAGCTTGTATAACTCGTTTCCTTTGTTGCATCTGCACCTTTTATTGGAGCATATCACTAAATGATGACCGTTTTTTATTTTCATGTGGAACCTTCTTACTATTATTATGTTACTCTTTGGAATAAACTCACCAATTTAACCAACTTGGCCTGCAAGTAAAGTTAACACGTAAAACAATATTTATTCCAAGAAAACCTTTAACAGAAACTAAAGTTCTGCGCTACAGAACTCCCATCGTTCGATAAAAAAATTAAAATAAACAGCATTGCAGGCTAGGATCTCTTACAAGATCTTTCATCATCAAATCGTAAACAGTATTTATTGTTTTGGTTCACTTAATTTTACCTGTAAACTGCCGCTGCATTCCCCAAACCGAAAATACTTAATACCAAGTAGTAATTTGAAAAGTAACTAGCAGATTTTTTACCATTTTTCCGTTAATCACTTTAACTTAATCCAATTTTCAATTTTTGGTTACCAGGTATGACTTGAGTTCATAATCAATTTTTCCAGACAATGTGCACACATTAAATAAACAGACGTACGTAATTGAAAAGTTAAAAACAAAAATTTAAATTCGTCGAATTTAATATTTTTGTGTACAAACATATAACGGTAATGGAACAAGTCAAACCAAATATTATTAATAATTAAATCAAATTAATAAAAAAATACAACACTGCACGATGATATTTTATTTACAATTTTTTTGCGTATGTACATTGTAAGCTCACAATTAAAACAATTCAGCTTGATTGCTGTTTAGCATAAATATAAAATTCGTTCTGTCTGGCGATGATTTTCCATACAAATATCACTTATTCGGGTGAGTAGACGAAATTATAACTTCGTGACATTATTTTCATTACGAGTAGTAAGTTCGACATACGGATTATAGTACGAGTAATTAATGGCAGTATTTCTATATTTTATGAAATTAAATTTATTAATTATATAACTTTTTTTATTAATTTAATTGAATAACTTACACACACATACACACACAGAAACTCACAAAAACACATGGAATGGATGGCATATTTTTTTATTCTACTAACATGAAATTTATGTATTTTTAGTTTTTACAATTTGAACGAGAGCGACTTTTACGATGTAAATAAATTATGATAAAAAACTAGATATAGTGCACGAAACAAGTATATTTTCGAATAATTTTATAAATGAAAATTGTTTTTTTTTCTAAATATAAAAATTGAAAATAAAATTCTTATTCAATAAAATTAATAAATACATATTAAAATCAGTTGTAATGTTTTCAAAATTCGTATAAATATTAAATATTTTAGAAATGTTTACTATAAATTTTCAATCCAAACACTGCCTGACAGGTGTAACTATAACTTTTTAAAGAAACAAATATTAAATATAAATGTAGAATATTGTTCGTTTAACTGTTATCTGTGGCAATTCAACAAAATCACTTAACTCATATTTATAAATTTCTAGGAGGAGCCAAATTGGATTAAAATTTAAATACGGAAACAAGGGGTTGTCAAATTATATTTTACGTAATGTTGAAACCAAAAATTTTTGCGATGCCTTCACCTTGACTTATTCCAATGCCTTCATGCAGCATATATCACAAAGCATCATTATGGTAACGCACTCATGTACTGTCAAATTAAACGTAGATAGAGGACGTTTTTGAAAAAAATTGTTAAGTTTTAAAAAAGAGGTAAGATGTAAGTCAAAGAAAATAATTTTGTTTTGAATTTGGTTGCTGCAATTCAAAATAAAACAAGTTATTTAGCATATAAGTTAAGGTTATACTTGTAGTTTAAACTGAAAGATTATTTTTTAGGACTATGTCCGCTTTATTTAATTACCAACTTAAATCTAAAAATTTATAATTTTAATTCTCTTTATATATAAAAATATGCAAGTGGGTCGATCGATGATCGTTGAAGAGATCGGACGTGTTTTTTCCGATCTCCTCAATTTTAAAATTAGTTTTTTTTATTTATATTTCTTTTGTTTTTGTTGTGTTGTTTTTTGTGTTTTTTTTTTTGTGTTTTGGTTTGAGTAGCTTTGTGCGTGTGTTGTTTTGAAGTGCTAAAGTGGATCTTGTTCTCTGTCGTTTTCCCAGAGATCAGGTATCAGTGCATCATTTTTAATGTGCATTTTTTGTTTTTATTTTTAAGTAAATTGGTGTAGGTACATAAGTACCGTTGGTGATTTTTTTTTTTTTTTTTTTATATTAAATAAATAGTTATACTAGAAATTTCTCTGAAAAAACGGAAAACGATAGAGAACGAAGGAGAAAAATAAATAAAAATTAAAAATTTCTGTATACATATCTCCCGTTTTTGTTTTACTGTATAAATTGTATTAGTATATGATAATATTATTTGTATTGTTGAAAATTGTACATACATTTCATCAGAAGAGAAAATTTTATTTAATTCTCTGACCTTCTTGCATGTAATTTATATTTCGTTATTATATTTGTTGAGGTTTTTGTTTTTGTTATTTTGATTTTATTTTGTTGATGCGCTTCATTTAACGGGTGATTACCAAGTTGCGTCGTCAATGCATTGATAAAATTGCAAAATAAAATGTTTAATAATATTTTATTAATTTTTTTTTAATTTGTAAAAACACGTTAATTTTATTGTTAAAAAAAAAAAAAAAAAAACATATATGGTAACACAAATACAGTCGTGGTTGGGATTATTGTATCGAGCAGAGATAGTGTGGTTTGTTCTGCGGAAGTTGTCATTAGGAATATGAGCTTGATGGAACAACTACAAGGACAATTTTTTTTGTATAGTCATGATTAGTTGTTGATTTTTGATTTGGTGAGACGGAGGATTGGGAGTCTTTGTAGTTCGTGATTCTATGTACCTCATGATAAAGTTGACTAAAAATTACAAAACTAATCCAAATTTATTCACTTTTCCCTGTAAACTCAGTAGGAGGTACTGCCACCGTTGTTATTAACAACTTCAAGGTAATACTGCATGGATTGGATCAGGTTTTCTACAATTTGGTTAAGGATTTCATCCCAAATGAGTTTTATTTCGTTAAACATTTGCATTGTGCGTTTTTTTTTTAATAGTTGTTGTTTTTTTGTTTAATGTAATGCCATAGATTCTCTATAGGATTAAGTTCAGCGATTTGTGGTGGCCAGTCTAAAGTTTTTTGGTCCACATCTTTAGGAAATTTAGTTATAAATTTACTTTTGTGGATTGGAGTTCTTATCATTTTACATCCGAAAACTACTGCATATTCATTAAGGGCCTCCAAATATGTGCTTGAAGTAACTTTTTCGTTCAGCATTGTGAGATCTCCTATGCCATTATAGCTAAAACTCTCTCAAGCCGTTACTTTGCCTCTTCTACTGTGCCGAATTAGCACTGTTATATTACAAAACTTTCTTTATTGAGGTGTCGAATAAAAATAATATTTTCCGTTGCTTCCTTCTAAAGAGATGCACGATTTCT
Source organism: Tipula confusa (assembly GCA_963556175.1). NCBI lineage: Eukaryota > Metazoa > Arthropoda > Insecta > Diptera > Tipulidae > Tipula > Tipula confusa. The sequence goes on along the minus strand of OY744476.1, from coordinate 106,776,863 downwards.
AAGTCACAAAATATAAAAATTGGAATATAGGTGACAGGGTAGTCAATAAGATTGAATGATTTTGTTGCGTAGCATCATTGCAATATTGTTGAAGTTGTTGTTAGTTTTTATGCAATGCCATAGATTCTCTACAGGTTAAAGATCGGATATTTATAGTTACTTGACCCAAATGTCCAATAAATTTAGTTATAAATTTACTTTTGTAGATTGGAGGATTATTTTGCTGTAATAAGTGTGTTCTTATCAATTTAATGTTAGCGATTTAATGTTAGTACATTGAACGTGTTGTTCCGGCCAATGGTTTATGGACAGTATATTTTGGTTACAAATCATAATCAAGGTTTTGTTTTGTAATTCTATCGATGTTTCGGGCTAGCTGCCCATCTTCAGGATTTTTTGCTGGTTATAGGGAGGAGGGAGAGTAGGGGTTGTACAGACTAGAATGGAAGACTTAGCTTGATGTATGGAACATTGGATGGATAAAACTTACATGGGGGGTTGTATGTGAGTGTGGATGGCACAAGGTGTGGTTAAGCAGACGACGTATTGGGAAATAGTTGATTTGTTTTATACATCACAGGGATGGATAGGGGTAGTTGGCATCGGTTGCATTGAGTTGTCTGCATATGAATGGAAAGATTGTTTACTTCGGGAAAACAAGTTAAGAATTCGCGCCGTAATTTTGAGTGTGTAGCGGGGTGAAGGATTGATGCAGGATCATATGAGCGGGTGGATCATGGAAGATGGATGACAGTATCTTGTCCTCATAAATACGCTGGTGCGGGCCATAGTGATGTTATCATATGTTTTGTGACCTATATAGTATTGTTTCAGTTATCTAAAATATTGTACATGTGTGGTTTAGACGGGAACACGTGGGCAGTGCTGTTGTGCTGGGAGGGTTCTGACTATTATTGATAAGCTATTAGTGGTATATATCAATAACGGTCGGAACTTTTTTAGTGCAGCTGCATTGTTCATGTGTTTTCGTTTGTATAGGGTATGTGTAGTGTTTTGGAAGATTGAGGTATAGTGTTGTATGGGTCATGAAGTGTATGATGGCGTCATTGTGGTTTTGCATTGGTGTGTGTGTGTGGGTGTGTATGTATGTGTGTGGGTGTGTGTGGGTGTGTGTGTGTGTGTGTGTGTGTGTGTGTGTGTGTGTGTGTGTGTGTGTGTGTGTGTGTGTGTGTGTGTGTGTGTGTGTGTGTGTGTGTGTGTGTGTGTGTGTATGTGTGTGTGTGTGTGTGTGTGTGTGTGTGTGTGTGTGTTTGTGTGTGTGTGTGAGTACGGGGCATTGTTGTTCATTTTTTGTGATCCATTTGTTGGCAGTGTTGGTGTGCAGTGTCTATTTGTGTTCGTGTGATTTCGTATGGGTTTTTTGTTTCATTGTATACTTGGGATTATGGCGTGGGTTTTTGGCTTGTTTTTTGGGAGAGTGGTCTTTTATTCATGTGCGGACGTCTCGGTGATAATTATATTATTATATTATCTGATGTTAATTATATTTGTTTGTTTTTGTGATGTATGAGAAAAATTTGTTTGTTTTTAGTGTTTTCTGCATAACTATATTTTGTGATATTGTATTTATATACAGTTTTTTATGTGGGTTTTGTTTGTTTCGTGTTTTATATGTTAAAGTTGGGTTTTTTATCTTGGTGTGTATAATTATTGTTTTTTATTTTCTTTCTGATAATTAGGGGGTCTTGAGGATGGGCAGTTGGCCCGAGGTATCGATATAGTAGTATGACAGGATTTTGAATGTAATTGGTGGCTGAATTTTGTGGTTTATAAATTGTTGGCTGGAGTATCATGTTTGATGGATTGATATTAAATTCCAAATAGCTACCAGCCGTTACATGAAAAAAAAATTTATTAACTTATCAATTTACACTCATTAAGGGCCACCAAATATGTGCTTGAAGTAACTTTTCCCAGCAGCACTGTGAGATCTTCTATGTCATTATAGCTTAAACACCCCAAACCATTACTTCGCCTCCTCCGCTGTGCCGAGTTGGAATTGTTTTGTTACGAAAGTCTCTTTATTGAGGTGTCGAATAACAAATTTTCTTTCCGTAGCTTCCATCCAAAGAAAAGAATGATTCGTTGTTTCATAATATTATCTGCCAGAACTCAGCAGGTTTCGCTAAATAGGTACGAGCAAAGTTTTTTTATTTTTTTTTTATTCTTCTGGCCTAAATGGCTTCTTTTTACATTCGCTTCACAAAGTCGTCTGTGTACAGTTTTGTTTTATTTCTCTTACTTACTGTTTATCTCACTTAGAACAGATTTTCCTGTACTCAGAGGGTCTCTTTGCACAAGCGTAGTCTTCCTTAGGAATTTTATTTCTTTTACGCCCCCTTCCTATAGGCATTTTAGGATTTTAAATTTCTAAATTTGGTTCATCACCAAATTTTTGAGGCAGTTTATACTTAACCTGTATTATTATAACTATATTATTATATTATTTTCTTATTATATTATAAGGTTTATTTATATTTATAAGATGTAAAAATTAGATTTTCAATAATTATATGACGTATTGGTCGTAAAGCGGTTAATCCAATTGATTTGTAATATTTAATCAAATTTATAAAATCTAATTTATATTATTTTATAATTTTTATAATTTCATATTTTTATAAATGTAAAAAATTAATTAATTGTAAATTTCAGGCAAAAACTAACCCAATTTATTACAGCCTGTGGCTTGCAGAAATAATATTATTATATTATGAATTAATTAATAATTAATAATTAGTTTCAGAATAATTATTAATTTTCGGGCAAAAACTAACAATTTATTACAGCATATTAGGAATTATATTATTATATAATTATGTTATTATATTAAGAATTAATGAATTTGTAATTTCAGATTAAAAATTAATTCAATTTATTACAGCCTACGGCTAAGACCAATTAGTTAATTAATAGATTCTGTTTTCAGGGTACCATTGCAGATCACAGAAGATTGGCGGGATACTGGAGTTGCTGATAAGAGATGGCAGAATCCAGAACAGTACAACAAAAATGTGATTGTCTTACACTAACAGTAGTTTGAATATTGGCTACCGGGAAGTCGGACCAATTATGTCATAACTAACATACTTTTCCTTTCCCTAACCCACAAAAATTTACTAACTATTGGCCGCCAAGGTGTCTGTAACCGGGTCGATCTCAATAATTTAACTAGTATCCTTCCATATCCTTCCAAGTAAATGTAAAAACGGGTGTACTGTGGGCCCGGCGCTTTCCGGGATATCCTGCTTAATGCTTGGCAGTACATTCAAAATCAATCAATCAATCAATCAATCTTTATATATAAAAATATGCAAGTGTTTATTTATGTTTATAAGGTTTATCATGTCAATACACAAGCATTTGTGTATTTGCTGATATGACATGATTTATGCTAGACGTAACTTGAATCTTTGATAGTTCCGCATTTCATGTTTTGATGATATGATCTCCCATAGAATGCGGGAGACATAACTTGATGACATGGCTCTATCTTGTACTTAACTTATATGCTTATGTGTTGCGCTTTTTTAGTAATATTTTTATTTTTTTATTATTCGGACTTAATTCTAAGTATTTCTAAGGCCAAGTGTCCACTATAGAGTTTTTTCGGTAGAGTCTCTACAATTAGTGTGTACACTATAGAGCTTCTCTACGACTCTACCGCTTTCCATAAGCCAAGTGTTCACTATATAGTTTTTTCGGTAGAGCGTAGAGTGTAGAGTGTAGCGTCTCTACAAGCAGTGTGTACACTATAGAGCGTCTTTACGACTCTACCGCTTTCCATAGAGTAGCCGTAGAGAAATTTTAAGTAGAGCTCTACAGACTGTATATACTGTAGACCTATTTTGCTCTACGGTAGAGCGCTCGGCTACTACTATATTTTATTTTTGATTATTAATATTTTATTTTCATCCATTTTATTTTCAGTTTTTCGTTCGTCAAAATCAAAAAAAAAATCAAATTGAAATGAGTTTTCGTCAAAAACAATCTGCTAGTGCCGTTACAAACGCCTATGATAATTTTTTAAGTATGTCATATAATAATTTCAATCTGTTACTGCTTAACTGGTTATTCCGATCAATCAAAAGAAAAATACGCACTTACAAAAATCTTCAGGCAAAATTTTGCGTTGCCAAATTAATCGATTGAGGTCGAAAATATAATTCTACAAAGTATCCCTTCGAATATCTAGTTCTCAAGTAAAATTAGTGACACAAGAATATTCCGGAATTTTGAATTACAAACAGTATCCTGACCTGCAATTATACAAGATACATCTGCAAAATAAAATTCGATTTGTAGGCGATTCCTTACCTCAATTAGAGATGACCATCTAAAACCTAAGTTAAAGAGACTGCTGAAAAAGGAACCATTGTTTCACAACATTTAAAGACAATAGCCTGTGCCTTTTATTTGTAGTTGTAAGGGTCCCTGAGATAGAAATTTGCACTTGAAAGTAATAGTTTTGAGCGAAACCTAACTATTAAAGCGTGAAATTCCACTAGGATATCGTGTATCCTAATAAGACTATAGGATTTCGTGTTGGGAGTCTTTTTTGATAAAAAAAATATAGTCCAAATTATCGCCAAAAAATTATCACCCGTACTTTACCATAATTTCAAGATTAAAACTTTTAGTTGATCCCATTTTAAAACCTTCCTCCTTTAAAATGTATTCCAGTCGGAGAAGAATAGGTATAGGTATAGGTATAGGTATAAGGTATAGGTGTGTTTTGAAAAAATTCAATTGATGTCCAACCATAATATTAACATTTCAACAATATTGAAAGCGAATGACCATCGAAATGCAACTAAAAATGTCATTAAATATTTAATTGTCAATGCACACATGCGTACGAAAAAATGACCAATTCAATTTTAAATTTCGTGGACCTATAAATTTACTTTCTCTACTGTAGAGCAAAAAACTTTATCAAACATGCTAGATAGAGTGTAGAGCTATTGTAGAGCTCTACAAAATCTAAAACAATAGCGTGTACACGCTATAGTATGGATACGCGGCTTTAGTATGGTTTTAATTTAAAGTCAAAATAGTGGCCCAAATATTTGATTTAAAATGTTTAATATGGAATATTCATGTGTTTGTGAAGACTTGAACAACAGTTGTGATTCTGATGTATGTCCGTTGTTATAAAAAATAATCTCACTGTCACTTTTTGTTACTTTGCGACTGGGTAAAATCAAATGCATAATGATTGAGGGAAGTTTATTGGATTCTCATCGTACCTCAGCATCGTGTCATATATAATAATACCGATCTTTAGTTTTATAATTAAGTTTTGTAATAAAATGAGGTATTTATGTACCATAAACATTTAATTTTAAACTTACTAAAACTGTAAATTCTATAATATTATGTTGGTGGTTCAAGGTTCTTATCATTGTCAATCTGCTTTTCTGGCAAGACTTTTATTTCTTAAATAGTCCATATACATAAGTTATTCAATATCTTGTATCTTGTAGCCAATGCTCACATCACATTCGTCGTTTTTAGGCTAGAAAAAACACAATTACAATTCCTTTGCTTGGTTTTGGTCTTTTCGGATAACTATTTTTGCTAGTTCAGCCCAAAACTGTTTCGTTTAAAGCAAATTTTCAGAACCTATTAATATTCAAACCTAATACCCTAATAAGTTAAGCTTTAACCGCAGCTCTAGCTGCTAGGTTGCAAACGGTCCAATTTTGAACTCCTGTAGTACTGGTTTATAAAGCTACGTTTGGTACGTGTAAAATTAGGTGTATTGTCATTCCTTACCTTGAATATCGTCTGATCCCATAATATCAGGGAAAACTTCGCCTTACGGTTGGCCAGTGTGAACAATTATCGACAGTTTCATTTTCAAAAGTAATTTTTGTCAACACCATTTTGAATTATGTCGTTGCCGCGAACTAATTCGCTATACCGAAATCTCTCTTAAACTAATAACAAGAGTTGAACCGGCATCATTAGTTTCTTTTTATTTCATAAAATTATCATTTTTTTTTAAATATCGACAGACGGTCATATACACCTAAAATAATCGTACTAGCAGTTTCGACATTGCCGTTAAATTCGAGAAGCGATGAATTGAATAAAACAATATGAGCACAATATCCATTTTCTTGCCGCGGATGCTAGACAAATGCTAAATTATCTTTTTTTAGACGCCTCGACAAGATTATAGAATATTATAGGAACTTCTAATAACATAACAATTTTTACAAGTTGGGTAAATAGAAAATAATTCTAAACGTTACTTTTCAAAACTATTCTAGCAGAAGTAGAACGATTTGAAAATCAAAATTGCTCAGTATTGTAAAAAGTATACCAACAGAATGTCTAGTGACAACCGAAAATGAATAATATGTTCGAAGACTTGGATTAAAAAGACTTCGGAAAATTCAAACAGTAGCCCCGTTTGATCACTGTGATAAGAGCTTGTCACCTAGATGAGCTTTGGTTAAAAAAAGAAAGCGTTTTGGATGTTAACTTGGTTTGCAAACATGAAAAGTAAATCATGTGACAATATAAAGTGAAGCAGTTGGATCGAGTAAGGGATTTTGTTTTATTTTAAAATATTTAATTGTTAATTTACAATTACTTATTAAAATTAAAAATTAAATTTAATTGTCTCTTTAATGAAATGTTACGAAAAGCTTAGCCGTATATTGCCAACGATTGCAGTGTACAATCGATCGTTTCGATTTATATGAGAATAAATTCATAAAGCACTGCACTATCATTATTTCTAACAAATTTAGTTGATCCCCATATGTCTTATATCAAAACTATTGACGAACGTTGACGATGGTGGCATTCAGCTTCTTAATTTAAGGTTTTGAACAGCTTTAGTATAGCTCATCAAATTGTTGTACATTAATCGTTGATAACTCTCGCGGGGCAATTTGCAAAAAAATGCACCACATTGGTACTCGTAAGGAATTTTTAGATTGAATCTTTCGTATGTCAGTATTAAATCAACCATCTAACCATCTTGACTAATAAGGCTTATCCTAGAGTACTGTTGTGTCCACAAACGTTAAGTTAAACAGTTTCTGTTTCTAACAGAGCTGTTCCAAAAAGAGGTTGATTTTAAACAATATATTTTAATTGATTATGTTTTATAAGTTTCAAATTACGGTTATGTTTTTCCTGAGTTGTATCCTTTTAGTGTTTTAGTAGTTAGACAATATGGTATGGACTGGCCATTGTTTTTAATAATTTCCTATTTAACTTATTTAATTCACATTCGATCTTACATTTTAGCAGTTTATTATACTAATTTTCAATGGTAATTTAATCTGTGCCCTTTTATTGATTTGTTTTGTAAAGTCTATTAGCGTATTGAAAAATTTTCGTAGCCCTTCTACAAGTTCTGGAAGTACCAACAAAACCTGATGATAAATACGCCTCAGTTTTTATAGCTTTTGTTATGGAGAGTATAATCTATCAGAATGTAACCAAGGTCAAAATCTACCACGAATCGGAAGAAGGTAGTATATTATAAATCCTGATCCAAAGATACTGGATTCTCGAACAAAAACTCCCATTTAATAAAAGTTGTAAATTAGGTAAAGGTTTGCACCACCACAGCGTATTTCAAAGTAATAACAGTACGCGATTTATTAGATCTCAAAACAAAAATTAGTCAAAACAAACGTACAAGCATATAGAGAATCGTAAGTGAATTTTACTTATCGTAAGTGAAAAATACCGAGGCTGGAGTGTCCAAAATATAATTTGGCATTACTGTTCAAAAACTTAATACGGGATATGCCAGAGCAGCATCTAAATCCATGTAAATAAAAAATTGCAAAAAATTTACTGTGGGGTGCTCCATCATTTTAAACTCCTGGTTCAACCGCCTTAATGATAGGTGTGGACTACTATGGAAAACTTTAAATGAGTAAAATAGCAAAGGCCGCACATCCAACGATACGATTCCGCAACAAACCAAAGTAGGCTGAATATTTTTAGATCAGGCATTAATTGATGGTCACAATTCAAAGATTATAGAACCAATGACAACAACTAACAATTAGGTTAGATAATTAATTGAAAATCTTCTGGGAAATAGATGGAGTTTCTCTTTAACAAACATTTGACATCGAATTGTATTCTGCGAAAACATTAGCAATCCTAAAAGATTCGAGTATCATTAAACGAAGTAATGATAACTGACTTTACTCTTTAACATGATCAACATCTTTCTTATCTATTTAAAGATTAAATATGTTTTGTTAAGGTAGCGGCCCTATAATCAAACAACATCTCACACCGAAGAATTGTTCAAACAAATGGTTGCTTAAAAGTTGAGGATAGTTAGTGTATTAAATGTTATGACAGCAGTTATATGTATGTAGTAGTGAAGTTACTATAACAGATTGCCATCGATGAATAACAAAACTTTTCCATGCGGCATCCAACTTATTTCTAAACAATTTTTACGTAGGTGACCTGATTTTGGACAAAACATACTTGCAAAAGCCTTATTAATTCAAAACAAACCATTTATTTACTTAACAGTGGTGGATTTACCCTTAGAAAATGGAAGGCAAACAATGCTGATCTCTCAAAATATATACCAGTATATGGAAGTTATCAAAACCGATTGAAGTTTAAACTTGACCATAAAACTTACGGATTACTCTAGAATCCAACAACAAATTCGGTTTCAGTGGCATTCAATCACACTAAGTCTATTTTAGGAGACTGCAAAATTGTTTGATCAATTAGATTTGCTGTTGGCGGGCACCTATAATAATTGTAGTCAAACTTATAATGCTAGAACTCTAACTAGTAGGCCTTTCTTAGGCTAAGTACTTCCATCACACATATCAACAAAATGGCAGGAATTTCAAAACACTGCCACTTCTGAAAGACAAGTATATCCTAGGTTGGATTAAGTAACTCCAATTAAAAATATACTTGTGATTTCTCGCATTGATCTTTATAGATCAGGTTGTGGTGATGTGATCAATAGTTTAGCGTAGTTTTCTCGAAATTCAATTTAATTAGACGGTATCAGATTTCTTTTAAATATTATAGGCTTCATCTTTTTTTCAATTTTCTCTCAGAATTTATTTCACAGGACTCTTTTATTAATGAAATCTTTGGACAAAATCTTCCCATTGAAGATTTGAGATGATTAAGATTTACTTTGTAAACCAATAATAGTATCGGTGACCAAAACAACGAAGAAGTACTACTGCGGCTGTCTATATTAAACCACAAAAACATTGTTTGTGTTTCAGCCCTGAAACGATTTAGATTATCGGTCAATTTGCTTCCATCAATGTACAATATTCAGTTTTACACACCTATATCATGTTTTACCAGTAAACCAAACATATAAAATTAATATATTCACGAAACAAACATATATGAAAAAACATCGACTCTCAACAATGGAAATGCATTTTTTTTGCCAACAAAAACATTAAACATGCACATTATAATGATAACATTAAAAAAATAATAGGAACAGACAGACAATACTATGGTTGGCGTACATAGATTACATATACTGAACACATATGACAGCAAAACCAACATACATATATATGTATATGTATGCACTCGTATCTGCATAAATGAGAATACTTGCGTGGTATGTTGTAACATAAAATTATTGCATTTGTGATTCTAAAATATTTAAATTTTATTTGTTTATGTTTAAAATTTTTATTTTTTGTTTTAACAAAATGAAAGCATCCCGGTAAAAGCTTTTCAACTCTCGATCGTACATAATAATTTTATTTAAATTTATTGTTAGTAAAATATTCAAAAAATAAAATTGTTTTTTTTGCAATATATACGTTTATTTGAAATATTGCACAAAAATTGAATTAAAAAATTAACGAACAAAAAAGTTACATAAAAAACGTATGCGTTATAGTTTTAACCGTCGAGTGTCCTTAAAAGCTGATGCTCTCTCGTTATTTTTATTATTAAATTATTTATTGGTTTATCCCTGTAGTCGGGGGGGCTTCCAAACGCCTCATTAAATACAATGAAAGTGATAATCGTAGAATTTGACCATTGTTGTCATTTGACGTGACGATATTACCCAGGCTTAGCCTATATATAGGGTTACCCAATATCATTTTGAATAGCCTGCTATTTGGGTAGCTGCCAATTTTGAAGCTGTCATCTTTTGACATTTGACAAGTAAAACTACGCCATTACTAAAAATGGTACGATACCCGTTTTAATTGTTAAAATTCACTACAAAAATAGGGAAAATTTTGCAGTCATAGTTCGCAAAACCTAAGCCTTTTTAGTCGTCGTGAAACACCTTCTCGGCCGGCAATAGTGAAACTGGTGGAAAAATTTGAGCTGTTGGGATAAGTTTGTGATGTTAAGAATCTAAACCGTGTGCATCGCTCAAGAAAAACTGAGAATATTGCTGCAGTAGTGTTGAAGAAAACCTAGGTTTGTCGATTCCTCGTCAATTTTTGAAATTAGATATTCCACAAACGACATTATACCGTATTTTCCCTTAAGTCTTAGGTCTTAATGTTTTTAAAGTTTAGTTAACACAAGAACTTAAGCCGTTCGATCACCATAAACGTCGTATTTTCATCGAAAAATCATCGTAAAATCATCTTCAGTGATGAGGCCTATTTGCACCTCGGAGGCTACGTCATTAAGCAGAATTATCGAATTTGGGGCTCAGAAAATCCAAGAATGATTGTTGAAAAGCATGTCCATCCTTAACGTGTCACTGGTAGGTGCGGTTTTTGCAAAACAATCGCAATTTTGCAAGAAAAGTTGCCTGACTGTGTTGTTTCTCGAAAAAGTTATTTAAATTGGCCACCGGGATCTTGTGATTTAACACATTTAGACTTTTTTTTGAGTCACATGAAAGATACGGTCTATGCCAATGCTCCACAATCGATTCAATACCTTAAAGATGGAATTTGTGAAGTTATCGAGGACATACAGTCGCAAATTGGTCATGGGAAATTTCATTAAAAAGATATGGTGCTGCAAACGTAGTCGTGGCAGCTCTTTTGCTGATATTGTTTTGAAAAGTCAATGGCATACCTTCCTCTTTACAATGAAATAAACATTCATTGATTTCTCTTAAAATATACTCGTTTTTTTTAATATCAAAATGAAACCTCATACATTCTCGCATCGTCGTGCTTGGTCTTATTAACTGTTCTTAGTATACTTACCTTTGTTGAAAAAAATGTTTCCGTCCCTGCTACGTGGAGGTGAATACTTGTCTACTATCTAGCTCTCTGGTCTGATAAAATGTGTAGACGTATATAAACACATATACATACATAGTCTAGTGCCAGTATTTTGTAGGCACTTGTACTTTCTGTTACAAAGAACAGTGTCACAGAATCTCTTAAAAACTTTGGTGTTTCTTGAAGTTATTTAAACTAGATTGCTTTGTGGCAACGCAGCGCTCACCTTCATCATCAATTGTTGTCTTTCTTCTTCGACAAAATCGCAACTGCAGAGCCAGTAGTCCATGCTTGCATTATCATGTCCACACTCACAGCTGCTTGTTTTCCTTAACTGGATGCCCCATTTGTCTAAACGATGCACTAAGCGCAAGACTTTTTTCCATTCCTTCTTCGATGTTTGGAAGAAAACGTGTTGTTCTTCCATCCAGTAAACTATTTTATTTAGCTTACCATATTGCAATTGATGCTTTCTGCATCTGCCTCTTGAACGAGCTTATAAGGTTTTGTTATATTTGTCTTGCTTGTAATACTACGTTCCCGTAGCTTACACTTTAGCGTTTTATAAATTTAAACCTAGCAACTCTTTTTTTAAACAATACATCAATCGGTATCACGCCAGCTAATACAGGAACGGCATCTATTGTATAGTTCTCTAAGCTTTTGTAATACCAAAAGGTAATTTGCCTTATGAATTTATTGAAGTTATACGGTGGAGACAGTTTATTCTGTCAGCAAAAGCATATCTAAGTAATGCCACCACTAGACTTTCGTATATGGTTTTGAGGGTCTTTTGTGTCTTTTGTTGTCAAAGTAAAAAAGACTTTTATAGCTTTTTCAATCCTTTTGACCAAACCCTTTAACGGCATTGACCATCTTAATTCTCGCTCCATTTACAGACATCAAAGGTGGTTTTCTGATAACAAGCGTTCCTCTAAGCCGGATCATAATCGTTTTGGCTGATGAAAGTTCCATTTTAATGCTGCAACACCAATAGCAGTCATTTGGTTGACAGCACTCTGTACTAATTCTTTAATGCTTTGTCTAGAGTTTCCTGCTAAGATTATTACCTTATCATTCGCAAATGCTACTTACTAGGTAGTGGCCATTTTTACTCCTGTTGAAAACGGTGTTCAAGAGATGCGGGCCATAGTGTGCCATAATTAGTACGACTAAAGGCAAAAAAGGCACAATTTGAGGTTTCCTTCCAACACGTAGGTGTCAAGCCCTCTCTATTTGTTAAAGTCCTCCGTACATCAGTAGTTTTACGTCTTTCGGTGCTAAATTTATACAAGGAGCCCCATGGTACTGTATTACAATGTTTTGTAGTGTACTTCTCTAGAGCAGTCTGGCTTGTTTTATTCACATCACTAAGGCATACTGTATGACATGCTACATAGCTGCATTTCTTTTGCAGTATTTTTTATGTATTTAGCGCATCCTTGTTCCAGTTGCTCTTTTTGTGGTTAGCTTGTTTATCCACCAGATTTGTTGCTATTATGTGCACCTTGAGATTTTAAAGTGAAAAATTTCGCCTGGTGATCGTTTAAAGACCAGTTTTTTTACTATCCAGTCGACTACTTTTCACAACAACCCACCATATCCACAAGTGTAAAATCAATATTTGATTCGTTATTGTGGCAATATGTGCTTAGCTGGAGACCACTTAGCAATGAAATCGCCAGTTATATAAATTGGAAGGTTTTTGATGCACTACGTAATTTTATTAAACCTATAGATGTAGTACACTGATTCATCAGAGTATTGAAGATAGATATACTTATTAGATAGAAATTACAAAAAAAAAGACTTAACCTCTACACATTCACAGTGCGAGTAGCAGAGTTGTGAGATTCTAAGTACCCCAGATTCTGGTTAAAGACGCCTATGACAACTCTAATGAAAGTCGTTAGTTTACCAACTCTCTAAATATTTTTGCATATTGAGTTGGACAATCCTCAATTGACAGTTTCTGTGATTTTTGATTTTCATAAACAGCTTGCCGAATGTCTTAGTTCAAGGCCGTTTTATATGTTTTGCATACTTTTCTTCTTTTCAGAGAGTAATCGAAGGTTTAGTTAACTTTCCTTCAGCCAGTGTACTTAACCCCTTCCGCTTTCTTTAGACATGATTGGTGGTCATGTCCGTCATCTGAGCAATATCAGCAAATTTATTCTTTTACATTGCAAGGCAAACATAATCACTTAATCGGTACGAAGACTAGTCGATCTATACTCTGTTTTTAGCAGTATGGTATTACGTGTTCTTGGGGCACATCGATGACCCAATCGACATTGTTGTTTCTGGGTTTGAAACCAAGCTTAAGGATCTTTTCTTTGATTTCGTTGTTTTGAGTCATGATAGCGATTTTGATGTCCTCAAGCTTTGCAGACAACATCATAGACAATAACTCTAGGCAGTTTTTTAACTGGTAAAAATCTACTAGCCTACCATTTTCTAAAGTCTTGTTGCCTTAAAAAACTTAACGACCACGGCCTTTGCATTCTCTATAATAATGCAATTGCTGACAGAAAGTTCGGTTTCTGATTTCAAGTCTATAGGTCATGGATTCAAAACCGCAATCAATCACCTCCTACACTTTGCATTTACCTTTTTCGCTATTAGTGAAGGAAGCTTCCTTTCAAACAATGGGTTGTACTTTGACCACCCGAGTTGATTTCCACTGAGTTCTTTTCTCCTTATTTGAAGCTGCTGCAAACATTCTGTATGACAATAGTTATCTATTGGTGCCATTGACTCGTTATGTTGCTTGGAATTAATTGGAATCAGAATTTACGTGAAAAAACGAGCCATTCGTTTTCCTCTGTAATCCATATTACCAAACTATTTATTGCCATTACATGCAATTTTAGCAATGATAAATTTGAAGTATTATAATTACTATAGATCACGACGAGGACGAAATGAATGAAGTTGATTATGAATTAAATTAAGCTCGATCTGAACTTGGTCCAGGTAAACTCTTTATTGAATGACCGATTAAGACGTGTGTTTGTGTCAGAGTGTAAACATCACCATCAATCCGACAAAAAAGGACTTGAGTTCAAATTCATTTACATTTACTAATACCACCTAATACGTTCAACTTACTAATGGATATTATATTTTGCCCACACTTCAGGTGGGCTTCACTGCAGCTTACGATAATCCTCTAGACTTGTGTTTTTCTGAAAAATTGTATACCAATTATCAAAAATTTATTTGCAACAATGAAGTTAGTCACTAAAAATGTCACTACATAGGCTCTTTATTGTCATCATGCGTTTCAGTGCAGCGAAAAATTCATTAGTTGTCAAGTCATTGGTAATTTCAATGTGCACTGCCTTTGTTGCTAAGCATTGGCACAAATAAATTTTCGTTGATCTTTATCCTTTCTCTCGCTTCTAAGATAAATTGGAACCACCAATGATTTGTTCCCTCTAACTTTTTCACCAGATCGGAGTTGATTGATATAATTATTGGATGCTATACGTTATAATTTAAGATTGAGTTTGATACTCTTCTGCCGTGTAAATCAATGAAGTTTACGCTTCACATGCAAATTTAAAATTTGAGCAGTAATATTAACAATCTTTTCAAAGTTCGATGTATATTGCGATCAGTCCTGCAACCAAGAATTATCGATATGATTTGCCTGCATTACTGAACATACAGTGTCACCAAAATAAATAACTGTTGGTTGTTCCAGCCAAGAAATGCTTTCTTCGGATGGTCAAATAGGTTTACTCCAACTTGATTTTCTTCTGTAGTTCTGGTGTTGGCCCTCTTTAAACTAAGTCAACCAAGTTGCCATTTGACGTGATTCCAACCAGTGTAATTGAAATTATCTAATATTAAAGCAGTTCTATTTTTACAAAAATGTACTAGTGTCGAATCTGCTTACAATTTGGTTAATAAAACAGCTGCAGAAAACTCTGGGGTTGAAACGGTAATTAGCTTTAACGGTAGTTAAAGCAAGGTGAATAAATTCATGGTGAGTAACCATGTATACATGGTGTAGTCAATAATTGAGTCAATAATTGGTGAAATCAATCCCAATTGGTCAAACCATAGATTAAGAAATAAAAAGATGTTCCAATTAGAACAAAAAATATAAGTAAGTGACGGGTACTTCCAAAATGCTGACGGGTACCACTAATTTGAATACAAATAAAGATGCATTTTTTGGTTTACTGTACAAAGTACAAAAACATATTTTTCAACTACAAAGAAAGATTTCATTGCAAAGAACGGCTACTTGGTTTTTTTATCTTTCATTGTCGAATACAAATCCTACAAACCTTCATTTTACAGTAACCAAAAAAAATGGTTTCTTCTTTTTATTTTTACATTCTATATTATTATTTTTATTTCTAGATATACAGTTTTGTTGCTTGTGTCTACGCCATCTTTATTATATCTTAATCTATGGTCACTCGATTTGTCATTTTTTGGATCCCACAGAAGTAATAGCACCTTTACCAAGGTACCTGCCTTTTCTTTAATTTAATTACTATTTGACGTTTCTTTTTTAACTACTGATAATCTCTTACCGATATAGCTGTTATATAATTGCTATATTTGCTTGCAGTTTGCAACCAATTTCCCAAGATACATTTTATAATTACTAAATAGTGTTTAAATCTCAAATATCCTTTGCATGATAATTGATCTACTTAACTTTCGTTCATCAACGTTTATAATTTGATCGATCTTATCTGCCGCTACTGATTTTGTACTATACTTTATCGTTAATAGCTCAAAATATTTCAGAGTACCTTTCTTGTTGGCTCGCCGAATTATACGTTACAATTTTTGATCGTCCTCTGTCACTAATATTGGACGAATTTTGTTTTTTGAATTTCAGTGGTATAAGCATGGGTAGAACCATATTTTACGGGGGTATAAAAATTATAAAATACCTTAGAACCTAAGTTCTGGGAATGAAAACTCATGGAGTTAAAGTTTAAAAACCATAAGTGCCAACTTTGGCCTTTTCAAAACCTTTTATAACTATTTGCTAACACATAAAAAACAATACATGCATGTTTTTAGGGGAAACCCTTTTTTTTGTGTTTGCGTTTATAATTATACACAATGGGGTGTAACTGTTGACGCGACATGAATGGAAGGGTTTGGGGCTATTGTTACAAAATATGTACGTATCTAGTGTACAAAAAAAAACTGGGCCACGCTTGTTATTAGCGTAATTTTAAATATTGGATATAGTGTTATGATGGATTTTATGCTTTTTTCTACATCGTGCTATGTTATTAAATTGTATACAGACATATTTTATGTTTTTTTTTGTTTATTTATTTGTTAGTTAACCATAAAACATAATAAAAATTTTATGTTTGGTTTTGTTAACTAAAAACAAAAACTATAACATTTTTATAAATATTATGTTGTTTTATGCTGTTTGTCTGCGGATGATTGAATTAAAAGGTAATTTAAATTCTATATGCTAAAATTTTTTAACCAAAATAAATGTTGTATATCTATGGTAATTTTCATGTGATAGGATATCTAGTTGGGCATAATATTGGTATGTGGTGTATAATTTGTTGCATTTTCAAATTAACGCTTACAGTCGTTTGAAGTACATCAATGTATATAATGGTTAATAGTTGTAATAACCTTTAATTAGAAGTAGGTTAAATGTTTCACGTAAATATAACAACAAAATGATTACTGGATGATCATAATTCCTCGAGAGAAATAAGGGCACTAGTACTGTTTGTGTTGCCTTGCATGATTGGTGATTTCTTTACTGAAGTATTACATCCATTTATTTCTTTAATATTAGATTTCTTCAAAAATCGTCAAACCTAGACACTATAAGTCCATCCATACTTTAAAACGAAAAGCAACTTATTTTGTATTGACAGCTCCGAATATCACCCAAAAATCAAAACACCAATACATGACTATTATCTTTCCAGCGTATAATGCTGATCCCGGTTTCAATTTCGTAAAGCGCATGAATGCTGCCCTTAAACATAAATTGATTTTAATTTTAATTCTTCTAGTAATGTGAAGGAGGTAAAGAAATTGTCCATGTGAATAATTAATTTTCAGGTACTAAACGAATTGATAAACGATGAATCACACTGTGACCCAGTGATAATCTCTCGGTTCGTTCGCTTTTACCTAAAATTATTATATTTTAAATTTTAATTAATTATTTTATTTGTAGTTTTTAGCATTTACCTGTATATGTTATACATTTTAGGAAATAACCGATACTTGAAGTGAGACATTATAGCTTGAACCCAAAACGAATTGGTTTTCCTCTAATGAACTGTTATATTATGGATCTGCCAAAATATGGTTCCATTGCTTCATCAATGGAAAAATTGGATCTGAAAGGTTGGCCAAATTGGCAAAATTTTTTATTGAAATGTTCAATAAGCGGTTGCTTTTATATAAGAACTTTATTGTTTGCGTCATCTTTGCAGCTCCTTGCTTTTCCAACACATTCTTTTTGAAGGTAGCTTGTTATATCCGGATAACATCAGAAAAGCGTTAAATTTATACATTTCATAATTTGAAACAGTAAAATTTATGTCACCTTTCAAGTTGGCGTATTTTGTGGTTTCTGCAAAAATATTCTCAACAAATTGATTCATGAAAATCTTTTGGAAAAGATCTGACGGCGACATTTCCTGGCCAATTATATCTTCGACTATTGAAGGGCGAAACACACTCTTATCATTTACCATATTTTTCGGTTGCAAATCTCGCCCGGTCCAAATTCTAGTCCTCTTTCTTTTATTGGGATTTTTGTACTGCTTTTATTTATATTTGTTACGCGGTCAATATTTTCACCATTCTCAACGTTGGCCAATATTTCCTCTAACTCGTAAAATGTTCCATCTATATTTAATCGAAATTCACCCTTTTCCGCTAATATTTTTTTACTCAGTAACTGAACATTTGGATTTTCATCGTCACTCCTGGCATCATCCTTGTCGTTATCTATACTATCTGTAGATGGGGCAAGGACAAACTCGTACTCCTGTATATCATTTAATTTCATCAAACGGTTTTAAAAGCTGTTTAGTGTCACGTTCATTAAACTTCACGATTAAACTTACATTTGAACATTTCACATATCAAATTATAGTGTATTTATAATACATTTATTGAACTTGCAATTATTGATTGATTTACTATGCTATAACTATTGTTGTTTGTATTTAATCAACAAAAAGCTGATAACAATTAAAAAATACATAATAATAAAACAAAAGCAGTACTTCCCCACGTTGCGCCATTTTTACAAAATAATTACAAAATAACTCAAAATAAGTAAGAAAAACACTAAACCTAACATAAAAAAATGTAATATTTTAAAGCAACAGAGTGTTTGAATGAAAATGATAGTCGGCCATGACTATTTTTGTTTTAAATAATTTTGTTGTTGTTCGAGATAATTCCAACGCGAATGAGGTTCGTTGTTAGAAATTCATTGATATAAAAATAGAAACCCCTATTTTTAATTGCATATTTGGAATCTCCGGCTTAAAATAAGTAGGTAGGTTAGTTAACTTTGGCGAAAATCATTTGTTTGTTTATTTTTTTAATACAACATTTTTGCACATGAACAGTTTTCTCATGACTGTTGTACTTTTTGAAATATTTACAAAACTTCCTATCGAAGCAACTTGTTCCGGTTAGCCGTTTTCTGTTAAAATTAACCAACCTACGTACTTATTTTAAGTAGGAGACTTCGAATCTGCATTTAAAAATTTAGGTCCCTATTTTAACGTCAAAGTTACTACCAGGAGGGAAGGGAGAGTACTAATTTTAGCACTAATCTGGTTTCCTTGCACGGAATGATTAAATTTTGATCTTGAACAATTTATTCGTAGAGTGCCTAACATTCGAGATAATTTTAAGTTATAGATGTTTTTATCACCCGGTATAAAGTAAATATAGTACTAATCCCAGGTAGCTAGCTTTTGGAAAAAGGTGCAATTTATATTATGTTCCATTTTTTTAAAATTTATTTTATATTTTTTAAATTTATATTCCATTTCAGGGTGCCATACTTTATCGAAGACTAAGGCTAAATCCAGAAAGGTAAGAATTTCAAATTCAGTTAATTTCTAATTTTGTTATTTGCATCTGCTATGATGGCCATAATCCTGTGAACTTGCTCAATAATAGAGCGTTTTCAAATTCAAATTAATGAGGCGAAATTAGTTTTTTTTAGAGCAATTGGCACGTTGGTTAAGACTGGGGTGTTTGGGTCGGGAGGAAACAGGTTTGATTCCATATGGAGAGGGGTTGGAAAAATGATTTTTCATCACTTGATTACGATCGGTGATAACGACGAACAAAACTATGATCCTCTGTTGGGGTGCATATTCCATGGGCCGAACCATCATCAATGTCAAGACAGGCTGGTTGCAGCACTGCAATGTGCATAAGGATATTTATAGTGAACTTGGGTTCGTTTGTCTTCAATTTGGCTGGAAACAGCGTAATTAACCGTGATCGAGTTAGATTTTCGTCCTCAAAAAAGATTAAATGGCATAAAACAAAAAAAAATATATTTCAGCTACCTTTTATAGCAGAGGTACACTTTCTATTCCCATAGTGTTGCAAGTTATATATCTCTATAAACCTTCTTATGTGTTAGGATTATATATTCGCTTCCGCTGATTGCCTAATGTATGGTTGAGATGTATCTTCAATGAAAGATGCAAAACATCGTCTAAACGATTCATTTTTCAATTGTTTAATACTAAACATAAGCTTATTGCAAAGATAATTAAAAATTATTTTGCTTTGTGGTGCTCTATTTCTCAGCCATAATTTTATTTGGTTTCCACTGGATTCACTAATCAACTGACCTCAACTGGATAAGTGATATTGTTGCACTCTCCTTGTTAATTATTGGACTGCCATCTCTTTCTGCTTGTTGAATATTCTCAATTAATAAATCTACTTCGATATCTAATTGAACCTGATGCTTGATTGGTACTAGAAAATCTGTGTTTTCTTTAACCAATTTCCTAAATAGTTGCCAATTTTATTTTGTAATTTGTTAGTCTATGTGAATTTTCTTTCGTATACTAATCGAAGCTATGCGCTATTGATCATCACTTGATCGTAGAGCAAAACTTAGCTCTCTGAAGAAAGTATAACGAATTTATGACGAAATATCAAGAACACGAAACTACGTTCAACTGAGACCTCTGCAAAAATGTCACTAATGAATTTTTTATGGTATATCCTTAAATACAGCCTGATTTGCTTACGAGCATCACAAGCTTTTGAACTCACAAATACGTCTTCACTGTGGACATACATTACCAAGATGTATCGCCAAATAAAACTTCATGATTCATTGTTTATTTTGGAGTGATAATCCAGACAAAGAACTAAAGACGTATATGTTAAATAGAGTTACATGTGGTTCATCTTCGGCACCATACCTTACAATCCGATGTTTAATACAAATAAACATCGGGTCAAAGACGAAAAAGTTTCGCATTAGTTGGCTTCGAAGGTACTTAATGACTAGCTCCAACACGATTGAATACTGTATTAAAATACGAGATGAGTTAATCATTTTTTTAGATAACGAAAGTTTCGAACTACTGTTACGAAATACTAGGTTCATCGTAACATAATTGATAACAATCACAAGATTATTTTCACTTTCACATCAGTCCTGTAGAGCAAGAGTTTTTAACTTTTCCATATTGTTTCTAATCTGTTTTTTGCAACCCTAGTGTTTGGAACCACATTTCTGCTATAATCGAAGAATTAGACAATCTAATTTTTGACAATGAATCAAAAATTGTTGACTAAGGTTTGTTTAGTTCGAATCATATTTTTACGAAGGGTAGCTATGAAATTAAAAATATCCGTTGACGTATTTCACTTTATACCCAAAATATTAATGCTCTCTTGCGCTTCTTTGATTTCAAGGATCTTGTGATTTGAACTCACTACTTCTGGTAATTCTATTAATTTTACTTAGTCCAACAAGTTGAATTTTCTCTTTTAAAGCATATTTTACTGTGTCCACACCCATAATTAGACCATGAAAAATATCGTATATTGAAAGCTGCTTGAGATAGAGCTTTTATGGCCAGGAATGATGAGCTTGCTTATCCAAAATTAACCTTTGTTAGTGCAAACGGTTTCACAGTGCATGGTTCTGTTTACGCCATAGAACCTCCTTTTAATCAGACATGTCCAAAGAGTAGATTGAGTTGTTGGTCTAACTATAGCAGGTAATCATTATAGATAACCCACTACTTGGTTTGCAATACCAACCAAAAAGCATGTGAATCTTCATTGCCTAACTTGATTTCTTTGCAACGCAATTAAGTGGTAATGAGTTGATAAGTATGTCATTGCTTATCAATTTGTCCATAAGTTTGCGCAATATAATCTCGACTCACTTTCGTATTAATATGTGGTCAACTTCGTATTGGCATTTAATCTTCTTTCTAAGTTTATAAATCCGTCCTTCCATCCCTTGGCGCTACATCCCAAGAAGGAATTTGGCGGCCTCAATGATGCTTTTCTAAATTTTACCATCCATCACAAGAGAATGATATATATGGTGAGCGATTGCGTTCAGATCTTTCTCGACGTCATTTATCCAACGGGTTAATGGTCTCCCACTAAGACCAACTTTCGTTGGTGTCGACTCCAATGCCTGATTTTTGTCCGAGCCATATTAACCTTCATGATTTTATGAATCCGATAATGTCGACTTTATCGAGATCATTTTTGATCTCTTGATTCCTTCGCATCCTATAAATGGCTTCCTCCTTAATGGGACCGAGCATAATTCGAACAATCTTACATTCCGTTAACGCAAGTTTTTGAACGTTTTGTGCTGTCAATGGCCTGGACTCACAACCAAAGGTGATCACTGGTTTTATCAGCGCTTAATAAATGTTCTGTTTTATTTTGAGCGATATATGGGGAGCTTTGAAGACTTTAAAATTGGCGTAAAATGTTCGGTAGCCTGCTGCAATCATCGAAAACATAACTACAGAAACGGAGTTTTGCTCGGAGATCAATGATCCTAGGTATTTGAACACATTCACCCTCTCATATTGTGTTTCTCATGAAATGAAGTCTCCACCTGCCTACCTTCTTGCGGTGACCATATATGTGGTCTTCGCTTCGTTGATTTGAAGCCCAATTTTTTGGGCTGTTATTTCCAAGGGGAGCAGGACTTCTTACAGTGAGATTACGTTGCGACCCAGAATGAATATTTCGTCAGCGTATGCCAATAGCTGGGTTAATTTGTAATGTAGACAGCTGAACTGCACCATATTGAGCTGATGGATGACAGATTCGAATTTGAGCTATATTGGGGGTCCTTGCTCCACCCATGTTCCTCTTAATTCTGTCGTTCGACTGCTGAAAGTCTACGAATAGACTATGCCCTGGGATGTCCTATTCGTAGGAATTCTCTAGGACCATTCTCTGGGTGAAAATTTGATCAGTCATTGATCAGTTTGAACGAAAAGCAGCATTGATAATAACCCAAGATCCTCTCGCTGTATATTGTCGTGACTGCGTTGGCCAAAACCTTGTAGCCTATGTTCAACATAGCTATACTGCGGTATAGTTGTTGCAGCTCAACTGGTCTCCGTTTTTCGTAGTCGGCAGATAAGAACCGTCTTCCACTCTACTGGGATGTTTTCTTTTGATCAGATTTTCGCTACAAGCTCAAACATGCCGAGAAATATATGATCGCCGCCATATTTGAGCATTTCGTTACAGATACTGTCCTCACCGAGTGTCTCGTAATTTTTCATCCGTGCTTTCACGTCGCTCATCTCGACGGTAATATCAGATTGACGCAATATGCTCAGTAAGTGGTGTCTGTCTATCTAGAAGCGAAGAGAAATAATTCCTCCACACTTCTAATACGATGCTTTCATCGCGGTTATGTAGGCATCATGAGATTGATATGCTTTTTATGAAATATTTCGTTGACGTGCGCGATCTTTCTTTTGAAAAGCCCTTAAAACAATTATCGTCCAGCTAAAGATGTTTAGATCTATAGATGAACTGCACCCTTTAGTGGATATTGATGCATCGGTTACCGCTGTTTTAATTATGTCTCATTGTTTTTAAACGGAGTCAGTAGCTGGTTTGTCGTCTA
Organism: Tipula confusa; assembly: GCA_963556175.1. NCBI lineage: Eukaryota > Metazoa > Arthropoda > Insecta > Diptera > Tipulidae > Tipula > Tipula confusa. Next base: position 106,753,484 of record OY744476.1, on the reverse strand, counting down.
AGATTTTTTTATAGTAGTCTCAAAGGTGGTGCGAGTAACTTAATGCTGATGTGTTTCAATGAGTGATACGCTGAAAATGTTGATTGTTTGTGATTAACAGGCGAAATTTTAATTTAGCAACTACCAGGAAGTGATCTGAATCGATGTTGCTTCCACGTTTGTTTCTGATGTCGTTGAGATCAGAAAAATGCCTTTTGGACAAAAGGATGTAGTCAATTTGATTGTCCGTTATACGTGCCCTTTTGTTGTTTGATGTATAGAGTGCAAGGAGTTTGAGCTAATGGTGCTACGATATGTGTGGCCAATTAGAGCATTGAAGTCATCTAACACGATTTTAACGTCATGTTGCGGTATTTTGCTTAAGAAAGTTTCGTCAAATTGCTTAAGAGTTCGTCATAGCAACTATTTTTGATTTGATCTGGTTTCCAGGAATTACCAACTATTTAGATATGGCCTTCTTACGAAATATTTAAAAACTTATCCGCTTACCTACTAGCTGCAAATGTTTGAAAGCTTTGGGAATATTTTATATTATTTTGGGTTATAAAATATTCCCGTTAATGTATCATGACTTAGTTGTTTATGTATTGAAAAACCTTTGCTTTTTACACATTTTTATTGGAAGAAGTACATGATGTCGAAATTTTGAAAAGAAATAAGCGAAATTAAAACGAGAAATTTATTACGGATTTGTTTTAACTTTAAATTGGACATATAAATATTTCAGGAAATCCTTAAAATCTGGGAGCTCAAGCGGGATAGTATACTGGTTACAGGGAGGGATAGTAGATTGCATACAATAAGGGATCTAAATCCCTATGCAATCTAAGTATAACTTCGCAATTTTGTTCGAGGTCTTCAAGGATTTCACGCTTGATCGATTAAGCTCACACCGATGGATAAACGAATTGTGTTTTCAATAAACACCGGGGGGGTTACTCAAGTTTAAATCAAGAAAATGCACGATTACGGAGTGAAATCTCCCAATTAAGATCTAGCTTAAAGAATTTAGAGAATAAAGGAAATACACAGACCCACTCTATGGAACGTGCCCTAAGCTTAAGTCAGGAAAATGCTGTCCTAGAGAGGAAAATTTCCGAATTAATATCTAGTCACCTAAAATAAAGCGCCATTCTTTCATTTTTATTTAAAGATAATGAGGGTTTACTCCCAGAATTTGATGGAACCGGCCCTTATCGAATCGAACAATGGATTCAAGAAATCGAAACCGTCTCAATCTTGCTTAAATGGTCTACTATAGGTACCCTTATATATGCTAAACGTGTACTTACTAGTACTGCCCAGCTAGCACTCCAAACTAGAAACGACCTTGATAGTTGGAAAAAATTAAAAAAAAAATTCTGTTAGAGGAATTTACAATCAAGGTAAATAGTGTAGATATTCATCTCCAATTGAGGTCACGAACAAAGAAGAAGGACGAATCTCTCAACAATTACTTCCTTGCAATGAGATAGTAAGGTTCTTTGAGTGGACTTGCAGAAGCTACTAAATATTACTGGATGGGGTAAGTAATTCCAATCCAAGCTAGAATTATAAACGGCTTTTAAGTTAAGGTGGCCTAGTGGTTCCAGTAGTTCTGGATTAGAAAATAAACAAAGTACCAGAATCAGTAGGCGTGGTCATTGTTACAATAGCGAAATGGAAGGGCACAATTCGAATGTCGGAATAAAACAAAGGCCCTAAATGTTTTCATTGTAACCAATTCGGTCACAAAACTTGAAAATTGACAAAACCGAAAAAAAGAAAATTTTACACTAATGAAAAGTCCCACTGCAAATATTGCTTTTCAAGATAAGGTATCATGAAACATTAACCAGAAAGTTGTAAATGTACTGGGCTCTAAAATCGAATCACTCAGCGATACAGGCGCATATATTTCCATGATGTTAGATGACGAATATAGTAGAATAGGCCCGCTAAAGTTAATAGAATTTCCAATACAAAGGTGAATTAAAAAAACTATAGGGTACTTTAATTCAACCATTCTAACTGACGATGAATGCTTCACAGCCAAAATTCATGTAGTCCCAACGTGTTTGTCGTTAGAAGTCGATAAAAATCCAATCGTTGGGAACAAAGACTTCGTTCCTATTATAGAAAATTGAATTAGCCAATATAAACCAAAATCTCAAAAATGTTCGCCGATCACAATGAAAACATTTTAAAAGATGAAACGCCGATTTATCAGTCCCCACGATGCCTTACTCCAGCCGAAAAAGAAATCGTAGACCAGCAGATTAATGGGTGGTTACATAAAGGTATAGTTAGGCCAAGCAAATCGGAATTTGCTAGCCCTGTAGCTCTCGTTAATAAAAAAAATACCACCAAGCGGCTTTGTGTGGACTATCGAAAACTTAATAAGGTTATAATGATAAACAGATACATTTTACAATTAAATGGTTTTGATTTGTCCATGTTCCAATTGATGAGAAAAGTAAAAAATGTTTCGGGCTTTGCACTGCCCCTTCAGTATTTCAAAGATTTGTCAATATGGTTTTCAAGGATATGATTCGGAAAGACGAAATAATTGTTTATATGGATGACCTTATAATTCCTTCAATGATCGAATCAAGAAATGTGGCTAAAATCGAACGAGTACTGAACATATGACGTAGATACGGCCTAAAATTTAAATGGAGGAAATGGCAGTTCATTTATCGCAGAATAGACTACGTGGCATACGAAGTTTCAGCAGGATCAACTAAACCATCATTTCTGAAAACTAAAGTCGTTTAAAGATTTTCAGAACCCAATAAAATTAAAAAAGTTTCCTCGGCCTAACCGGCTATTTTAGGAAATTTGTCATGAATTACTCGATAATAGCAAAACCATTATCCAAACTTCTAAAAAATTATGTTCGGAGCTAGCCAGCTGGAATCATTTTACAAACTTAAAGCTATCTTGTGTGAAAGACTTGTGCACTTGAGACAGAGGTACATATAGATGCCTTTAAGATGGGATTTAGCGCTGTACTGTTACAGAAAAACATCGATGATAGGAACTTCTATCCTAATTTTTATTATAGTCGAAAAACAAATACAGCACAAGAGAAATACCATAGTTTTGATTTGAAAGTTCTAGCAGCTGTCAAATCATTATTAAAATTCAGAGTATATCTATATGGCATACAATTTAAGATTGTGACGGGCTGTCTAGTCTTCCGGATGACCATGGTGAAGAAGGACATATCGTAGCGAGTCGCAGGATGGGTATTAGCGCTGGAAGTATTCAGCTACACAATACACAACGCCCAGGAAATAAGAAGGTGATAGGAAAAGTGCACGAAGATGGGCACTTTGGGGCAAAAAAAATGCTGGTGGTTATCCAAAACGAATATTACATCCCAAAACTTACAGGAATCTGCGAAAGATAGGCGCAATTGTGTTTAATGTATTTTGACTGAGAGGAAGGAAGGAAAACAAGAAGGATTTTTCCACCTGGTATCAAAAGATGCAGGACCTTTAACGACGTTTTATATTGACCATATCGGTCCTTTGGTAAAAACATCCAAACAATATAAATATATTCTTTCCATTGTAGATGGCTTTTCAAAATACATCTGGTTATAGCCAAATAAAAACACCACAACATCCATAAGGTATTGTAGAAGTTAAAAACAATGCACCATTACTTTTAGGAACCCGCAACATATCATCACTGACCTTAGTACTGCATTTACCTCAATGTCTTTCAAGGAATATCGTTAGGCAATTCATAAAAAACATGGTACCATTTCTACTGGAATACTACGGGGAAATTGCCAGAAAGAAAAAATAAACCGAGTGATAATCTCTACACTTTCCAAGCTCCCTATCGAAAATCCGGAGGGTTGGTATAATTATACCAACCAAATTGAGATGTAAATTAACTCGCATTGGCATAAAATCACCAAACATATGCCATTTGAAGTGATGTTTGGCGTGAAAGCGAGAACAGCCGGAGCGATAAGCGAAGTATTAAAAGACACATTCTGTAAGAAAGAAACTAAATGAGAGAAGACGCATAAGACGGCAAATATTAAAAATGCAATAAGAAAAGACGACCACCTACTAAACGCAACATCAGGGATCTCGTTGATATAAAGAGAACACAATTCGTAGCTGGGAGTAGGATAAAGTGGATAAAGTTGGGGACAATGAAAGATATGATGTGTCGAAAGATTGGACGCATGAAAGAAGACGAATGAATTTTCTTCTCTTTTTGTAGAAGATCAATAGAATCATCCAGCAACGACGAATCCAACAACGATGACATCAGCAACAGCGAACTTAGCAACGACTAATTTAGCAACGATGATATGAGCAACGATGAATGCAACAGTAACCAAACCAGCACTGGTGTGACGTTCAAACACTGTTTTTACGAACGCCGGGGCGGCGGTTGTTTAGAATGGCCGAATATGTGGGAACACCTTGTAATCTTTTTTATTTATTTTGGGTTATAAAATATTCTCGTTAATGTATCATGACTTAGTAGTTTATGTATTGAAAAACCTGTGATTTTTGCACATTTTTTATTGGAAGAATTACTTGATGTCGAGATTTTGGAAAGAAAGAAGCGAAATTAAAACGAGACATTGATTACGGATTTCTTTTAACTTTAAATTGGATACATAAATATTTGAGGAAATCCCAAATATATATATAGCTGTAGCAACATGACATCTCCCTTTTTTCTAATTCTACCTGAAAATCAATGGATATAAGAATAACAAATTATAAGAAAGTATCGATTAGTTTTCAAAGGGCAAGCAATCCAATAATTGGTTGAATTTTTTTAGTAATGAAAATTCTTTAATTACGCTAACAACGTTCAAATACACAAATGTTTCCACTTTGTTGATTAACGGTGTTATCAATAGTGAGACTAAGCAATTTAATAATGTTTTTTTAATATTAAACTTTACTGAAACTAGATGATATAAACTCATCTTCAAATCTCGTACTCTCCTTCAATGTGATAAAATAACGAAATAACCTTGCCAACAATAGAACGGATGTCTAAGTTGATTTACTTTAGAAAATAATTACTTTTCGCTAAAAGGTAAAATACTTACATTTTCCAAAGCACATAACGGAAAAAAACGTAATTAGTTAGTTCGTAAAACGAATTGAATAGAAAATTAAAAAAAAATAAAAATAGAAAAAAGTTCAATCGCATCCTGTCATCCATTTCGTTTCTACAATTTTCAATTTCATTCTTAATGTCATTAAAAATCTGGGAAGCGAAAAACATGTTGATGGCATTTTTTTTTAAATAAAATAAAAAAAATGCTTTTAACCAAAACTTTTGCAAAACTGCAACTTTTCCATACACAGTTTAGGTTGCTTTTTTTTAAAATCAGACGATATAACGCTTTTCTGTATTATTTACGTAAGTCTTCGTCTGAGCGCATTTCATTATAAAGTTATCATTTTAATTTTCTTTTTTTGCTTTCTTTTTATTAGATGAGACTCATTTAACTTATTTTCATTGGAAGAAAAATGTAAGTATTCAATTTAATATTCAGTTCTTGTATTTTTAGTTGCTCATTTTTTGTTAAACATTTTAATAAGAAAAATAAACAATTTAGATTATTATTATGCTCGATGTCCAATTATAATTTGGAAAATGAAACATTTAATAAGCAGAAAGTTTTCTTCCAATTTATTTCGTTTTGTATTTGTTTATTTTGCGTTGCTACTGCTGCTGTGCTCCGAAACATTAAATTAGCATACCTCGTTGTTTGTTTTGATATTTGAATGGAATTTAAATTTAGCATGCTTATAGAATTTAAATGTGTGTACAAAAGGTGACATTGGTTATCGCACTGGTTGATGGCCGTTGATCTTTGACAATCTACGGTAATAAAAAAAAACAATATAATTTAGCAGATTTTTTAAATGATATGCAGAAAACATGAAAGATTTGAATACTAATAAAGATAAGGGACTGTTTTACTCAGGCTGTGAAAAACCTGGGATAGAATTTTTCGTTTTGCAAACGAAATTCAAATTAGCTTTTATTGGATAGTACGATATTTGAATTCTTAAAAAATTCTTCAAATATTTTTCTCAGCACATAGCTTACAGTTATTTTCACGTAGACTTTCAGTAAATACAATAATTCAAAATTAGTGCATATAAACAATACAAAGATATGCTGTGTACTTTTTGCTAATAATTTTACAAAACCGTCGATTTTTCAAAATTATTGATTAGTTCATGTCAGTTATTCATAGATGACACTAGTGTTATTACTTCAAGCTATGGTTGACTATTAAAGATCCTTATTTGTTAGATTTTTATAATTGTAAGAACAAAATTAGTGAATTATAGCTATGGAGTATTTAAGTTTCAAAATCCTGGAGCAAACCTATCTATTTTGCCCTTATTGTAAGCCATATAGTGTTTGTTCATGTCAACCTGAGTTTGAGTGCCAAATTTTTCGTTAGATCATTTTAGTAGACTTCATTGTCATAATCGATCATTACTCATATTTGTAATGGTCGATCATGACTCTGAAGGTTTTATCATAAGTTCGCGTTCAGTAGGTTTTTTTGTTTATTCAAAAGTGTATGAGTCAAATATGAATGATTTTAATTGTTCTCCAAGACTTTTAAAGATTTTCTAAACCGTAAACTGCTCATTGATTTACAAATTCTTATGAATTTCAGGGAGTAATTTACTCAGTCTTTTATCTATCATTTCCCCAGTTCCAAGACTTCATAGCGGTTTCGTGCGCTCTACGTATCGTATATTGAGATAACCGCATAAAATTGATCGTTGATCAGTTATGGCTTTTAATTCTCCATCTATAGGTTATGTCTCTGTTATTGTAACTTTCTCTTCACATAACTCAAATAATATATAATAATAATGGCTTTACCATATCCGGACCTTTTACGAATGTTGGAAGAATTTTTATAAATTAGATATTGTGAATTGCCCTATTTCTATTTTAAACTTTATACAACTTTGTATGTATTTGGTTATATTTTGATCTATACATACAAATGGTAGAACTGTTTTTGTGCAAGTGAATAGAAACGGTTTTTACTATTATGTTTTTGGTCATTGCTTTACCAACTGTTGTGAAATACAAATGTGTATAAATTCTCATAATAAAATTAAAACGTGTTTTTATAAAGTTTATCATCTTTAGAACCCTACAGGTTATGGTTCCAGGTTCATTAACTCTATAATTACAGTAGTATAAAATATTAGTGTGGTATAATGGTTAATTTTAAAATTGACAAATTAAATGGTACCAATGATACCAATGATCGCTGGAAAATGCAAATGAAAATGAAACATCAAGAATTATGGCTTATAACAAATAATACCGTAAAGTTTACAAACCCAGAGGAAAAATAAAACTGGAAAAATAAAGATTCCAAGGTATTGGCGTTGCTTACGCTTTACAAGAAACCAGCGCAGTTAATACATATTCGAAAATGTGTAACGTCATCCAAAGCGTGATTAAAATTAGAAAGTATATACCAATCTAAGGGACCGGTTCGTAAAGTCTTGTTATTCAAAGAACTAATCCATACAAAAATGGGAAACGATCAATCGATTAAAAGTCACGTGTGCAATTTTTCAACGTGAAAGAAAAATTAGAAGAAATGGATATTGTCATTCCGGAGGAGGTGTTAACCATTATGCTGTTGTGTAGGTTGCCCGACCGATATGAAAATTTTATTGTGACAACTGAATCCAGAGATGAACTACCAAAATTAAATACGGTAAAAATCAAGATTTTGGAAGAAGAATAACGATAAGAAAAATATTCGAGGCGTCGAGCAGCAGGTGTTTGCAGTAAAGCCAAAGCTGAAACATTTGGCCAAAAACCGGTTTAAATATTTTAACAGCGGAAAGTGCGGCCATTTTGCAAACAGTTGCGTACCGAAAAAGATGAATGAACAGAAACAGCATGGTGTATCAGCATTGTATTCATCAAGTTTGAATTGTGTTTTTGATAACAATGAGTGCGGTGTTTGGATAGCGGTGCAACATCGCATATGTCAAGTAATAGAAATTATTTTAGTGAATTAAAACCTATTCTTGCTCACCCATTGAAGTTGGCAACTGATAAGTCGGTGAGTGCTAGTGGAATAGGCATTGCTAGTGGAATAGGCATTTTTCACGAAAAATCATCGATGAAATAACAGAACGATTGTTGATATGGCACATGATACTTGAATCTAGACCTCCAGGGATGCTTTGGGCAGAAGCTGTTAACACAGTAGTGTATATTTGGAATCCCTCACCTACAAAAATATAAAATAATATAACGCCATATGAAGTGTAGTTTAAACGAAAGTCGGTGGTGAATTTCATGCGAGTTTCCGGTAGTAAAACGGTTGTACTCAACAAACAATCTGGTCATTCAAAATTTAAAGCTTATGCCAAAGGGAGAAGAGAGAGTTATGATTGGCTACTCAGAAGGGTTAAAGGCCTACCGGTTAAACAATCCAGGAACTAGGACATTAATTAAAAGTCGAGATGTTACATTCATGGAACAGGTAAATAAAGAATCAGGTTTTGGTTTTACTAATCGTAATATTGTAAAACTTGCGGAAACAGAGCCAGAGGCTTAGCCTGCACAGGTTGAAGTGTCAGTGGTACCAGTAGAGGAGGAAGACAAACATGAAAACACGAATGAAACCTTGAACAATGAAATGGTGGTAACTACAAAAACGTTAAGAAGCGGCAAAGAATATCCCATGAAATTAATTGCATCGTTAAAACAATACGATGATCCAGTAACGGCAACAGATGCTTTGTCTCGCCCGGATGCTGATAAATAGCGAAAGTTAGTGCATCAAAAGTATGATGCATTAATCCGTAATGGTACGTGGGACTTGGTAGACTTGCCAAATAATAGAAAAGCAATCGGCTGCAAATAGGTGTTCCATGTAAAGTACAAACAGGATGGTTCTATTGAACGGTATAAATCTCGCCTAGTAGCAAAAGGATGCTCACAATTTACAAAGGTATGGTATTGATTATACTGAAACATTTTCACCAGTACCTCGATATGCTACGATACGAATGCATCAGCATATTTAAATGGCGAATTACAATATGTCACAACCTTAATTATTTGTCGATAACAAGCAAAGTGGGAAAGTATGTAAATTGAAAAAATCACAGTATGTTTTGTATGGTTTTATTTGAAGAACTCCAGCAATTCAAAATTGATGTAAAAATGTACTGGCGAACCACTGTATGATGTTGGGTATGTAGATGCTGATTAAGGAGTAAATATTGATGATCGAAAATCATATTCCGGATATGTTTTCTACATTGCTGGATCTCCATTTTCATGGGAAAGCAAGAAACAAACATCAGTGGCATTAAGCTCTACCGAAGCCGAGCATATGGTTCTATCGCAGTTTTGCAAGAAAGCAACATATCTTAGAGGATTATTAACGGAAATGGGATTCCATACAATGGTAGATAATAATATAATATTGTACTATGACAATTTAAGCGCCTGTTATAACTAATATTATTCTTAATTATATAATTTTTATAAATGTTTGTAAAAAGTTTGTTGACTGTTAAAATTTACTTACATTTTTTATAATTTTTTTTTTCACTCACAAAACTAATATTAAATGTTTTTTTTTTACTGTTTTTATTTATTTAATTTTACTCACTATTACAATATTTTTTTTTACAACTTTTTCACACGACTGATTAATGCGACTTCTTTATACGACTGATTAATACTATAATTCTGTTATTTTCATTTTTTAACTTAAATCGTTGTTCTATATAAAAAAAAGCCTTCTGGCCATTTTTTATCGACCCATTTAATTTAAGTTATTTATACTTAAATATACAATAATTAGTAAACCAGTAATTGACATATATGAAATATACAAATCAAATTGATGTCACCTACTTGCTAATTATTGTATATTTAGTTTTTGGCTTACACAACACAACACGCCCAACAATTGGTAAACAAATCCTGTCTACCACCAACAGCTGCGGCCCAGACGCCTCGAAATTTTATAGGTTTATTCACATTTTTGAGCCTGTATAAACATCGGTTGATGCTAATAGTTCAAAGCCGTTCCGCTATCTACGACTTTTAAAATTTAACATTTCTCTTTTATAATGTTGCATTTGCTGTTAAATCAGTTCACCAAAACATGAGTTGAATCACCTTTTTTCAAGACATCATAATCAGGGCATATAAATTTTAAGAAATTGGTATATTTCTGGAAGTTGAACTTCATTATATGTCCATAAAAGCCCTATCTACGTTGATCCGGTGATTAATAAATTTCACATTTTATGACGTAGTGCGTTGTTGCCAATAACCAATGACTCAGAATATTTAAAGTTATCCTTGGTAATCCTGTATTGGCAAATTTCTCAGGTCTGTACACAATTTTTTTAAAATTCAATATTTATCAGGAAAGATTGATAGCACTGTTGATTCAGATTTTTCACCTTTCGCACAAGTATTTTACAATATTATCTCAACTTTTCCAAATTTAAAAAAATAAAATACATAAAAAAAAACTCACATCTTATCGATTTACTAAAGAAATGAAGGACTCATTTTAAGAAATGAAGAAATGATTTTCATTTTAATTTGTATTCGCCGTCAACGAAAACAAATTTATTTGAACATTTTAAGAGATCGTCTGAGTCAGTTGGTACCCAACAACTTTTATAACTATTTAATAGTTCTTTAGCATATAAAAAGCTTTCAACGGTTGCAGTATTTAAACTATTCCGAAGAACGGATTTAATTAAATTCAGTTTAGAAAATTTCCGTTCTGCTGCTGCTGTACTATGCGGCAGAGCACATAGTCTAAGCATGTAAGAACAAATATCGTGATATTCAATTTCACCTAATGAATTTTTAAATGATTTAAGATTGATCCAAAACGCAACGATGTCATTATTAATAAAATGTTTAGTAATTTCAGTATTTCCAATTAATTTTCGAAATTGGTTATTTACAATTTCTTCGTCGCACTCATTAAATGGAAAGGTTTTTAATATTGGAATAATTGTGGGCGAATTTCCAGAAATAATTTCATTGATATTAAGATATTTGAGTAGTTTAAATTTACTATTTTTAAAGTTAAATCTTCTTTTAATTTGGTCACATAATTCTACATAGAATGAGGTAAGCGTTAATTTTAGTGTTGTCAGTTTTTCTTCATTAAATTGCTGAGTATCAAGAAATTGCTCTAACTTAATGCAAGTAAATCGGATATAGATACAATGAAACATTCTTGGAATTTGTTTCGGTGCTAACAAATTCAATTTTCATAAAATTTTTTAATAATTCTAAAAAAAAATTCTTTCATTTTAATATAAAGGACATGTATTTGGGTATTTTCCAAATGAAAAATTTTATTAGCATCATTGACTAGTTTTAAAACGTAAGAAAGGAATAAAAGGTACACCTTACTAACTGGATCAACTAAAAAATCATAAATATCACTCGCGTTAGAACTGTGAAGTTTTTCATAATAGTGAAGGCCAAAGTAATATTTAAGAGCTTCCCATTGCTCTAGCATCCTGTTGACCACCATTTCAAATTAAAGCCATCGCGTTGCAATTAAAACCAAAATTGTATGATTCGCTAAGTTAAAATAGTTTTGGAACTCTTGATAGGCTCCTATTCGATTAGGACTGTGAGAAAAATGATTATATATGTTCCTTATAGTTTTTTCTATTTTACCAGGTAATTTTTTACTGGCTGCTGATGAGCACAAATGTAGTGAATGATAAGTGCATCGGAGAAAAAATAAATCAGGATTAATTTCTAGGAATTTCGAAACAACTCCATTCGCGTGCCCTGTCATAACCGAAGCGTTATCTATGCCCAGCGAGATCACATTTTTAATTGGATTTTGGCATTGTTCGAAACGTTCCTTAATTATATCAAACATTGCTTGTGCCGTCGAGTCTGTTATTTCTATCAAGCCCATAAAGCAATCTGAAATAGTAGATTTGGAAATATAATAAAACCTAGCAACTATAACCAAGCTTTGGCAGTGGACACATCGGTAGTCTCATCTATGATGAGGGAAAATCTAGTTTGCTTCAGTTTTTCTGATATTAATTGCTTTGCGTACGGCCCAATAATAGTTTTGACCATAGCCGTAGCTTTCGTTCTGCCGCATTTTAATTGTGTGGCTATATGTGAATCTGGGCATACCGCTTTAAGAAATTCAGGTAATGAATCCATTTGGACCAAAAGTAGGTCGTACTGTATGCAATACATTACACACATGAACTCCGATTCCTTCTTTTTATTTATATTCGATAGATTCTTTGAATTTTTGCAATATTGTTCTATGTTTGGTATGGTATTCCTAGTTTCAATATTTTTGATATGCGATTTTGTTGTCAAATGTCTGCTTAAATGACTTTTGTTATTTGAAAGCGGTGTAAAGCAAACTGAACAGAAAGCCTTTCCATCAACTTTCTTCAACCAGGAAAACTCCACTTCCCATTCACATTTATAATTTTGTGAATATTTTTTTATATTTGTAAGACTGGCATCTTGAGGTTTATCAGAATTAGAAGATTCCGATTCGATGCAAACAATTGATTTAGACAATCTAAATTAAAAAAAAATCATAAACTAAAGTAATTTATAAAACAAAGAAAAATTTATTTTACTAACCGACTATTGGATAAGTTTCCAATATCTTGCTGTTTTGATTCAGATCTTACTGGCGATTATTCGAAGGATTGTTTGATATTTGAAACGTTAGTTGACACAATAGTATTTTTCGGATTGGTACTAAACAATTTTAAAATTATTTGTCAATTGAAAATTAAATATATATCTATATATAATAGTTACTAACCAGGTTTCACTGGAGTTTTTTGAATTTATTATTTTATTAACTTAACTTAACGGTACTTTTCTAATTAAATTTAATGCAATTATACAAGATTTATTCACACTAACAAGTCACAAACGAGAAACAATATTCTATACTAATACAACAAAGAAATTGAGTTGCATCGATAGTAGACAAAAAAACAAAAAAATTTCTTTACTGTATTAAGTTTGCAACAATTCTCGTTCTTATTGGGCGCTTTCATGGCCGCCAACATGTTGGCTTTACTAATCAGTATCGCCATCTTATGATACATGTTGTCATCATAATTGTGATATGAATGAATCTGATGGATCATTTGTCAAAGTTTTTGTTTTGATTTTGTTATTTGAATTTCACGTTGTGTGTACATTTTCACATTTCTAAATAATAAATTTAAAACAAGCTAGTAATATATTTTTTTTAAATAAAATATAAACTTAAGTTTTTTGAATGGTTTTGAATTTATATCTTAACATTTTGTGAGTATAATCCGTTTTATTTACAGTTGATCGAATTATTTACGTAAGAAAAACTAAATAAACAAATATTATATTTTAGGTTATAAAATGAATTTGAATAATAATTTGTTGATGACCTTTCTGCAATTAAGCGAAACTGACAATATTAATATAGGATCAGTAATGGGGGTAGTAGAAACCGTATTAGAAACCCAAAATATGAATCAAGAACGGAATGATGCTCCAGTGAGAATAAATGACTATAGTTTTGATGACTTTTTTAGGCACTTTCGCATGTCGAGATCCACGTTTGAAGTAAAATATTAAATTTGGTTTCTTATAAATTGATTTGTTTGATAAATTTTTTTTTTTTTAGAAACTACACTGTATATTAAGAGGACGCTTGGCTAATAATGGAAAAGTACCATTACAAAAAAAATTATTATTCACACTGTGGTTTTTAGCGAAAGAAGAGTGTTTCTTATCCACGAGTGACCGATTTGGAATAGCTTTAAGCACAGTGCATTTAATTTTTGTGCAAATCATTAAAGAAATATCAAAGTAAAAATCTATTTATATCCAATTCCCCAACGTTTTGAAACAGTTGGAAATTTCAAATGTGCGTGCAAATTATACACTAATTAAATTATTAGCATGTAATATGTATAATATCGTTTGTTTTTTTATTATAGGAGTTAAGGCGCAGTCGGGCATTCCTGGTGTAGTGGGTGCGATTGACGGATCGCACATCCAGATAAAGCAACCCCCAGGAAATTCCGTTGATTTCTACAACAGAAAGTCATTTCATTCCGTGATCTTACAAGGTAACCTCTTTTAATCATTTTCTTAGAACACTTAATTCAATAGGTATCTACTCTTTAATTTAAGCTATTTGTGATAATAACCGAAGATTTATTGATATTTATGTTGGTAGTCCCGGTATGCACGACGCTCGCGTTTTTAAAATGAGTTGTATATACTCTAAATTAACAGACTGCAACGAACCACTGCTGCCTGAATCACGCCATATACTAGGGGATACTGCGTACCCTAATACAAATTATTTAGTAACGCCTTTCGAACAAAATGGACATTTAACTATGGCGCAAGAATCTTTTAATAATAAAATTAGTGCAATTAGGTCGTGCATCGAACGGGCGTTTGCTTTATTGAAAGGCAAATTAAGAAAACTAAAATATCTGGATATGTACAGCCATCAAAGAATAAATGAAACCATTACTGCAGCTTGTGTATTGCATAATTTCATTTTAGATAACGATATTTATCCTGGAGATGAATTTATTGAATATGTAGATTCAGATTCTGATGAACAAAGTGAATTTGGATATGGTGATATTGAGACGTCTAATACTAAGAGGAATTATTTATTAAATTTAATTAATATGTAATGTATTTTTATAAATAAAGTTTATTGAAATAAAAATTAAATAAATATTCAAATTAAAATAAAATATTACACGTTTCATTTTCTATTTAAAAAATGCATTGAAAACCCATTTGGTTTAAATAACTAATATTGATCACAATTCATTTCAGTCATAAAAAATTATTATAAAATTAAATAATATTAATTTTCGAATTAGGATTTATCTATTATTTGTTTCAACAACGTATTCCTATCTTCGTGCACTTTGGTGTTTTTTCAATAATGTCAATCAGACGATCCATTTTAGACAGTTTGGCTTTTTCAATGTCTATTTGTTGCTGGCGGTAATCTTTTAGTGCCCTTTTCCTGTTGATAAAACCTGATGAACAGGCAGGGATTTCAACCAAATCAGTCACATCGTTCTCATCCTCCGTGATCATAGAGGCCATAGTTGTATTGCTATTTATAGCTCTGTCGTTAGTAAATAATTCGTCAAACGCATCGAAATATTCCCAATTAATCCGACCACTTCCGGTTCGGTTATGTTTGTCTTTGATATCAGTATAGGTTTTTTTTAAATTTCGGAATTTTCGATCCAAAAGATCTTCTGAAATTTGGTAGCCCATTTAAAAAAAAACTGTTTTGATTTCCGCCCATAAATCTTTTTTCTTTTTTTTAGGATCTCGGAATTTGTCCTTTCTCAATCTATATTCGTCGATTATCAATTGTGTGGCCTCTTTTGTCCATTTAAATTGGGCTTAAATAGATAAAAATTATATAAGGCGCATTTTTTAAATGAGGTTATGTACATCATATATAAAATATATGTACTAACTTTCCATGTATATAATGATTTGTACCACTTTTCGAACCTTTAACTTGAAATATTATTGAATATTATTGAATACAATATTATTGTAATATTATTGAAATTTAATATTTAATTATTATTTTAAAATTTAATGTTATTAATTTAAAAAACACGACACAGAAAAATATGATAGCTAAATGTATCGACACACAACCGCTGATGGAAAAATTGACATTTAGCTCAACAGTGTTGGATATATTTTTTGATGAATCGGTGGTGTTCACAACTCAACATGTTGATTTTATTCAACATGTTGCCAACTGTTGGCGGACCTGAAAGCGCCCATTGTTTTATGTTAATAAATGCGTTCGTTTATTAGCTATAAAATGAAAAAAGGAGTAGATTGAAATAAGTACGTACCGAAAATTTATAAAGACAAAAAGGTAGTAAATCTACTCCGATCGGAGTAAAGTGACAGCCCTGGTCACAACTTTGGTAATGGAGATTATTTATTCAACGTGCTTAATCATTACTAGCCCAATAAAGCATAAAACTTGAAATTAAAAATGACGAAATTTATTATGTAGATTCATAGAAAATGATTAAATCTCCTTCCTCATGCAGGAAGAGTATATACGTCGAGTATATTCAAGCGGCTTTCATAAAAAGATTGTTCAGAAAATTTTAGTAATATTTTTTCGTTAAAACAGGACTGAATTAGCTTTTATCTTTTTTGTAACAAAATATAAAATTCAATTTTAAGTTGGTTACACTTTCGGAAATTAATAAAAAGATAAACTTTAATTCCGTCATGTTTTGCCGAAGAAAATTACCAAAATTTTCTTCAAAATTTTTTTTACAGAAATATTATACAATGAATATACTTGACTGTTACTCAGAGAAAAGTCACTGTCACTGGCGTAAGGGATAAGGTCCGATTATATGAACAATGATAACTAAATCAAAATACGAGAGTAATAGACCGGGAGACGTAGAATAATCAAAATAAACGACATGGTACACGGTTTCTCTTTACATGATTCAAAGGATATTAAAATGTCGAACTGAAAGTAATCGTAAAAATGAAACAATGGTTTTAGACTACGATGTCCTCCAAATTTACTCTCAAAGTGGTCAGTGTTGTTAAAAAAACGATAAGGTACACGGCAAATTTGTAAATATTTGGTAGACCGTGAGCACCAGATAAATTAGAGAAGAGTAAATTATGTTGGTTGTAGTTTAAACTGAAACAACAAGAATAAATCTTACTGTAATGATTAGACATATTGATGAACAAACGAGCATTGAATAATGGTAATCAGATTAATTAATTTTGGTTCTGGATTCAAAATTTTATATTAATTGATAAAATGCAAATCATTATTGAAGCTATCTCGTAGCATTTAAGAATTAAATGAAAATATTTAATGTAAATTATGAAGTTAAAGAATCGTGAATACTCATGCTCGTTCAAGTTCTGTGGGCAGTGCAGTGATCTCTGAGAGGATTGCTACCTTTTGGCAGGCACAGAGATGCGTAGGCACATGGAGCCAGAGTGTTATTATTTATTAAATTAATATTGAATCGTACACTGACTCTAATAATATAGGTTATAAATTCGTGATTGTATTATATCCTTCCTTGCCATAGTCTATAATCTGTTTTTTTATTAATTTTTTATATTAATATGAGTCTTGGTTCAAAATGATTCCTATCCTAACTAAATGTTCAACCAAATGCAATAACCAAAATCATGCTATTTTTATGTACATCTTGAAACAAATGTACCTTCGAGTCTAAATAAATATGAAGTAGCTATTTACGCGATAAATAAAATCTACCTTCTTGGAAATTAAACGACATTTTACGAAAATAATTTTAATGGCATTTAAATTAAAATGAACAGAAATTTTTTTTTTTTTTTTAATTAGGCCAAAATCGCTTTAAATGCTTCTTTTGACAGGTCCAAACGAATTTGTATTAAAAGTATTCTTATTATCGAATTCCAAAGGGGGAGGGATATAAAAGGATTTTTATCTTTTTATTGCGATCGGTAATGATGATGAACACGACGTTGACCCTAAGTTGGAGTGGAGAATTTTGTACATGCCAGTAAAGGCTGGCTGAAGAAACGTAATGTCCGGATAGTTGTTTAAAGTGAATCTCTATTTCTGAGTACCTAATTTGGCTGACAACCTACAGTAGGAATAATATCAGTGCAAGAATTGGAAGTGCTTCGCCCTCAGAACAGAAATGGATTAAAACATAAAACTTACCGTGCTTACCGTGTCGCGGTACCGAGTTCGACTCTTGCCAGTAGCCTACAAATTTTGTTCACAAGGTCTCTTAAGTGGCGCGGTATGGAACGTTGACTATATACCATAGTTTAGTTTAATGGACTTATCATATATTTCTCATTTTATAGGGGAGTATTAAAGCAATCATGAAAACTGACTTAAAAAACAGTGAGTGACATTTCCACAAATTTAGTGACAAAGATATTTACTTTTATATATTAATATTACAGTATTTGTGCTGCAGTCCGTAGAGTTTTTAATTAAATAGTTGTATTTTACTGGGGGCACTATTCTAATGGGTACTTTTGTGTAAAATTAAATTGTTTTATGCAGGTCAATGTCATTCCAGGTTTATAGACTGAGGTTTTAATGAGAACTATAGTTCTGTTAGAAGGGTTTTTGTCACACATTATCCAAAATGGCTTAAAATTATATTTAAGCATAGAATCACTTTACCATAACTTTACTATTTTTGAAACATTTTGGTAATTTTATTTTAAATTAACATATTGACGGTAGATTATAAACTGAACACAAAACGATTTCTAACTGAATCTTCAACTAAATATACAATAACCAAATCCCAAGAAATCATTATTCAAATAAATGATGCTATTTTCATGTGTATCATAATACACATTTGCTTCGAGTCTATATACATATGAAGCAGCTTTATGTTAAATAAAACTTGAAGCTTTTGTACCTTCTTAGAAATTGAATGACATTTTTAAATTATAATTTTAGAATGACATTTAAATTAATGTAAACTTTATAAAGAGCGACAATCTTAATTTCTTTGAAAATTCGGCCAATAATCTGCCTCTGGTGCTAGGTTAATGGCGTCATTAGCATTTACATTTTAAAGTTCGGTTAACAGATTTGCGATCACATCTTAACTCAGTTGTATGGAGCCACATACCAAAATTATCTTTCTAAAGGTCAGTTTGGCAGCTAATTCGAATTAAAACTGGCAATTTTTAAATGGATTTGTTTTTTTAACGTTTAGTGATTACAAATTTTGTGTTGTACTCTTAAAACTTTAAGCTTTACACTAATTCACTTAGTTCTTAGTTCTCCTTGTAAGTGCTGCTTTATTGCGTGCGATTGTGAAATGCACTTTTCTAAAGGTTTTTTTCTGTCACTTGATAGCAAATCGTAAATTCTTATCAAATCAGTCATTTTTGTGTTTAATTTTTGCACTACCTAGAATTATCTGGAAGGCACTGAAACTAAAGTTTGAATACTTCACAAAAAGTGTTTACATCATGAGAATGGTAATTCTTCGTTTATGAAGCCCCATAGTAGAAACGTAAGATTCGTTTTCCTATGATCCCTGACTAGTACGACAACTGCTATTGTAGCTTTGCCGTGGCCAATTGATGATTATTGTGAGTCCTTCCTTTAGATACTAAATTATCACATGGTGAATTTAACTTACGGGATGTCTTTTTGCAAGTCCTTGTTTCGAAATGGATGCTTTCGTTACTAAATAAAACAATTGCGCGCATGTGACATCTATCTCCTTCAAAATCTCCTCAAATAAAATAATTCCATAATTTCTGATTATTGTGTTGCTGCGAGTTCACAAGTTTTTTAAATACGCAAACATTACATTGGGTATCTGCACTTAAATAGCAATCAAATATTTTTTTGAAAATCCTGAGATAAAAAAAACCAACGATAATTAAAAGTTGTCCCGACACGCCAATTAATTGTTCATGAAATATAAATTCGAAATATGCTTGTTATATATTATAAAAATACGTGCAGGACTCGAAAAATTCAAAATTAATTTAGGATTTTTATTTTGTACTCTCCATTGAGTAGCCACTTAATTTCGGTCATTTAACATAAAAACTCATTCCACGCAAACACAAAAACGGCAGTTGAATTAAAATGAGTTTGCTTAACATATTTAAAAATCTGTCCTTTACGAAATCCGAGTTTAAAATTAATATGGAGAGTTTACCAATTTAAACGCTACACTACTTGAAAGGTGTTTCCTGTTGTACCGCTATAACTATTTGCTGTTTTATCTTTGACCTTTTATCCTTCTTCACGCCGTTGCTAGTCAGATCGAATATACTGTATTGGTAACCGTTGGTTTTGCTCATGGATCCTGTAATTCAATATGAGGGCTTAATTCTTTAATAGCCAATTACCGATTAGTCATAAGTGAATCAAACTTCCTAGTTTCTAGATTAGAATTCAATAAAGTACCTAAATCTTTTGATTTTACATGCACACGTCGAGATGACACGTCATCTTAGTTTGGTACAATTTGTATTTACTCTTCCACTAAAACCACTTGGTTTAGTTCTTTAACATCCAAACAAATTTGATTTGTGATTAGGTGTATAAAGGACTCTACATTGCAATGTAAATATAACACTTGCTTTTAATAGAAATCATTTTTGGTTCAATAATGCAAAAAGAGTTTTCACTCACATGGGGTTGATTATTATTGCCCCTAAACTGTAAAATAACTAAGGGCAGCGGACTTAAATTCAAAACGGTTTTATCCATATTGTTATCTGTTTAACAACAACAGCTGTTTGTCTTATGAACTTGATAGTGCGACCTGATAACAGAAAGGTTTCTCGCTGCTTGCAAAAGCTTAATTTTTCGAAAGGGAACTGTTACAAATTTGTGTAATTATAATGCGTGTTTTTTTTTTTGTAAAAAATAAATATCCAAATAACATTTGAAAACTGCTGTCATATCAAGAAATATATTGAAATTTTTTCCCACGTAGATTCTCCAGATTTTGGGTGATCATTGGAAAGTAAAAGTGTTATTAGTAAAACGACATATTTGTAAAACAAAATCAACAGCAGTACAGGCCAAAGTTGACCTTTTACTGAAATTATTTGCCAGATCTTTTAGATGGTGATCATTGTAACTGGTCAGCCCAACGAATGATTTCACACAGAATTAGTCACGGAAATAAATCATGATGAACAAGCAGGATGTTTAAGTTGATCACACTCCTCAAAAGTTTAGAAAATTTTTAAACGGTCGGCCGATAAAAAACTAGCAAATTGTATTTCTTGTAGAAAAGAATACAAAACAAGTGGTATAATACAAGCAATATGGCTAACCACATAAAGAGATATACCTCAACAATAAATCTTAAATCAGAGTGCATTTCCAACACAAGATCCGAAAGGTCAGTTGTACATTTTTTTAACAGATCAGTTGAATATGACAACAAGTCCCGCCGTAAGAATGAATTGGACGAAACAGTAGCACTAACGACTGCAAAAGATTTGCAACCTTTCAACATTGTACACGACGAAGGTTTTCGGAATTTGTGTAAATAAGCTTGCTGATCACAAATATGTTATTCCTTGTAAAACTATAATACGGAACAGTATATGATGCCAAACATGTTTAACAACGCTACGCGAAAGATTAAAGAGCCGTTGAATGAAGTAAATCACGTAGCTATTACTTGCGATTAGTGGAGCTCTAAAGCGACAGAGTCGTACTTGACGGTGACATTTTGTCAAACGGAATTATCAGTTAAAATCGGTAGTTCTTTCTACAAAACCACTTTTAGACCAATCCAATCATAATCCAGAAATTATAGTAAGTTTTTACTATATTTTCGCCACAACGCCGTTTTTTTTTAGTGAGACACAAAAGAAAAAGTTGTCTGTGTTGTAACTGACAACGCTAAAGTTATGGGTAAGGATGTTTTACACATTCCTTGAGTTTGGCGGTACAAGACTCATTAAATCTATAGACGAAATGCTATTACAACAAAATGTAAAGATATAGTAAGTTTTTTAAAAGTGGCAAAATAGCCTAACATATGTTAAAAAAGGAACAAGACACCACCTTCGAGTATAAACTAATACAAGAAATGCCAACAAAATGGAACAATAGATTTTACATTAAAGTGAAACGAATGTGCGTTGAAAAATTAAAAAAAGCTCCAACACCACTATCGATAAAAGAGATCCTCATTTTGACCGAGTCTTAAAAAAACCTATCAGGATTTGAAGGACGCAAAAAAGATATGCGGGAAAAGCTATGTGATAAAGCAGCCAATCAGCCGATACACGTACTCAAGTTTCAGAGCACGTGTTATCTTTTCTTGAAACAAAATTGAGTGAAAAGCAGCAGATTGATTACTCTCATGTGGCAATAGTGAAACACTACGTAGAATTGCCTATAATTGACAGAAAATGTAGTCCGGTAGAGTTTTCAAAAGTAACTTGATCATTTTGATATCCGACAAAATCGATCACCTTCAAAAATGATTGCATTTTAAGAAAATTACGTTTTGAATTCGCGCAAAATACGTTATACGCGCTAAAAGGGTAAAACAGAGTCGTGCCAGAGTCGTCCAAAGTTAGATTAAAACATTTTTACATTTTACATTCAGTCTTGATTTGGTTGGTGATGTGTATTGAGTCGTGGTAAACTGTGGTAATTCGCGTTCGGTGCGAAGTTGTGATTTCGAATAAAACGTAACTAAGTGTAATGATCTTATTGAAAGTTATAAGTGGTGTGATAGTTTTACGATATGTTTACATATATTTCAGTCGGGAGCATATGAAAGCTTTTCGATAATCAAACGTTACCGTTTGTTGATATTTTCACAATGTGGTTCAAATTAATAAATGGTTAAAGAGTTTAAATTGTAAATTAAAACTGTTTAGTGATGTATTTTGGTTTACGATCTAAATGAAGGTTTTTCACGGAATGTAAATTGGCAATATAATTAAAAATGCACAGCCGGACCAAACCCCTTAAAAATGATTTTTTTCAAAAATTGTAGACTCAACTTGGTAAAAGCTGGATTAACTGTTACTACACCGAAAAAGTAAAATCTAAAATCCAGTTGTCAATAAAACCACCAAATTATCATGCCGCTTTAAGATCATGCCGATTCAGATATAACCTGCTATCCTTTTCGCAGGATTCTCTATTCGGTCCATTCGTTGATCTTTTCTGTTTTTTGGTGGCTTTTCAAAGTGGATAATCAGCGGTCATAATTTTTTATTTTAGGTCTGTAGTTTGCTGCCACATATTCATTCGTTCTTCATTTTTCTGAAAAAGTACTGTAATTTCCTGCGGGGAGTTGCTTCATCCTATTTTTTATGTTTTGGAGTAGTTTCCTTTATCTATTTGCAAATCGGTTCTTTATGGTACCATTAGGTTACATTTTTTCTCTAAGAACTGTAAATTAATACCAACTTGTGTTTCACTTATATTTAATTGGAATTAGATTCCTTTCTTTTTGGATAGTTTATTCAATAACTGTCAAAGTATTGGAGAAAAGTCCGAATTTTGATCCAAACCTTTGTCTACTTATATATTATTCATTATAGCTATATTCTTAGTTATAAAGAAATTAGCTCAATCTGGGATGCACTTTGTTAACCGATCAGTTAACCGATAGATTAGTTTTCCAGTTGACAAGGTTTCATTCCTGTAGTTTCTTACAGCTTTAAGTTCAGCAAAACTTTACCAATCAATGGGGGGGGGGGGGTGCAACATGGTCGGATAGTTGAACATAGTTGACATAACTTGCTTTTAGTCACAAAACTGTGACATTGTACAATTGTGAGATGCAAGAACATGTGAAACCCAGATATCAAATGGCCAATCAATAGCAGTGACACCTCCCAGCGCTAGTAACTTAATTTAGCGCTAGATATTAAAATCTTGCTTGATTTGTTAACGCTGGATTTTTATGAATATGCATATAATAACAATACGATTAATGGTATTTCATGAATGGGTGGCAGTTAAAATATCCTCCATTGAAATTAAGTAACTTGACAGTTGAAAGCTCCAGGTGATAATTCTTAATGTTCTGGTCATTTTCTTAGTGCTTAAATAGTGATCCTAAACTACGTGGTTCTTTTGCTAGCTATTCATGACATATATGCTTTGACATAATATCCATTCAAAGGTTTTCAACAACATTATATGAATGATGTAGAATTTGTAAGTAACTTTTCGTTTCTTTACCTACAACTAATGGTTTTAGCTCCGTTTTAGGTTTAGTTGGCTTCTTTCTTATAACTCTAGAGTTTTAAGGAAACTGGTACATTTTGATTTGTCTGTTTAGCTACTTTACTTTCGCTTTAGTTGGCAGGATGGTAAAGTTAAAACATTTTGCAGGACGGTTTATTATGTATGTACAGTCTTTTCTCATGTTACCAAACAGGTTTTACCTATTTATAGGCTTTCGTCTTCAATATTTTGGCATATGGTTGAAACTGACATTTTTCCATTAATGTATAAAGGCCTCGTATTCTTTTTTGGTGGTTCTGTTTAAACAAAGTTCATATAACGATTATTTCTAAAAATAGGAGGTAGACCAATTATCTTAAGATGAATTTCTGATTTGTCTTTCCGTAGTTTACTGTTTCTTTTATGTCCATTCAAAAAATCGTTTAATATAATTTGGTCTGCTGCTATACTGTACGTGTTATTTCCTGTTTGGATTGCGAAATATATCTTAAGTGAACATGTGTCATAAAAACCAAATTTCGGTAGATACGTCGAGTATTCATTTGTCAATATTAATAATAAATACGTGATCTTTAAACTTCGAAATTTTTTTTGGTGGTGTTGCAAATGTTCATCTATAGATTTGGATGCAATGGTCAGTTCCAAATGCTATTAATTATTGATAAATCTATGCGGCGTTTCAAAGTCCAAATGTCATATGAGAAAATTTAAAAAGTTCATAAGCTGGGGTAGTTGCTGTTTTTGAAATATCTTTCAATCCCATAAGAATTAGGTGGTACTCATGGACAAGGTTTTTCATTGGAAAATCTCAGTATCCTCCAAATTGATAAAACAATCCTGCAGATTTGGAATTGAATATTTATTCGGGACTGTGACTCGATTTAATGATCTATAGTTACTGAACTCTTTTACAATGAGATATTTGCATCGGGTTTTAGAAAAAAATTTTATGATGAATTTTGATAACTCTGTAAAAATTTAGCTTATTGCAATTAAAATTTTCAAGAAATGTACATCATAAAACATATTTTTTAATTTTTGTTCCAAATTTAAAATGGTAGAAATACTGGTCGGTCAAATTTTGGATTAACTCTCTTTCTAGAACCATATCTATACTTGGCCTACAATTTCATACTCGTCTTGAGATCTAATTTCACGTCGAGAACGGAAATATTTGAAAGTAGCAACTCAATTTCAAGTTGGATTCATTTTACTTGTCGATGCTGTCATAACTGTATTTGTTTCATGTTCCACATCTGAGTATACAGATAGATTATGTCTCACTCCACTTAAACTTGCCTCTTGAATGTTGTAGACTCTAGTTAGTTTGACACGCCAATCGATTTGTCGTTCGATACACTGCGCTAACTGTTATTAAAGTGCTGACTCAAAAATGTACTAACTATTGGCCGCCACGGTGTCTGTAACCGGGTCCATCTCAATAATTTAACTAATATCTTATCTTATCCTTCCAAGTGCATGTAAAAACGGGTGTACGGTGGGCCCGGCCAAATATCCGGGAGATCCTGCTTAATGCTTGGTCGCACATTCTAAATCAATCAATAAATCAAAAATAAATGTATAATCCGATTATCATTCAATTTGTTCCGATAATTTTCTCTCGATTGTTTTTTATTTTGCTATCGAATCTATTGATAGTTGAAATTATTGCCCTGCAGCCTTTGACAAATCAATTTGGTACAAACAGTCAAGCACTTCTTAGTCTGTAAAGATTATGTGGTTGGAATCTAAGCAAATGCAGGAATTATTAACCTTTTAAAATTGTAAAACATTTGAAAAAATTAAAAACATTCCCAAATTCTCATCATGGTTAGCTTATTACAGTCTATATTTTATTTTTTGTGCAACAAATTTTTGTTGAAGAACCAGAACGAGACAAAAAAAATATGTATAGTTTCGTTGGATGAGCCAATGAGTTCGCCAACTTTTCCAACATAATTTTGTTGGTAAAATTAAAATAAGAGCAAATGTGTTAGTATGTTGCTATAAGTTGCCATACAAAAGTATCGAGTAGAGTACTTTTTATAGCAACTTTTGAAAAAAAAAATAAAAATTTTTCAGCCTACGTATTGGATGAATTCGGCTTTTATTACAGAAGGTTTTGCTCGATGAGAAATATGTTTCAGACACATAATGACAGTTTTTATCTTTCATTTTTTTTTCATAACGAAATGTAATATATTACATGTATACTCATATAGATTACAGCAAATTGTTATAATTGAGCTAAATTTATCTATATAATAATAAATTTTCATAAAAAAATAATAATAATATTGACATGCTAACCAAAGCTGTCTCAGTTTAGCTACAAAATGTAATTATAAAAATTTTCCAACAAAAATTTGCTGTACATCAATTTTTCATAATGGAATAGAGACAAAACTGTAAAATAATTATAAAAATTCCAAAATTTTCCAAAATTTCTGAAATGCCTGATTCAGAACTTATCGAAATTGTGAAATATTGAATAAAATTTAAAAATACTATTATTTCCGAAAACCACATAACGGTAACCCTATTAAAATTTAGATAAAACTATAAAAATTAAAAAAATTTCAAAATTCCGAAAAATTAAAAAAATTACTCTGAAACCTTTGATAGTAATATTAAAATTAACTAATTATCCATATATTAACTAGCACTCAATCAAAATTGTGAGAAATTGAAAAAATTCAAAATAAGTCCAAAGTTCCCAAAAACAACCGTTGGTTATCTGATCGAAAGCTTACCTTATCAAAATTGTGAAATAAAAATTTCCAATAACGCATGATGGCGTTAATTTAAATTGTGTCTATCAAAATTGTGAAATATTCAGGAAAGTTAAAATTTCCAATATTCTTAAAACACTCGATAGTCCATTAAAATTGTGGAGTATTTAAAAAAATTTCGAAATTCCCAAAAATGCTTGACGGTTAACTTAAAGAAATTGTGAAATATTTAGTAAAAATTTACAAAATTCTAAGAAATGCATAACTGTTAGCCTACCAGATTTGTGTAATATTTAGGAAAATTCAGAAGTTTCCAAAATTACCAAAAACTCATAATCGTTGGTTTCAATATACACAAAAAAATTTCATAAAAATTATGAAGTATTTAGTAAAATAAAAGAATTCTTAAAATTCCCAAAAACACATCACGGTTACACCTATCGAATTGAGAAGTATTTATAAAAATTAAAAATTTCCGAAATTCTAAAAACGCTTAATATGCCTACAAAGTTTCCAAAACTCTTAAAAACGCATGATTTGCATATCAAAATTGTGAAATATTATGAAAAATTAAAAATAACTAATATTTTAAAAATACTCGATAGCCTATAAAAATTGAGAAAAATAAAAAGTTAAAAATTCTAAAAAACACTTGAGCCTATCAAAATTGAAAAAATTCTAAAATTTCTCAAAATCTCTAATTGCCTATTAAAATTTTTTAAAATTCCTGATTTTTGAATAGCCGATCACAATTGTCAGATATTAAGAAAAATTTCATAGTTTCCAATATCTCAAAAACCACTGACTTAAGCCTAGCAAAATTGTGAAATATTTAGAAAAATTAAAAAGTATCTTATATTCCTAAAAACGCCTAATAAAAAGCTTATTTAAGTTGTGACATATTTTTGGAAAGTAAAAAATTCCTAAAAACGCTTGATTTTAGCCTGCCAAAATTTTTAAATATTCAGTGAAATACAAAATTTTTAATAGTCTCAAAAAAACTTTAAAGCCTTTCAAAAATAGAAAACATTTAGGAAAATTAATAACATTCGAAAATTTTTAAAATTGTGAAATATTTAGGAAAAGTCAAAAGTCTCCCAAATTCCCAAACATGCATGATTACTAAGTCCTAAAAAAATGTGAAATATTTGAATAAAATTAAAAGAATCCAACATTCCCAAAAAATCATGCATTATTGCATTGGGCCTATAAAAATTTTAAATTATTTAAAAAAAATCCAATATTTGATGATCTGAAAATTAAAAATTTATTTCCATAGATTTTTATGTAAAAATTATGGGTATCGAAAAACTTCGTATTCACAGTGATGGACTTTCGGGAGATATCTCTTCAGAAAGTGTCATTGCCCAAATTAACAAACAATAAAAGAGAGTGGAAACTTTTCCAGAAACGAATCAGTGGCAACGTAATTTTCAAATTTAGGAATTCCAGTTAAGAATTCAGCACATTCGGAGGATCAATTAGAACTACTTAAAAATATTATATAACAAGCGCTTGGGATAGGACGCCTACTAGTCGAAAACAATCTCGAACACATACTAACTTCTCTTTGAAAGTTAAAGAATTAGTTAGAAAAAAACTTACAGCACAAAAAATATGACAGAGGAGTCAGGTCCCACAAAGTGAAACGATACAGCACTGTCCTCACTGGTCACTGTCCTCACTGGTCAAAAAGATGCCTACGTAAAGTCTAAAAAGACCTAAAACGCAAGTGATAGTGGAACTTGGGCTAAAACAGCAAAGAAAAAAATTGATTTGTTTGTATCATATCTTGGAGATACATTCAGACCTCTCTTAAGAGGAACTGCAGATGTATTAGACAAATAGACTGCTTAATCATAAATCCTGCATCTTTACAAGAGTTAAAAATTATAGTCAGCAATACCTAGCATAAACTCAAACAAAAAATCTGATGACTATGACCTAATTATAGGAAAAATAGTTAAACTACTAGATGAAAAAGGATTGCAAAATCGCCTTCAAATATAGGATTTAAATAGGATTAGAATTTGCTTGAATCCTTCAAACGTGAATAAAAACATTCTCAGGAAACATCATCCTCTACAAACTATTAAGGAAATCTCGTTCAGAATACATAAATTGAAAATTTTTACGTTGTTGGATAGTAAAAAAGAATTTTGGCAGGTAAGGGTTACGGAAAGAACGCAAAAATATGTAGCATTCGCTACACCATGGGGCAGATACACATGTCAACACATGCCATTCGGGGTAGCATCAGCACCCGAAATATTTCAACATATGATGAACGGTCTTCTAGAAAATATATCTAACGTTGAATGTTCGATGGATGACATATTGATTCATGCAGAAACTGAGGAAAAATGCAATGAAGTCACAAAAACAGTAATGGATATTATTTGAAAAGCAGGATTTAAACTTAATAAAGAGAAGTGCCTATTCAATAAAAATCGTTAAAATTTCTTGGACACGTGATATCGAAAAACGGATTAGAGATGGATAAAGATAAAATATCGACCATATTCAACATAGAAACCCCAACAATTCAGAATTTTCAGAATTTACAGCTCCGATGAGGGACTTGATCAAGAAAAACACAACATTTGTTTGGCATACTGAACAGGAACAAGCGTTTGAAGAAATGAAAAAAGCGCTAGCCACCGTAACAGTACTAAAGTTGTAAGACACAGTAAAAGACGTAAAACTTTCAGTAGATGCAAATAAACACATTAGGAGCATTTTTACTCCAGGACGAGCATCCAATCGCATATGCATCGAGATCATTGACTTTGGCAGAACTTAACTACCCGCAAATTGAAAAAGAAGCTACGGCAATACGGTTCCCTTGTAAAAAATTTCATTAATATATATATGGGAAGCAAGTCACAATCGAAAGTGATCATAAACTACTAGAAACAATATTTAAATAACCAATAACATCAGCTCCAGCAAGGTTTCAAAGGATTTTTTCGATGTGATGGTATATTCAACGGAGATAATATATAAAAAGGGTACGGAGATTCCCATTGCAGATACTTTAAGTCATGATGTACGGAACAGAATTAAAGAAGGTGAAGAAGAAGACTTAAATGTTCGGTATTTCAACAAACCCAATGTAATAACGTAAAGGAAGTTACCACTCAAAAAATTAGAATCATACCTTTTCAAATAGTCGGATCAGATCTGGTTACGTTCAATTCAGAAAGTTATTTATTGATTGTGGATAGCTACTTTGGCTTATAGACTTTGAGAAGCTTAACGATAAACATTCAATACAAATAATAAATCAGTTACAAAAATGGTTCTCTGTGCACGGAACTACAGAAATATTGGAAATTAATAACGGGCCACAGTATGCGTCGCATGAATTCAAAAAATTTGCTGAAAAATGGGAATTCAGACATCAGACTTCAAACCCAAGATTTCCAAGATCGAATGGTTTGGCTGAATGCGGGGTCAAAACTGCTAAATGGTTGCTAAAGAAATGTTTTAAAGATAAAACAAACATTTATCTAGCATTGCAAAACTGTCGAAACACGCCACTCAGTGATGAATTAGGGTCACCTAATTCACGGTTACTTAGTAGACGCACCAGAAGTAAATTACTAATTAAGAGAGATCAATTAAAACCGAATACAATAACAAAAGTTCAGGAAAATTTACAACAGTTAAGGGACAAACCAAAACAATATGCAGATCGAGAAGCAGAAGTTACAATACCGTTGAACATAAATGACAAGGTCAGGTTACAAGATAGACCAGGATAATGGACAGCAGGGATAGTTGTTTCAAACGCAGAAGCACCACGATTGGTATATGTGAAAAAAGATTTTGACAAGACACTAAGATGAAATACTTACCATTTGGCCAAGACATCTGCACATTTGCATCCTAAAAGAAAATCTTTTATTCCAAATGAACATACATCCGAAAGGCAGGAATTAATTGGTGCAGCAGAGCGTTTATGGCATGTGCCGGAGAACACGTCACATGGAACGGTTAATAATAATAATAATAATGCTATCAAGTTTTAGTAGACAAATAAAACCGTTACAAAAACTCAATCTATAAAATAGTAATAAAAAAAATAATTTGTAAACGTTTTAGTTTTGAAACGGAGTCACATTAATAAAAAAATAAAAATAAAACAGCAAATAAGAATATTAAGTAGGTGAAACCGCTTCAAAACAGATACGGAGAGATGTGACATGACGTTTTATGTGTCATGAACGCACCCGTCAACTCAGGTCAAATGTTATTTTATACTACTACTACTATTACTACTACTGAATAAAGCATTATAAAATCAAACCTCTATCTTGTACCATTACGTTAAAGATAGTTAACTATGTTCCACACCTATAGAAAGAGGCAGAAGTGATAATGATACCAAAACCAAGCAAACCACCTAACGACAAAAAATCGTATATATGCCGATTTCATATCGGCATAAGCCGGTTGGGCAGTAGAAACTAGAACTTTATCAAATCTATTTGAAATCTATTTGGAAAACTCTCTCATCTCTTGCCCCACTCATCTCGTCCTTCATTTATGAACCTATTATTATTATAATTTTTTTTATATGATAAATTATATAATTGGTTATTTCCCCTACTTAAATTATTCGCTTTCCATCATCATATTCCATCATCAATAATAGACTCATCGAGAAAATTTTATTCAAGAATTTTCGTTTTTTTTCCATCCTTCAAATTTATTTAATTTATTTTTTCGTTTTTCGTTATTTTCTTCAAAGTTAACGAATACAAAAAAAAAAAATGAAATGACAAATAATGCCCTTAAGATATTTTTTGATTGTGTTCGACATTTCATTTCATTTTCAAGACCAAAAAAATAGAAAAAAATATCTACGTAAACGTGAAGGAAAACTAAGGAAAATTTGTTCCCTTCTTCACATGATTGTATATATTTTCAATGTCGAAAATGCGTTATGATGGCTATATACACGAGTTCATTGATATACCAGCAGTATAACGTTGAGTTTTTGTTGGATATTTCGCTGTCATATGTCGTATTCATTCACCGAAATGTGATAATGATGATCCATGATGTAGAATAGATAATGGCGTTGTAATGATGATATCGTCGTAGTACTTTAGTATACTCGTACAGTTAATGTAATCAATGACTACTCCTTCAATTGATACGAAAATAAGAATTGACATAAATTTATATCAAACGACTCGTTTTTTATTTTCGGGTGGCATCGAAACTCAATATTTTTTTATTTTTAATTTGAATATGGTCAGTTTATGAACGTTAACAGGTTTTTAATTTAATCGAGATTTTTTACAATTTAAAAATAAAACTCGTGATTTAACCAATTCAAACTGTACAAGCTTGAATTGAACTAAACGAGAAGAAACTCTTAATTGGTCCAAGGCATTTTAATTATCTCAAGCCTTAAATACGGTATTGATTTATCAATATCGTCTTATAGGAGCACCATAAACGCTAAAACAGAAAGCAATATTTGAGGTTAGGAAACCGAAAAATTAGCTGATTTAGTTTCTGGACATCACCTGATCGAATTTACAGCAAACAAACGTATTACAAAAACAAACAATCTACCTATTCTGCACATATAATCTTGTAATTTGTTGTGTAAGAATAAAACTGGGTAGTCAAATAACGATCAAATCACAAAAACAATGCACATATTTCTACTTTGCTTGACCTGCGGATGGAAATTGCACTTTAGTTGATCGCGAATCTTCTTCCAATGATTTGAAGCGTCGATGAGAAGGTGTTCATCCCATTATAAACGAGTTTTTGTATAAATATTTTGATGACTATAATAACGAAGGCCAACCATCTGAGGGGTCGAATAAACGGGCTTCAGATAATATGATGGGTTTCGTGAACACTGAAGATAAACTGATTTGTTTCCTGGTTCTAATTGACGCCCGGTATCTCGACTTGTTGGGCGTCAGTGTGGTGACTGTCAATTATGGTTATTACGCTGCTAATATGGTACCTTCGATTTTTTTTACCAAAACTAAATTGTGGGTTAGACCTTCATTTCCCGATTCTGTTTTAATTGCATAACTTCGGCTTGAGAATTGGCTCCAGTTATCAGCGTGTACACTTTGATTATCATCGGCATTTTTTTTTATAACTCTAGTCGCTAAAAATGATGAGGCTAATTCATAAGTAACGTTGGTCAAATAGAAGTGAAAAATTCGTTCGGATGAATGACTACGCTATACTATTTTTCAACGGTATTTATCATCAGAAGCAAGTTGTTCTTGCCGCAATGGAAAATTATGGTCTGTAAACCTCGTGATTATAGCGTGCAGTGAACTTTGAACAGTTGGACTAATAACCAAGCACTAATAAATCAACCATTACATTCTTCCAATCTTTAAATTTGAGCTAAAGTGTTCCTCCCAAAATAATTCTTCTGGCAACATGAATGGATTAGGCCTTTAAATAAATTCTTTCTTCAGCATTTAAGTATAGTGTTTGGTCAAAATGATTGATCAAATCTTGTTGCGGACTATGTCACCTTCATAAGTTCCAGAGGCAATCCGGCTTAATATTGTACATTGTAGAATTGGACCACTAATATTGATTTCGATTTATCCAGATCCAGCACTTAATTTCCTAAGCCATTGATTAATAATTTGACATTGTATCTTCTCAAACTTTAGAGCTGATCGTTTTGATTCAGCATCCTCGACTGTATGCAGTGGTGTATTGTATTTACTTTGAAAGTGGTTCCAGTGCCGTTTTGACCTACATTCCTCGATTAAATGTTTAGGGCTCAAACAGTTAACGCATCTGAAATTGGTTTGTATCCAATTTTGACTTTGAGCAACATCCAATTGATTGAGCAGCTTGCATGGAAATACAGTTTCATTGCGCATTGGACAATTGTAACCCGGATTTTCAGTTACGATGGGACGTTTTAATTTAGTTTTAGGATTTTTTTTATTAAATGACTTACTTAGCGATTCTCAACCGTCAATTCGAAAAGGTCCATAAAATCTAAAAATGTCAAGTTTTTCCGTGTAATAGTTTTCCTTCGTTTATTTCATCAGACACCTCGTTCGGATCTTATGTAAATATTTCATTTTTAATAGCCGTAAATTCCATTATCAGTTGTTCGACTAGTTACATGTTAAAATTCTTCAGTATGGACGTCTTCCTAAGATGCTTTAACAAAATTGATGATGTTTATAAGCTTTCATTTATTGAATGACCTCTACTTCTTTAAAGCTTGATTTATGAACTTTGATTACACCTAATTTGGTGATATCTAACTGGTTAAACAAAATTGGAAACGTATCACAATTAGCATGGTTACCTGATTGATAACCAAAACGAGGTTAAACCTGGATCCAACTTGTTTCGGTTTCCATTAACAAAATAATGTTTATCGGCCCAAAACTGATGACAGATGTGTATATGTAGTTGCAATTGGTTTTTACCGATACCTAATTTTGAAGAAAGAATCACTATTTATGCATAACGGTGCCAAAGTCTTGATCTTTAGGCTGCATAGCTCTGGCCAGCACTAAATGTGAAATGCTTTATGTGGTAAACGCGTGTAAAATTAGCTTTCCGAATTAGACAATACGGCTCAATGGACCAAAACTATCTGACAAATTGGATGAGAACGACAAAAAAACAAGCATCTACGCAAGAACTTGTTGATATATCAATTCCTCCTTTATAATAATGCATTTGAGTCTGCACTTTGCACTTCACTTGCAGACAGTGCCTTCTATATTTTTAAAAAGGATGAGTGAATTTTTTTGATTTTCATTTAAAATTACTGTAACTCCGTTAATAGTGGATAAAAATTCATTTAGTCGTACTCTAGTTAAATGTATTTTTAAACAGTCTAAAAAGTCTTCTAACGAGTGATCAAACACAACAAAGTCAGCGAGTGTTTGTGGTTTATCTAGATGGCCAGTTTATATCGAAATTTTTAATGTAAATCGAGCAATGGCGTCGAAGGCAATTTGTTTTGATTTTTGTTTGGTTTTTTATTTCTAGAAGGTACCTCGCTTGCACATAAAACATTAATAAAATACAGAGATAACGGTAAAAATGGTTACTGTATTATTACAATTGAAGAAAAACACAAATTTACAAGTTTGCGACAGAAATGTGGCAGAATGCTTTGATGACGTTAATCTCATGCGTGTTCAACTTGATCCGGGATTGTGCTGGTAATGGTAATAAATGGAATTACTGTGCTTCTAACCGGTCTGTTTTGATTCTTGCAGTGTGTGGCTTTGTATTGTCATTTATTAAGAAGAATTCGAATTCGATTTGTATTGATAATGGATGCAGATCAACAGGCTTTAGTATCTCATTGATGTAACTGGTTGTCGATACGTAATCTTCTGGGAATAGATCAATTCTTTTACCACTATAATTCAAGCTCATATCATAACAGTGGCTCCATTGCACCTGTAAATTTTTTGCACAACTCTTAGCTTTATGGTGTTACCGGGATGACTTCATACTCTTGGTCTCCTAGTATCTGGATGCAATCTAAATTTTAACTCATCAAAGAACAAAACTTTGGAACATTACTCTTCTGTCTAATTTCTATAATTTTGACACCAATCATTTCTAAGCTCTCGATTCCCATGTCGTATCGGTGGAGATTTTTTTCGTTTAGTCTAATTCTGATTGTTACTTTGGTCACTGAAATAAATGTTTTCAGTTTTCCACAAGCGTGATTAATTGTCGATTAGTTAAAGTTGGCTTTCGGCGAACTTACAGTCGAACACAACGATCTTATGAAGTTGATAATCTTACTCGACCTGGATTCTGCATCTACGGTATTTCTGTCATGTAATGCCGATGCCATAACCTGTATATAACGCTACAGGACCCATTAAAATGACGGGCAACATCTGTTTTGCTTATGTTACTTCGAAGCATTTCTACTGAGGTCATAATAAGACATGTCATTATGAGGATTAATCATCATTTGTTAGCAGGGTAACTGAAAACGCAGCACGATAGATAAATTTAGAGAACATTTGGAATGGTGTCCATCCAAATATTTGACGTTCTAATTAGACAATCGTTTAACTCAAGCGTAAATTAAATTTTAAAATGGAAAAGAAATCGAACCGTTCAGTGATTAAGGCGCACAATAGTTCTAAGTCATTAAACAATTAAAACTAATCCAAAACATAAAGGAGGGTAATATTTTAATTGCCATGATTTTTTGTTATATTTCACTGATTTACAGCAAATCGATGCGACACATAAAATAGAATGTGAAAGTAAAACACTTAGTGCTAATGTTATCCTGAAGATTCGAAGTTTTTACGTTAAATGTGTTAATGTCTGTACCATTGAGATTTAGGCGTTGATTGATTCAGGAAATGAGGAGTCAATCATACGAAAATCTATTGCGGATTATTTTAAGTAAAATATAATACTCTCACCGAGCAATTAGCGCAGTGGTTAAAGCTGCGGTGTTTGGGACGGGAGGTACCGGGTTCGAATCCCAACGGGGGAGGGTTGCAAAAGAGATTTTTCATCATCTTATTACGATCGGTGATGACGATAAACACAACTATGACCCCCTGTTGGAGTGCAGAATCCACGGGCCGAACCATCATTCATGCCAGTACAGGCTGGCTGGAGCAATGCAAAGTGCAGATGAATATATAAAAATCGCGAACCTGTATTCGCCCTTCCTCGATTTGGCTAGTAATGGCGTAAAGTAGGACGTTAAGTTAACCACGAAAGAGTTGGGAGAGCTTCGGCCCCAAAACAGATTGCATGGAATAAAAACTAAAAAAAAAAAAAGTAATTCTCTCTAGGGTAGAAATTAATGGTTTTGGTGGCAGATCATTCATAGTCCAGGTAAAGGTCAAATCGAGTATCGTTGAAGGCGAAAAATTAACGTTAATCGAAATGTACGTTAAAACGACGAATTGCTGATTATACGCAGATACATTAAGCTAACTCCATGATAAATTAACTAGAGAGTAGTGACATTCAAAAAGGTGGTGAAAGCTGTCAGTAGCGTATCTAGTGAGATTAACCGTATTATAATAACAATTTGATTTCCAGAAAAAAATCGAATCCTGGAATTGTCATCAGTATACGAGAAAAATTAGGTGTTCTTGGTGTTTATATAATTAAGGTAGACAGCAATAGCAATGATAAATAAAGTGCATAATTCTTTTCTCAAATGTCATTAACAATCTTTCATACCCATTCGTCCGGATCCAACTCTCTCATCATTGTCAATTAGTTTGATCAACACCTTGGTATAATTTCAGCTATTTGCAAGGTATTTTAAATTTAGCTGAGGATGTATCTTATATAATGTATGGTTAGCAGCGATAAAACGCACTTCATTATCTCCATCTTACGCACAGTAATCATAAGCCACAAGGGACCTGAGTCTTCGAAAAACTGTCTCTACTTCAAATGTGTGGTCTCTAAAATCAGTGATCAAATATTTTGTTTTGAACCTATTGATTTTGAAACCAACGGAAACTGAGAAAAAACCAACCAGTGGTTATTGGACACCATTGCTATTCAGTCTTATTACTTAATGATGGTAGAAGATGCTGGTCTGAGGTGTTTCACTTTTACGAAAGATAAATTCTAAAATAATATTAAAGAGTTTCGGGGACAGATCATCTCCTTGCAGTACACTGTAACTGATTGCATAAATTTCTGATAGCTTCTTTTGACACAACAATGTGACCGCAGTTCTTTCATTTTACATAAAGGTACTTATTTTGTCAGGTATTTCAAGGCATCGAAAAGTGTAACCGATATAGTGTAACCCGATCTAGTTTTAACAATTTAATAAAAAAATTCAATAATTGAAATACCAGACTAAAAAATAATACCCTACTGAATAGAAACTTTTCTAATACCATACACACATAAATGAAATATTCACCCATGGTATAAATATTTTCTACCTAGTTTATAGTTTATTAACACCCTTAATCTTTTTAAAAGGATAAACAAATATAAAAACAAAATATTCTAATCCAACACCCATTAAACAAATTTTAAGAAAAATACATTTTAAAGTGACATCTATAATGACATGGTATTATGGAAAATAAATTTTCAAAACTATTTTTATGTTGTCTACACAACAAATACAGCAACAAAATATTATTATGCTCTTATCACATCAAATATTGTTAGTTTTTGCTTTGTTGGATTTGTATATTTATGTATTTTCTCAACATAAAAATATTTTTGCTCGTTATCTAAGATTAATTTAATTAGAAAACTTTCATCCATTTATTATCATGTTCATTTTTGTCTTTATCTGTAACCATTAGGAAATTTTATAGATTTGAATTTATATTTTTACTTAGGTAAATACATAAATATTTACA
This sequence comes from Tipula confusa, assembly GCA_963556175.1. Lineage (NCBI taxonomy): Eukaryota > Metazoa > Arthropoda > Insecta > Diptera > Tipulidae > Tipula > Tipula confusa. Next base: position 106,715,553 of record OY744476.1, on the reverse strand, counting down.
CATATATAGGTATACATTTATATATATATACATACATATATATATATATATATATATATATATATATATATATATATATATATATATATATATATATATATATATTTATATATATATATATATATATATATATATATATATATATATATATATATATATATATATATATATATATTTATATATATATATATATATATATATATATATATATATATATATATATATATATATATATATATATTTATATATATTTATATATATATATATATATATATATATATATATATATATCATAGTTTTGCTTCTTATCTGAATATGGCATCTGTTGTTAAAAACATAAATACAAAACTTATTTCGGTACACAAATAGTCTAATTGCTAAATTCACTAAAATTGAGTTCTAAACCGAAATATTTTTAATTGCTTATATTCGCATGCAAATTGAATGAAAGTTCAGTGTTTGCATCAGAGGATTTTTCTAATATAATTCATTAAATTTATCCAATGGCATTCATTGGTAAATTTACGTTAATGGTTGTAGAAATTTTATCATACCAATGTCCAAACTATTTTTGTAAGCAATGCCTACTTATACGCGTATACTAAGTGTCACTCCAAATTTATCTTGGTACACTTATCGAGCATATTAAATTTAGATAGAATACAACTGTTATCTAGGTTCTACACAACATTTTTGTTAAAGTAATTATACTTTCAATCTGGTTGTTTGGGCTTAGTTTTAGGAGTGAAGCTTTCTAGGCATACGCGATTCTCATCAGATCTATCCCTAGTGTAGCTACACCTCCTTGTAGCAAAAACCGGGCAATGCATCCTACAATGTAGCTAAGTAACTTTCACGACTGTGCAATGAAGGATAATCGCAAGCTTTAACAATATACGCCGAGAGCGGCGTGGCTAAGGGGAAGCTTAGTCGTAATTATATAAACTCCGGATACCAGGTGATTTCTGGTTTTAATGTTGCACTCCCACAGTATACCGATCAATACTGTGGGTGATCTTCATTTTTCGATTACTCGTGGGAATTTTATGAACTTCCAAAATAAAAATATAGAGTGATGCCTGTTTAAAACTATCAATTTTGCCAGCTGTAGAGCTGGTTCATACAAAATATGATATGGTGCTAGATGCCTCATCGGCCAACTCCATAGATTATCTTGCTATCCGGAACCAAGGGAAAAATAGGAACAGTCAACTTCTGCAACAACGGACACTATTTGATGACAACAACAGTGTCATCTGTCAGTCATCGGGCTCCTCAACTATTGGTATTGGTATTGGTATTAGGAATATGTCCTTCAACTCCAGTGAATGGGTTAAGCTCAATTCCTTCGAAAAAAGCCGGTTTAAAACGGGACACAAAGAAGGCAACACTAGAGATAAGGAGTTCTAGCCGCTGCTAAGTCCGTGCACCCTTTCAAAGCGAGAGGTCTTTCGAAGTTGCTTTTAAACCTAGTAAACCACTTACCAAAAAAACTAAAAGTGGGCCTTCTCTTTCAGTCAAGTAGCAAACAATGTTAGGCTAGGTACCCTCTAAGTATGGATCAAATAGCAAACATAAAATAGTGTATCAGTGACCTAATTATTGAAATACAACGTCTAAATCATAAGCCACAACTCTCTGGTTTTTCCGGAAATTGTTCTTTATCTATTCCACAATGGAATAGATAAAGAACAATTTCGATAAACCAAGGTCAACATGTGGTCTGAACTTAACTCTGATGGAAGAAGATGATTTTCCTCAGCCAAACATCGTTAGGGTTTTTTTCCACGGAGTCTTACCTTGTCTAGCAAGAAAATTCCTGCTACCATGGTGCGCAGAACAATGGTCCCGCGGTCAACTCATGAACGAAAAAGCAACGGACTATAACTGGCGTACTCATCCATTTGGTTATGCAGGGAACTTTCCATACCACATAAGACGTTCACATCAGCCTCAGAAGGATGTACAAACGACAACAAAGGGACATATAAGAACAGCAGCGCAAAAAAACATTCTCTTCCTACTGCCTCTTTGTTGAGAGAACGATCAATGAATCTATCCGTAACTCCCACTCTAAATTCGAAGAATTCAACTAGGTTGACCACACAAACGGTTGTCCATGGAAAACACTCCGAGTCAACGGCACCCACATCAGGATTCAAGCCAAGGGGTATTCGAGGTGATACTGGAAAACGTAGCAGCAACTCACCAAATCTCGAGAAGCAGTCGGACGTGAGTATCTTTTGAATTATCTTATGAGTAGCCACATAGACGATTTAAATAAACTGGCCTGTATCAAATGAAGCTCCTTTGTCAGATCACATGCACATGCACATCCAAAGGTATCGAGGATATACCTTCAGCTGCTTGACTCTTTAAAGTTCTAGCTAAGGATCAGTCCAACGAGATTGTGCTTCTTCTGAAATCCGATGGTAATTATACATCAGGTCGCTCAAAACCCTGCTTCAGGTGCACTTTCTGCGTTACACTGTTTGCGACACAAATACAATTAATAATCCCCATATTTGCTATACATTGTGGGTTGGGTTAATAGTTTATCCGGTATGCTTTATACTCCGGAATAAAACTTAATTGCTGGGGCAATCAGGCGTAGAAGTATTGATGATCCAACTAACCACTGGATTAGCTCCATGTTATATTTAGTAGGAAGATTACATCCAAACTAGGTAATGAGCCAGTCACGATTACGGTAGCAAAATTGGTGCCCAAAAGGCGGTATCTTGTCACCTTTGCTATTGTCACTCATAATCGACGAGCTACTTGATGAGCTACATCTATTCGGTTATGACGCCATTGGTTATGCGGATGATTTAGTTATTATAGTCTCTCGCCGCATGGATGTACGATGCCTGCCAGAATATAACAGGCCTTAATTGTTATTTCAAATTAGTGCACTAAAGAGGGCTTTTCGATTAACCCTAGCAAAATAGTCCTGGTGCCCTTTATCAAAAGACGTAAATTGAACCTTGGTTCAATTAGTCTAAATGACATCACTGTTGGATACTTCAATGAAGTTAAATATCTGGGTCCTAGATAAGAAACTGAATTGGTACACACATATTAAACTAACTAGTGAGCCATGTGGGCATGTCAGTGAATGTTTGGCAGGGCCTAAGCTCAAAAATGATTTACAGGATGTACATCATGGTAGTAAGGACAATTTTAATCTATGAAGCCATAGTTTGGTGGCCTAAGACACAGCAAAAATTCATTATGAACAAGCTTACCTCATTGTAGAGGCTAACATGTCTCTGAATCACAGAGAAATGTTAGCCTCTACAATGAGTCAAAAAATCAACTGCTACGTGTAAAGCTATATTACAGCTAGTAAATCAATATAATGATCATATGGTTCAACTGGATATTTTGAATGAACTTTCAGACTTGGATATGTTCCTAAGAGTCCCGGGCAATATGCCCAAAGAACTCTCCTTTGGCAAGAATTTCGTGGTAACAGTCCTTGATAGAATAGACTGGGATACTGGAGGACCTCCTATGAATCTTAACAGCTTAGTCTGGGTAATTTTGTCCGGATGGATACAAATGGATAGTAGTTGGCATTAGTGTCTTTCGACCCAACCACAAAATATCAAAATCGCTGGGAACTTACCCTAGTGTTTTTCAAGCCGAAATTCACGCCATCGAAACCTGCGCCTCAACTATTTTGTCCGATAATCAAGCGGCATTGAAAGCACTGGCTTCTAAATGCCTGGATTCTAAGTCGGTTAAAAGTTGTTATAAACTGCTACAATCTCTCTCTTGGCTATAACAAAATTAGGTTGTGGTGGGTACCTTGTCACAAGGGTATAACTGGAAATGAGATAGCCGACGAACTTGCAATGGCAAGCTCGTCGAATGCACTTATTTGCCCTGACCCTTTCTGTGGTTTTCCGTGGGCCTCTACAGCCTACAAAATTTGTAAATGGAGAAAAATATAGCGCTTGGCCTATTGGAACTGTAGTTCCGGCCTTGGCGGTCAATTTCAGTAAAGGAAATCTAAGGAAACTAGTAAGTGTTCTTTCAGGTCACTGTAAAACGAGATATCATTTGAATAAAATAATCTTGTCCACAGAGGCGGAGTGCCGGTTTAATTTTCCGCTTTTGCTACATAGTTAGTTAATTCGTTAAATTTTCCAAAAATTAATTTACTCCAGCGTACCATTGGCCAACCAGAACCTTAAAACTCCAGGACCACACTTAGTACACTTTAGAGTAGGTGGAACATTTTATGAACCTATAACAAGTACTCTAATTTGGACTGAAATATTCTCGAAAAATATGTGTCTATTCACAAACTACACAATTGCCTTTTTTAAATTTGATTTGGCCTTTATTAAAAAGCTTGTTTCAACGGCACAATAATTATTCGTAAACCTGTATAGATTTTTTGCTCAATGGTACGATTCACCTTCAACATATCTTTAAATGGAAGAGATGTTAAACGTAACATTATCGAACTAATAAATTTATAAATTTTGGAATAGGTAATTAAAAATTACAAAATATAAACAAAAAAGCAATACATCACTGTTTTGCCGTCATTTATTCGCCGTAGGAATTTCAGCGAGATACATGTTTTTACATAAATTTTAAACCTTCTCGATAGATAAGTATTAGAAAAGTGGTAGTAATAATTGCGCCCTCTTACTTTATTTTTATCCCATCAACATCTTCTCTTCAGGTTATATAAATTTTTAGCAAGTTTTTTGATGCTGTATACGTAAAATAATAATAATAAATAAATAAGAAGAGCAAAGTAATTATTTCAGCCAATTAATATTAATTGTGATTATGCCTCTTCTACCTACTAAAAAAACAATTAATTAAATTTATAATTAATAATTGTAATTTATAATTATTATTTTTTCATTTAGGTAGGTATAACCTAATTGGGTAACAAATATTACGAGATGCCTGGGTTTGTTATGCTAAGGCACATGTAAAATATTTTCTAAGAAAGTTTTGTTGCATAAAGTCTCTAATATAATATAATTACTACAAATTAAGTTTGAGAAATTATTTAAAAGTCATTTAAAGGTTGAATCCAATTATAACTAAGATTTAATATTTGAACTGTATACAGATTTGTTAAAGAGTAACCTTTAATATAATTGGTTTGCTTTGGAGACTGGTACGACCACACGTTATTATGTACTCTTACGTTTTTAATATTATAGTAACGTGCTATGCTTTTATCAATCCTACGATGTAACCTTGCTTTGTATAGCCTACGTCTACTAAAGTTTAAATACTTTGCAAATACCGACAACCTGAATTTCATACGGCGGAAATAAGTTGTGTCATCATTTATTACGGTTTTTTGTTTGAAAGGGAATTCATTAAAAGCATTTACAAGAAACCGCATTATAATCTTGCAAAAGTCTTGGATCAACTAAGCTATACCCCAATTTCCTTTGCAATTAGTTTCATGAAACTACCGATACGTATAACTATAAGAGACCAGCCCAAGCTGCCATCATTTTTATATATATAAGCCTAGATATGCCACAGCATACAATAATTGTTACTGGTGCTAAGTTAACTCTCACAGAACTAATTAAGTCAGATGTTTTAAAGACATAGAGCGAGCACTCAGGGCAAGATAAGAAACATAGTGCTTGAACTTATAGAGATAAGCATGGAAATAACCATGTTCAGTTAGGAACTTTACTTAGGTGCTAATCCACCTTCATATCTCCTATTTGTTTATTTATCAATTGAAGGGTTTAGCCAATGAGTTCAACTTTCTTGCGGTGAATTGTCACATGGTAACCAATTCTGAATGAATCTGACGCTCCAGATACAAACTGTTTTTATCTCTATTCTACCCGCTATATGAAAACTGCTATATCATTCGCAAAGCCTACCCTTTTTTTTCTTGGTATTATGGTAATTTAAAAATGCCACCATATCTTTTTAGATCATTGCAGTACCCCTTTATTGATATGATACGATTTTGTACCTCCATTGGTCTCGTTTTTTGATTACAAATTTCTTGAACATTCAGGCAATATCCTTGTTAAATACACGGGTCCCCTTATATACCAAACTATAATATACAATGAGACAACCGTACAGTAGTGTTTGAAACCTTTCTTTCATCAGACACCTGCAATCGCATAACTTTTCTTTATGGCTAGTCTTAAGGATTCCGGTCAACCTCTCTATACAATTCTTAAAATTATCGATGTTTGATTGTTTTGATGGAACACTTAAGTGCTGAACGAGTAGCATAATATAGTTGCCATAACTCATATTTCATTTTGGATTTTGCTCGTAGATATTAGTGTCGAGCCTTCATTGTTTTTCACGCCACTCGGTTATTTCTTTGATCCACCAGTATATTGGCCCTTGCTAGCAATCTGTTGATCTCCATGGTATTGCTACAATCTCTTTTTTTTTTTTTTAATTTTAAAGGCTCATTTATTTTTTTAATTCGGCAAACCACTCCACCAATCCTTATTTTCCCTTTTGATATGAGCTTCTGTACTTACCACTGCCAATTTTGTTTACAGATATAAGCTTTTAGCATTTTTATAGAGGTTACACCTTTTGTTTCTCTGACCAGTGATTCAATATCAAAATCACCTCGCCCTGTGTAGTCACTACATCAGTGTTCTTTATTTCTACAGGGGCTTATTTTGTCAAGGCTTTAACATCAGCTTCTTGACCGATTATTTTCTGTGGAAAACTACTGTTTGCGGTTTGTTTCCAATGCTATTTAACTCTATAGTAAAACGTCTCTCTGCATTTTAATGCAAATATAAATGAATTTTTCCCCCATACCATTAAATGTTGAGTTCATTTTTATTTTCTGTAGCAGCTTAGTCACTTTTTGTAGAAGCTTAGCATTGGTTCTTTTATCTTTAATCAAAAACGAATTCGGTCAAGGTGATCTTTATCGATTTCTATTCCTCTTTTATTATATTTCATATAGCCACTCTGAGCTAGCTCATACCACTTCCTCGTCCAGCTCCCTATTTGGTACTACATCTGGCGTCAGTCTAGCCACGTTATGTACATTTGTTGAAATGCGTTTGTTATTACCTAATTGAGGCCCAGTCTGAGCCGGTAAATCTCTAATCCTTTTAGCAGTGTCTGCATTAACGTCCAGCATTGGTAGCGTCCTGCATTGGTAGTCGAAAATGATGTTGCTTATTTTGAAACAATCATTTTGAATGAATCTAATGCATTGTTACTGTCAAAAATTGTTTTCGATCGCACACTTTTTGCTCGCATCAGCACGACCATGGTATTTGTATGTCAATTGAATATAGATGTCGTGGAACATTTAAACAATAGAGATGTTCAAATCGAGCAAGAAGCTTAAACAAAGCAATGTAAATTAGAATCGGAGGACTGTTGTCATGGTCACATTGTAACTTCCATAGTTCTTGCATAAAATGCTTTCTGGTCAAAACAACTGATGAAATGACTTTTTCCCTAAACCAGCCGCTATTTAAGAATTTATGTTAATCAAACAAAGTAACGTTTTACGGCCCGTTTGAGCAATGTCGTCTGACACTTGCTCTTCATTAGAATATCATTTTCATAGCGATATTTTAGCGCCTTGCAAAATTTTCGATGTTTTGATTCTCAGTTGATTCTCATTGTCCAGCGTAATTGCACTGGTTAACAAGTCATTTAAGATATATTTCATAGTGAATAGCTTTGCTGGTAACAAGATGGTTCACTTTAGTTTCTTTAGCTAATTACAGTGAGCGTCGTGTAGTCAAAAAGGGAGCTAATTTGAATTCAAATTATCTCTAAAACTTGTATTGTTATTTCTGGTCACAATAGGAACATCGTTGTTATCACTATTACTTTTTCCACCGATCTGTTTAAAGATTTCTCATTTGTTGTTTTGCCATCAAAAACAACCCGCATCGCAGTGTATGTGGGGCAAATAATCATTATCGCAAGAAACTTTGACTTCGGTAGAAACTTTACATCTAGTTGTATGTATTCTGCCATAATTTAGGTTTTGCATCTTATTCTAGTTGTTTTGCAATCTAAATAAAACGTTTCAAAGCCATTTCAGAAGAATTTTCCAATTTCGAGTTGCCGTTGCTTGTTTCTTTATTTTTCATTCGTGTCCCAAAGTCGCTCCACCATTCTATTAGGGTAGTCAGAAGAGGTTAGCTCCATAAAATGAAAAATAGTTTTATCTAGCTTGAACATGTTCAATTTTAATGTTGGTTTAGACGTCAATGATTTGGTGACATAATTTCAATTCGTAGACGTACTTGATAGAACTGCAGATAAATGGTAGTCCTTGTGATTGGGGGACACCCATATAACTTGTAAACGACTTCTAAATGAGTATGATATCCTTAGAATACCACCACTATACCCTAGGCTTGTCGTAGGAGGCGAGTAAACAAAGGTTGGATAACTGAGCTAAGTACCCCCTCCGTAAAAAAACACCAAATTGTTAAAAGTACCAACAAAAGAATTCAACCAAAAATTTTAACGGACCCCCTTTTATGTCAAGGGACACGCAGTTAAGAATCGATACATGGAATGTGTAGTCACTAAAAAAACCTAGGGCGTTTGATGGCCTATATCAGCAATAGAAAAGTTGATTTTCTTCTTGGGCCCAAGGTGTGAAAATAGCTTTTTTGCATGTCAAACCAGTTCATAATCGTATATGTGTAAGCTACGTTTATGCATCAGACTAGCCAACCTGTTCATCATTTGTGTTCATGCACTAACTGATGTGAGCCAACCAAAAGTTAAAGACTCATTTTACAACAGTTTGGATGTTCTGGTGCGAAACAAAGCGGAGGACGACGTCAGAATAGTGATTGGTGACTTTAATGCTATAGATCTGGCCAAAATCAGATTATTGGGGAAAATGATGTACTTTGCGATTGAGCGTAACCTCACTGTGGCAAGCACATATTTCCTCATAAAAATATCTACTTGAAAATATGGACGCAGTGTCATAAGACTTTCCGCAGTCAAATTGACCATGTGTTAATTACTAAGAGAATATCTCGGATTATCTAAGGTACGGATTATCTAAGGCATGGGATTTGGGCAACCACAGAAATTTGCTTTAGCCGCAAGATTGAGAGTGGAGACAGGATATTCTCTTGAAAGATTAAAAAAGTTTTAGGATGTTATCCTGAACTGCTGTCTCCATTACTCTTTAATCTCATGTTAGAATTTACCTTTTGTAAAAGTGAAACACTTCAGAACAACATCTTGTACCATCAGTCCAACCAGGTTCTAATATATGCAAATGCTATTTGTGTAAATGGATTAAATGGCAACAGTGTCATAAAACTACTGAAGCCACAAGTATGATTCTCAGCTTTCGTTGGTCTCATTGTCAAAATCAATGAGTTCAAGTGTAGTGGTGATCACACATTTGAAGGAGTAAAGTTTGTAATACCTCGGGTCCCTTGTTACTCATGAACAGTGTGGGAAGGGATATTAAAGCGCGTCTGGTAACTGGTAAATGTACTTGGTATGCCTTACATCCACTTCTAAAATCAAACTATCTTGCGAATGCTAACGAACTAAAGTTGTACAAGGTGTTGATCAGGCCCGTTGTTATGTATGGATGTTACATCCAATAGAACCCTCGATCAAGTTCTGCAGGCAATTCTAAACGAATGTTGCAATGATGATTTCTTAGAGGAGAGTCGCCATTTGACGATAGCTCCTCGGGCTAGAGAACAACTTGTCTTCTTATAGGGTTATCTAGAACAATACGAAGAACAAGTTTGGGACTTTATCCGTTTGAGCCAGACTGTTGATTCAGTGCGGTCATGATAAAAGAAGAGCTGGAAATCCTCATTGAAAATGTAAAAAAGCGGCTTGGGAAAATACTCATGAATTGCAAAGTTGAATGTAATATTAATGTGGTGTATGTCCCACCGGTTTTCTTCCCCGTAATATCAGAATTGTAAACATTTTAATGTTAACTTAAATATCTATTACGTTAAATAACCGAACAACTTGAAATAGTTGACTTTTGACTAAAAATGCTAAATTTCATAATAAATTGGATCAATACCCAATCATGTTGAAATAATTTAATTCATTTTGGCATATGTATGTTCTTTAACAGCTTATAAAGTAGAAGTTACGACATATGATTGCCAACGCAACGATATAATGTCGAAATCAAATTACAGATCGTTTCAACATCAAAAATTCATATAATTCAATTTAATGTTAAAATTATATGAAATTTTGGGGTAGGTTCACATAAATATGTCTCATACATATGTACCTACATTTGTACATAAGTTTGATAAGTATACCACCACACGCATCGAGTATTTTCCTGTTTTTATTTTCTATTTTATCGACAAAAGTATTCGGATGTCTTGTCAAACACAAATTTTTATTACGAATTTCACTTGTTTTTATTATTTTAGGTTATTATTATTCAATAAAACGATATATACACAAAAGTATTTTTGTGAATTTTCTTCACTTCGTCTTGAACTGCCATCATACACCATATAATGTGCTTTACTTTTTTTTTTTTTTTTTTTTTTGGTTCAATGTCGATAATATTATTAAATGAAATCGACCTCATTCAATTTATATAAATGAACTGGAAAATATATATAATAGAATCGTTTTTCTTCCTGTTTCCCAATGCCGACAACAATGTTAAAGACACTAAAATAGTTAAACAACTTTTCTTCTTAAACGATTCGATCACAAATTTGTGTAAATGTTAGAGTGCCCCAATATTATTGGTGTGTGTTCGCATTGAACATTTATTTTTACTTCTTCAATTAGAAAATTTGCTATTTGTATGTGTGTGTTCGTAGTTGGTATTGTATATCTGACTCCAAACAGAAAAGCAGGTGGTAAAAACTTTTCATCACACACGCAAAGCTATAATAATAAAAAAAAAAGTTTTTTGCGGCTTTTCCCAAAAATAGCAAATAACGTATAAAGCAATAAAAAAATTATTGATTTCAAGAATTTTCATGTCTCGTTAACTTGGAAAATATTTCGAAATGTATATTCGAAACCATAAAAGATCCCGATAAAATCGGTATCTCCAGCTCATTTCTTATCTAAGAAATGTTTCTAACATCACTCGTGTTTTATATTTTTTATTGCGTTTTTCTTTTCTTCAGTAACATCTGACAGTAATATCTTTTGTTTGTGCACGCGCAATACTTAAGGTCGAGGCTAGTCTTAATGGTGGAATCAAATTTAAGGTAATTTTTCATAAATCTGTAATTCTGTGTTCTTAATCATTGTGCAGTGTTTGCACTTCGTACCAGCAACTCATAGTTCTTATCAGTTTTTTTTCTCTAAAGAAATGCGTTTTGCAATGTCTGCATTATTTTCCTACTTTTTTTTTTTGATTGTAGAAGTAAGCATTTTTCTGAATTTAGCTGTTAGAATTAAGTTGTTCCTTTGTTTAACCACCGGACTTGGTTTATAATTGGTACTGGTTTTATCACAGTATTACTCGACATCAGTCTAAGTCGCCTTGCAATACTATGGCCTCCTCAGTTCAATAATATTGTTAGTCGCCATCCGAAAGGCCACTTACACACTGGATTATTATCTCTCTTTATCTTAGAACCACATCATACATTTTAATGATTATTTCAGGCTTTTACCATTTATTTTGATGTTGTATACTGTTCAAAAAATCAATAAACATTAAAATCGCGCTTCAATCGTGTTGTTTGCTTACTATTCCATCTGGAGTAGAATAGCCACGACTTATAAGCTGTCTATTAAGACGCAACCAAATCTATTACATATTGCAAAATACGTTACCAGTATTTGACATTTGGTATTGGGTAAATTTTTTATTTTTTTTATTATTTATTGAAACTAGTCTTTTCAGACTAACCATCAATTTACATCTGAATTCTTAAAAACTAAACTATAATGAGGCACTGTTGATCCAGCGATGCTCCAATGACTGTTCGTTAATAGGTAGCTGCTCATATACTGACGAGCTCAAAGGGTTTGGTTCGCTTTAGTCTTCTAACCAAGTGTTCATTAACCAGTAGCCGAGAGGCTTCCGCATTAACATGTTGCAATAGCCTCGATTCATGCTTCGTTGCAAATCTTTTTATTTCATGTTTTACATCCGATATCCCCAAATCTCGATGCAAATCCTTATTATGAATGTACCAGGGTGCATTGACTATACTCCGAAGTACCTAATTCTGGATGTTTTGTATAGGTTTAATGTTAGCATTTTTAGTACAGCCCCAAAGCTGAATACCATATAGCCAGACCGGTTTTAGGATTTGATTGTAAATCAATATTTTGTTGTCTGTGCATAATTTTGACCATCGTCCAATTAGCCAGTACAATTGTCTATATTTAAGATAGGAGCTTGATCTTAAATAAAGACAATTGTAATGGCTAATTGGACGACGGTCAAAATTAAGCACAGACAACCAAATATTGATTTTCTTCTTCACATGCTCTTTCTATTTGAACTTAACATCCAGTGTCATACCCAAGTATTTGGCGGAGTTCTCGTATGGCACCTTGACATCGGTTATGCTGATTGGGGACGGATCAACCAAAAGTTTGTTCGTAAAGTTGACATGCGCAGATTTTAATTCATTTAGTTTGATTTTCCATCGCTTGGTCCACTCGTGAATTTCTTCACTTGCATATTGAAGTTTATTCTCCGCCTCTTCGACAGTTTTCGCTGTTGCTAGTATAGCGGTGTCGTCAGCAAACGTTGTTATGCTTAGATGATCGGACTGTGGTATATCACTTGTATTTCTATAATGTCTGTAATTCTGTGAATCTGGTCAATTGTTGAATGTTTACATCTGAATCCAAATTGGTGATCCGGTATTAGGTTTCTACTTTCTATTATTGGTGTCTTTCTTCTCAGAAGAAGTCTCTCCATTAGCCTTGAGATAATAGGAAGCAGTGATATCGGACGATATGATTGAGCTTCATTTGGCGGTTTACCTGGTTTCGGTAGCATAATAACTTCTGCAACTTTCCAGGTGAAAGGAACATGTCGTAATCTAATAACAGCATTAAACAAATGGGTAAGTTGGACAATAGCTTTCTTTGGTAGTGGTTTAGAACTTCTCCTGTTAAAACATTATATCCAGGAGCCTTTCCGGTCTTCAGATTGAATTTTATTTCCCTATTAACTTCTTTCTGGGTTATTAGAGGGATTCTGCCCCTATAGTCGTTGCTTCCATTTTCGATTATAATATCCGATTCGGTCTCATTCGGTTGGAAAATACCAGCTAGGTGATCAGCAAACACTTCAGCTTTTGATTTGTTATCTCTGGCCCACGAGCCATCACTTTGCTTAATAGGAGGGATCTGCATGATTGAGGTATTCATTCTTTTGGTTGCCTTCCATAATGAGTAGTCTGTATTTTCATCAGTCGTCAACTTTCCAAGAAACGAAGAAAATGATTTTTCATTTAACTTCTGAATTTCTTGCTTAAGCTGCTGTGATTTGTAATTTAGGATCATCTTGTCAGATGGACTCCTCGTTTGTTACCATTTTTTCCTAACTTTCCTTTTTTCTAAGACCAGGTTCCTAATTTCTCTTGGGTAGCTTCTAATGTATTGCGTAAAATGTGCATGCACTTTAGCTTTTCTTTTTATTATTAGTTTCCGGCATTTTGCTAAGTGCCGCATCATCCAACATTATTGAGCAATATTTGCATCATATTTGTAATAACACAACGCTTATTACACGGTTTTTTTAAACGGTTTAAGTGTTCCAGTAGCTCCGCATTATGATACACATTTAAAGTGTATAGTTAGCTCCGCGTTATTATATTCATTTTGAATACTGCGTCGGGAAAAAAAATCATGCCTGACCAAGACATAGTTGCCTCCGGTACCCGGGAACATAAACTTCAGGACATAGAAGTGGAGGACGACTTTGTGATTTTGGAGACGGTAAAATTAAGTCTGTCTTGGCCGAACAAGCCGGAAACGTTGTTTGATACAGCCGAACTCCAAATAAAGTAGTCCGGCATACCCATAACTGACAAAAAGTTCGATAAATAGCTATTTTTATATGTCATCACGGCATTGTTACCATATGAGTGATAAAATATCGGACTTGATTAAAAATTCGCCAACTACGGATATGTAGGCGCGATTAAGCATCTTAATCTTAATAAGAAGATTAACACTCTCGCCGATGAGAGCCAATTAGAAACATTGTTACGTGATTTAGATCTTGGTGATAGGCGCCCGAAACCTGCCCGAAATCCTTTGATTGAATTTGGTTGCGCAACCGAACAATATTACTCTTGAGGAGTTGGCGGTTACGGCAGACAAAATTTTTGACGTCATGAATCGTTACCCCAAGTTAGCGTCGATTGGAGGACCATCGACAAATTTTAAAGTATCGGACATTCCAAATATCAAGGTACCGATTCGAGCAGACAAAAAATCCGGCCGATATTACAGTCTATTGCCAACAGACGTGATCGAAGCAAGGCTAAACTAAATTTCTAATCAAGTCAAGCAGGGATAGAATCCAATCGCGGTTAAGAAGATGAAATTGGTACAATCTGGGCCTAAGTAATTCGGCCGGCCAATATAATAAAAGTATAATAATACGAACGTCCAGAGAAGTAGTTATAATAATGCAAGGTGTAACATGCACAATAAGGGGTGGGGGGAGGCCCATTATTGCAACCAGCCTTACAATTTTATGGAGGATATGCAAGTTAAATTGGATTATCCAAAAAAAATATTAGGACTCGACAAGATTGAGTCGATGGTTTTAATGAATTCTGCAACAGTCAACTCATTTTATATGACAATTTAAAAAATTTACAATTTTTAGTAGATACTGGCGCTGACCTTTCGGTTATTTCAGTGAATTCTTTTAATATGATCAGCCATTTGTACTTACGGTACGAGGTTGATACAAATAGATAACGGTTTAACTCAAATTTTTCACACATACTTTTATTATTGAATCAGTGAATCGTTCGATCATTGGTGCTGATTTTTTGTCATTTGTTGCAAAATTTTTGTCTAAAATTGATTTTGTTAGAGCTTATCATTTGCTCCTTATCGCTGGAGAAGACATTTTTAAAACGGCAATTACGGCTTTGGTCTTTACAAATTTATTCGTATGCCTTTTCCCTGAGGAACAACATCTACTCCATCTTGAATAATTACTTCATCGATTATTTCAAAGAAGCCAAAAGGTGACCTTTTTGACTTTTTTGAAATAATCAATGAAATAATTATACTTATGATGAAATTTATCCTTCGGAAGATCGTATTCGTGCTATCAAGGAGTTCCCCGCTCCAAGTTCTATTAAACATTATTCAGCGTTACATCGGTATGATTAATTATTATAACCGATTTATACCAAAATTACCTGAACTATTAGCTTTTATCAAAAGTCATTTGTCTGCACTGAATAATTTGCCTAAGACACCTACAAAAATTTATTTGGTCCGAGGAATGCCAATTGGCATTGACTCATTTAAATGATTAATTAGCTAAGCGTCTCTCCCATTGAGTAATGCACTTATTAGTATCACTACTAATGCATCTAACAACTCTGTATTTTGTTAAGGGTCGGATTTTACCATTTTTACCGACCACAAACCATTAGTTAGAGCATTTCAGTCTAAAACTGAACAAAATCCAAGACAATCGCGCCATTTGGACTATATTAGTCAATTCACCTTAAATATTCAGCATGTGAAAGGCTCCGACAACGTCATAGCAGATATTTTATCTCGCACTCTTAATATTGACTCGGTCCTATAGTTGATACTACTATTTTGGCACATAGCAATCTGATAATGAGCTTCCAGGTTTGCTTGAAGACTCTGTTCGTCGTTCAGCTTCTAATGTGAAATTTAAACTTTTTAAATTGCCTGATTTAATATTCTACTGCAAAACTTTGACAGGGATTAATCGCCAATAAATTGCGGAATCTTTACGTCGTAATGTTTTCGACTCTTTACATAATCAGTCACATCCAGTGGTGTTCGAGCAACCCGTAAATTGATTACAGCTAGTTATTTTTGGTCAAGTATTAAGAGGGATGTAACCCACTTGGCTAGATCTGGTTTATCATGCCAACATGCCAAGATACAACGGTACACTATTTCACCTCACGGAAAGTTTAATATCCCCCCAGGTCGATTTCAAAATTTGCACTTGGATGTCGTTGTACTTTTGCCAATAGCCAATGGATGTTTTTATATTCTTACTATTGCCGATCGTTTTACTCGTTGGTCAGAAGCTTACTGGATGACTAACATGACATCTGCACACATTACCTAAATTTTGTTAACAATTACGTTCCTTGTTTTGGTGTAACTTCTCAGATAACTACTGATCAAGGATCTTAGTTTGAGTCCCAACTTTTTAGTGAGTCACCTTCGCTTCTTGGATCTTATCGAATACGTACTACGGCTTATAATCCTAAAGTCAATGGCTTGGTTCAGCGTTTCCATAGACAGCTTAAAACTGCTCTTATGGCCAGAGGCAATAGTACTAATTGATTTTCGGAAATTCCAATTATTTTATTAGGAGTTCGAGCCACTCTGAAAGAAGATTTAGGTTGTTCAACCGCGGAGATGGAATTTTTGGTAAACTATTTAACTTCCCGGTGAATTTTTATTTGATAACGCTTCTGCACCTCTACCTTCTAGCGACACAGTTATCAGCCAATTTCGTGAAGCAATGAAAAATCGTATATCTTCTATTAATAGTGGAGCGGCATGAAAGGATATATCAGTGGATATATGGATTTGTAGAAAGGATCTCAAAATGTTTGTTTTCCAACTCACAATCAGCATTTCACAATCTGCATTCAACTTTCAGTATAACAGTTGCATTTATAAAAGATTCTTACGGTCATAACTTGGATGCATTTTATACTGTCTTCTGTGCGGATATATTATTTTATGTCCATGCTCTGCAGGGTTGTCAACTGATTGTATATGTGCCCAATGGTGTCTGAGAAATGTTCCTACGTGCTATATTTGACTTTATCATATTATTATTTTGCAAAGAATATTTTTCACCATATGTTGATTACCAATATATGGCAATATTTGAACCTATTTATTGGCTTATATTTTCTTTATTGGAGAAACCTTTGTCTTAAAAGTAAAAAAGTTAACCATCGTTTCTCTATTTTTATCTGTTACATTACTGTATAAAATAACGCAGTAAGCTTCTTCATCAGCATCGGTGAAACTGCATGTAGTTGAATATCAGCGTAATAATTTGAAACTCAATTAATTCTAATACGTTGAAAATATCGAAAGCTCATATATTCCCTGAATTGTGCGACATAGGCGTCACGAAGTTTTTAGGGTTTTACTAGCTTTTGTTCATTGGATAGGAAGCACTAAATGGCACCAGTTAATGAATTTTCTGGTTTTGTAGAATAGTTACTAAAATAATTTCCACTACACACCTGCTATCTTTTCATCTCGTGTGAGTTTGAATTTCTTTAATTTGTATGGTAAGCGAATTTTAATGATGAACCAGTGATTTAATTTGATGGGTATAGATTCCAACTGTGATATTCGATCTTTCAGGCAAATTCTCCCCATACAGGAATTAGAAAAGGTCAATTCTCGATACTTTCATCGCATTTCATCATTTAACTAAATTAAAAAGCACAATAGCTTGATGATTTCTTAGCGTTTTCTGTAATTGCCCTAAACAATGTCAAAACGTGTTGTCCATCGGTCGATTGAAATAACACCAATGCGCTTTAAAATATATCTGTCTGCTTATTTTGGACTTCATTGGCATTTATATATAACGATGGTCCCCTTTTAAGGAATATGGAGCATGGAGGTGTTGTTGTCGTTAACCACAATAAAATGGTATGAAATATTTTGTTCGAGATCTCAATAAAAGGTCAACTAAAAATGGTTGTTTTTGTAAAAAAAAATCCTTTTGAGAATAAAAGCCCCAATAATTATATTTATTACCACCCAATTGTTTTTGGAAAAACTAATTAAAACTCTCAGGTACCAGGACATTAAGTTTATTAAAAATTTGAGGTTATAATTTTAATAAATAAACAAATTACAGGTGAAAGTAATTGCAACAAAAGTTGCTTACACGGTTAAACGGTTAAGGCATTGAACAAACTCTACTACAGCAAAGTGTGTCAAATATCAGGTATGAACTATAACTAGATAATACTGTATAAAAAACTCAATGATGTGTTTCAATCATCATACTTTTCAAATATGTTTAGACAATTGCTTTAGGTTGGATTAGGTTTAGGTGGCCGTCATTCAGGGACGTGGCATAGATGCAAAAAAGGCCCAAAGCCTTACCACAGTAAATTTTCTTCTCCATCTCTCGCTACTGAAACCAATTCCAGCTCCTGACGAAGCAATAAATAATCCTAACACTCATTCTCCTGAGGCCTGCAAGATCGCACAGGATACGAGCTACTAGAAACTTAAGCCTGTACAAAGCCAGGCTAGGACAGGTGCAGAGATAGTGGATAATAGTTTCCTCCTCCTCTTGATGGATAAAGATGTAAAGATGGATGTTGAACTGTTCAGTCATCTCTTTAAGAGATAAGAGACAGTTTCGGGCTACTTTCGACGTAAGAAAGCCTGATTTTAGGACCTTAATTACAGCCTGACTGTCAGTAAAAATGCACATATCCCTTACAGATATTATATTATACTGCATCTAATCTATGGCCACCTTAATTGTAATGAGCTCTACTTGAAAAACACTACAGTAATCAAGAAGGCGAAAACAGAGGTTAAGATTTAATTCCCCGCAGAAAAACCCTCAGCCAGCTTTACCATCCATCCTCGAGCCATCCGTGAAATAATTAATCGCATTGCGCTTCATAACTGCTTCACTCGCCCAGTTCTCTCTGAGGGAATATCAGTTATAAATTTATCCTCGAGGTAGGATGACGGGATGGTTTAGTCGATTGATTTGGGAATTCCTTTATTATTTAGAATAGATGAGTGCCCTTTAGTATTGCAGATCCACAGGGAAATTGATATGAGTCTAGCAGCTGTACAAGCAGCCATCTGTTCAGCTAAAATATCAAGAGGAATAAGATGAAAGATAATCTCCCGTGCTTAATTAGAAGTGTTCCTTAGTGCACTACTAACACACAGGGTGGCATTTCTTTGAACTTTCTTCAACAATTTTCGGTTAGCCTTAGTACTTAAAGGTGGCCACCAAACTGAGACTTCGTACATTAGAACGGGTCTTACTACAGAGGAATAAAGCCAGTGTACGATACGGGGACTAAGACTCCATCCTTTCCCTATGGCATTTTTACAGGAGTATAGTGCGACAGTAGCTTTCGTTACTCTTTCCAAAATGTTTGGTTTCCAATTCAGTTTGTAGTCCAGAATAAGACCCAAGAATTTTCGTTTATCAGTGATTTTAAAACCAACTCCGTTCAGAGTGGGTGGGTCAAAAAAGGGAAGTTTATATTTCCTGGAAAAAATAACCACTTCAGTCTTAAGTGGAATAATATTTAGACCGCACCTATTGGTCCATTTGATTAGAATACCAAAGGCATTCTGCATGACATCTGTCAAGGTACTTGGATATTTACCAAAAATACCATTTACAACGTCATCCGCATAAGCAACTACTCTAAAACCCTCCCTCTCCAGGTTTATTAACAAGCCGTTTATGACCAAGTTCTAAAGAACAGGGGATAATACACCTCTTTGCGGTGTACCTCTACATACAAATCTACTGACGGATGCCTCACCAATTTGAGCCAGAATGAGCCTGCTCCTTAGCATCACATAAATTCAGCAGCCTAGTGATATATCCATCCCCAAATCTGAAAGTGCCTGCGTGATTGGTTCAGTTTTGACACCGTTAAAGGCACCTTCTATAGCACAAAAAATTCACCAGTGAGAATTCCTCACGGTCGAGCGATTTCTAGATTGGGCATATGAGGGAGTGTAGTACCGTTTCCAAAGTTTTCCCTTTACAGTAAGCATGCTGAAATGTAAACAGTTTAACCGGCTCAATCGAGCCTCTAATATAAGCTTCTATTAGTCTCTCCAGAAGTTTTAATAAAAAGATAAGCTGATTTGCCTAAAGTATTTTGGATTGCATTGAGAGCGTTTTCCCGCCTTAGGTATGAAAATAACTTTTACGTTAGTTCATTTTTTTTGGAATGTGACATAGTTCCAGGCAACTTTTGAAGATCACCTCAAACCAAGGAACCGTTAAATCAGAGGTCTGTTGAATGTCGGCTGGAATAATACCATCCGGAATCGCTGGCTTAAATGGCTTAAAATTGTTTGCTGACCGCAGCGAGCCCAAAAGCCGTGTTCGCCCTTGAATAACTTGGAATAACAGGACAAGTTTATAAAACCTTACGTAGCCTAGCTGCCTCAGAAGACCCTGTATAGTTTCACAGAATTGCTTCCAGGATTTAATTTTGGCATTCCTTAATTTATATTTTGTAAGGTTTGAGGACTTCCCTGTAGGAGTCCTAGTCCTCATCATGTTTAGCTCTCTTCGCGATTTTGAAGAGTCTCTTGCATTACGACGCAATACTCGTAGTTCTTTAGACCACCACAGTGGGTAAGGTTTACCCTTAGGTCTGCTTTGACGACACGAACCTGAAATAGCTTATTTGAAAGCATTAGACATCTACCAGGACATGTAATTCCTGTATAGATTTGGGAGATTCAGGAACCACAACAGATAAAAACTTACCTAGAATAGTTCTAAAGGTATCATAGTTGGTATTCCTCCTGTTTCTAAAAATAGAGGTCGTATAGTACTTTATGTCCACTTCATATTGGAGATGATAATGATCAGAAAAGGAGTGTTCATCAAACAGCTTACAATTTATTAACTTATTTGATAAGAAGTTTGAGACAAGGATGATGTCCAAAATTTCTTGTCTATTGTTAGTAATAAAAGTAGGCTTAAAGCCTATGTTACAGATAGATAGGTTAGTATTAAGAATATAATCAAGGAGTGATTCACTTCTCTTGTTCGTATTGGTACTCTCCCGGATCGTGTTGTATGAATTTGCGTCGCATCCAAGGATGATCTAAGCTCTACGTCCTTATGAGCAACCGCTATTAAGTCGCGCATGTTAGCCTGAGGAACCATTTCTCCGTCATGCGAAAAGTATGCTGATACAAGCCAGAAGTATTTGCTGTTGACCTCAATACTAACTGCTAGCACATCTGCATCGCTGTAATCAGAAATCAGCAAAATCTTAAATTCTTTGCAATAATGCACGAATCCTACGTTAATCTTGCACAAACAACAGCTTATAGTTAGTAGCTCTAAACCGAAGATCTTTATTGACCCATGGTTCTTGAATCAAGACGACATCCATGTCATTTTCCTCCACTTTGAGCATTAGAGCAACTGATGCTGCCTTATAATGATGCAGGTTTATTTGCAGAATCTTAAGCACATTGCTTAGGATCATCCTTCACCACGTTAACTTCTAAATTTTCAGAATCGGAAGATTCTAGAGGTCCACAACTGAGTGACTCTATTTGTGTCCGAACACTCAGCCTCAACTGAGGATCCGGGCATAGCGGATGTATCCTCGACTGATTCTGGTGTCCCTGACATTAAAACTTCATCCTTCTTATAAACCTTGAGCGTTAAAGAGCCAAAACTCTAGCTTATAATGCCACCTGACAATGATCACAATAGACCTAAAGTCGTTGTTAACCTTCTCCATCTTGGCAATCTTTCCATTGTGGGAAGGTAGCGCCAGGTTGCCAATCCTTATATGTTCCAATTGCTTTATGACAATCCATTATTTTGTCATTACTTGCTTTCAATTCCAGTTTCACTAAAATTTTAATAAAAACCAACTGTTCTACAATTGTCTAGCACAGTTTTGACGAAATTATAATTTAATCTAAATGTCTTTAAATTTATCTCGTTGGTATAACTTACCAATTCGAGGTTATTATAAAAAACAAAAATGATTTTCTTAAAAAAAAAAAAAGTTGGGAAACATAAATTTTCTATAAAACGTTTATCTTTTTACACAGAGCAATCCATCATCGTCATCATAATAAAACTTAT
Source organism: Tipula confusa (assembly GCA_963556175.1). Classification (NCBI taxonomy): domain Eukaryota; kingdom Metazoa; phylum Arthropoda; class Insecta; order Diptera; family Tipulidae; genus Tipula; species Tipula confusa. Next base: position 106,693,505 of record OY744476.1, on the reverse strand, counting down.
AGACGGAAATTTTTTTTTCATTTCGTTCATAGCAGACAAGATTCACAGCTAAAATGTGTATTCTAAATTTAGAACAGCATCGTGCCATTCTATCATCCAAATATTATTTTAAACAAATAATAAAAATGGGTCTGTCGAATTGTAACGTCTTGTCAATCGACACAATAATATATTGTAAGGAAGGCTCACCACACAAGGAAATACAAGGAAAATTGTGTGCTTAAATAAAATTATATTTTCATCGAGATGAATTACATTTAAAAAAAAAAATAAAAAAAAATTTAATTTATTTATATATTTTGATTGGATAATATTTTCTATTATTTCTTTTTTTATTATTTGTCTTCCATTATAACAACATATAATATGTATTATAATATTTATTTATTTAATACGAAATGTACAGTGAAAATTTTGATTGAAAAAGCAGGAAAAAAGAACAGTTGGAAAATTTATTTCAAATTTTAGAAATGTACTTTCATTCGTCTTGTGCTTTTTAGTGATCATAGGAAAACACAATGAAAATCATTTAAACTTTTTTTCAATACTGATATTATTTTTATATTTCACTCTGTTCAATCTTTCTCTGAGTAAGATGCTCTCCAAACTGTTCGAAGTTTTTTTCGAGTCCTTCGTTACGCCTTCATTATCCAAATCGAAGGCCTAATCAAACATCACAAAAATTGTGAACTTTACTACATTTTACTAAATTTGAAGAGTTCATCCATCGATGTACTCCGTAGTTTAGATATTTATTATTTGATCGCGCTTTTGTTGTGCACTAGATAAAGGTTTATTTTAACTGATTTTGCACTAACTCAAAAGGCTTTACTCTTTTGAGCCTTCTACCTAAATCCGTATGATCCAGTAGCTGGATGGTTGTTAACATGGTGAAGTAGGACTTGTTCGTGACTTCTAGCTACGATTTATATAGATAAAAGAGTAAACATCTTACGAAAATAGAGCTACACAATTAAATAAATCAACCATTTTGTATAACACCAATATATAAAACGAAGTTTAATTTTTACACCAGAAGACATCAAAACAAGATTATCTAACATGGATCATCTCCGAAATCAGATGATGCAAGTTGAAAATCTCATAATTGGAATGGACGACTCAGAAGAATTGGACGTTAATTTAGAGAATAATTATTACAACGTGGTGGCTGGATTAAACAAAGGATTGGGAAACAAGATCAATGCAATTATTCAAGTTAGTGATTCTATGAACGATACTAGTGCGTATAGTCGAGCAGAAGTTAAACTACCAAAGATAACTATACCAAATTTTTTCGGAGACTACACTGAGTGGCAATCGTTCTATGATTTATTCTGTTCGACTATTTACGACAATAGTACATTTTGCCATCACAGAAGCTACAATATTTAAAGAGTGCACTAAAAAGTGACGCAGCGGCATTATTAAAACATTTTAGTATCTAAACTGAAAGATCGATATGACCGAAAAAGGCATACAGTATATACATTCATAAAAATCGTTATGAACCAACCAAGTCTGTCAGTCATAACTACCCAAAATATTAGGAAGATGATAGATACTTCAGATGAAGTTATACGAGAATTGAAGGAGTTTGGTGACAAAACAGAATCGAGAGACCATCGGTTAATCTACTTAATAACCTGTAAATTAGCTTACATAACTAATAGTTTGTGGGCACAAGCGTCAAGTGAATATGACTCTCCGACTTAACAGCAATTTTTTGACTTTTTTGAGTAACAGAATTGATGCCTTAGAATCTATGCGACACACAACAAGATTACCAAATCAATCATCAAATTTACCAAAGCAATCAGTGAAAACATGTGTAGGAACAACATATATTTCGTGTCCATTATGTCCTGAATCTCATTGCTTATTTGAGTGCAATAGGTTAAAGGAAATGACACTAAATCAAAGAAGATAATTTATGAGGACATCTAGACGTTGTTTCAACTGCTTCAACGACAACCACAGTGTATACCAATGTCAATCCAAGTTTAGATATAGATTGTGTAAAAGGAAGCACCATTGCATAAGGAGACGGAAGATGATAAGTGCCAATCCAGTGCTTATCTGAAGGTATCTCTGCCAACTGATAACAAAATCACGACTGCAACCTGCCATAACTCAGAAGGTATGAGAGCAGCAGTGTTACCTACAGCGATCGTAAATGCATTAGATGGGTACAATAAGAACCAGCTATGCAGGATATTATTAGATTCATCGCAAAGATCATTTATTAAGGAAGGTTGTATGCAAAGACCTTTTCTAAAAATGCGAAATACTAAATTCTCTGTGTTTGGGATTGGAGATTCCAAACCAGGCTATTCCAAAGGCTTCACTTCTCTTATCCTGACACTTAGAATTAACACTATGCCAAGTTTTTAAGTTGAAGCGTTAGTTACCCAAGGTAGTTACCAAACAACCACCAACAACATTAGCTCCTATCGAAATGACGTATTTTAGCAAATTTGAGCTAGCTGATCCAAATTTTTATCAATCGGCAGAAATTGACATTTTAATTAAAGCAGACTATTTCTTCCAATTACTGGAAGAAGAAAGAATAATAAGAGACCAATCCCAACCCACTATGCAAAAAACGTGTTTCGGATGAGTAATTGCTGGGATATTCGATTTCAACATGGTCCAGTCGTTTACCACTACCACTCCAGACGAAGACAATTTGGATCATCTGCTACAAAGTTTTTGGGAAGTTGAAGGCATCACTAAGACCAGCAATTCTATGCTTACGAAAGAAGAACAATTTTGTGAAACTCATTTTTCAAAGACTAAGCAGGAAGACGAATCTGGTCGTATAATAGTACGGTTTCCATTCAAAAATTTCAATACTCTGTTAGGATACTCGTTGGGTGTGGCTATACAAAGAATGTGTTCAATGGAAAGGAAATTCTCTAAAAATAAGGAATTTTCGCGTATGTATTTTGAATTTATTAATGAATATTTGAATTAAGGACAAATTAGGGAAATTAACTTAGATGAGCAAGATTCTTATGGTTATTATCTTTCTCACCATGGAGTGATGAAGCCCACTAGCACCACTACCAAATTGCGTGTTGTGTTTGATGGTTCAGCCAAGATAAATTCCAGAAAGTTTCTAAACGACTGCTTGGCTGTAGGTCCTACGTTACAAGACAACCTTGTTGAAATTTTATGTCAGTTTAGAGAATTTAAAATAGCCGTTACGTCAGATACGAGTGGCAAAGGAAGATACAAAATATCAAAGAATTATATGGAGAGAAAATAAGAATCTGCCTTTTAAACATTATGAGCTTCAGACCTTTATATATATGGGATCCAGTGCTCCATTCCTAGCAAAAAGATTGCTTATGGAATCAACATTACTGAGATCAATATCCAGAAGCAGTTGATCATATTTTAAGAGATATCTACGTGGGTGATCTATTGTCTGGAGCAGACACGATTGCTGAAGCACATGTACTAATAAATCAGATAAGAAGGATACTGATTAATACAGGTTTCCATATAAGAAAATGAATATCAAATACCGACCAAGTTCTAATGGGAACATTCGAAGATAATCTAGACCGGAGAGCCATCGAAATAGAAGAGTCCACGACAGTCAAGTTTCTAGGATTACACTGGGATCCGCGGAAAGATTACTTATATTTCCTTGTAAATTTGGAGTCACTGCCAAATCTTACTAAAAGAGGAGTGTTATCCGAGGCTAGTAAGTTGTATGACCCTCTAGGTCGTCTAGCACCAGTCATAGTAAAAATTAAAATATTTTTACAAAGTTTATGGATTGAAAACTTGGGTTGGACGACCAATTACCCACCAATATCCAAGACGAATGGATGAAGCTTCGAAAAAAATTACCAGTAATCGAGAAGATACAAATCCCAAGATACATCCAAACAAACACCAACTGCACTATGGAATTATACGGATTCTCCGATGCCAGTACCTTATACATCTGTTGTTTATAGTTGAATTATGATACCCAGTTGAGAATATATTGTTATGTTATTATCATCCAAAACGAAGGTAGCACCTGTTAGGCAGCTGTCAATACCACTACTTGAATTCTGTGCTGCTCTTTTATTAAAAAACCTTTTGATGAGTGTACAAGCAATAGTAAAACCCACAATTTCTAAAATTGGACCGATTCGACCATCGTCCTTGATTGTGACAAATACTTATAATTGTGGAATACTTTTATTTTTTAATCGCACTGCTGAAACAAACATGAATCGTGCACAGTGGAACCATGTAAAATTGGAACAGAATCCCGCAGATTGTGCCTCTAGAGGGATGAAGGAAGAAAATGTAAATAGTTTCAACTTGTGGATCCAGAATTTTTTATTTTTATTTTTTTAATCTTCTTTATTATTTCTTTTTTAATTACAATCTAGTCTAAGACTAATAAGCAATTTTATTCTAACTTAAATTACTACATTTTACTGAAATTTAAGGGTTCATCCATCGATGCACTCCTTAGTTTTGATATTTATTATTTGATCGCGCTTTTGTTGTGCGCTAGAAAAAGATTTATTTTTACTGATTTTACACTAACTCAAAAGGCTTTACTCTTTTGAGCCTTCTAACTAAATCCGTATTATCCAGTAGCTGGATGGCTTCTATATTAACATGGTGAAGTAATCGTTGTTCATGATTTCTAGCAAATTTCATAATTTCCGTTTTGATGGGTTCTATGCCCAGATCTTTGTGGATGTCGCTATTTCTGACAAACCATGGTGCGTTGACGATGTTTCTTAGCAATTTGTTTTGGAATCGTTGGATAATATCCTTGTTGCTCTGCTTGGTACATCCCCATAGCTGTACACCATGAATCCAAACAGGCTTCAGTATTTGCGTATAAAGCAAAAGCTTATTAGGAATTGATAGATGAGAGTTTCTTCCCAGTAACCAATACATTTTATTGCATTTTAATCCCAGCTCGTCTTTTTCTTTTTTACATGGGCTTTCCATCGAAGCTTAGCGTCTAATGTCATACCAAGATATTTGGCAGTGTTTGCATGTGGTATTTCTTGTTTATTTAAATATACTGGTTTATGTAATAATCTCTTGTTCTTAAAGTCGACATGTACAGATTTAGTTTCATTTAATTGTATGCGTCATTTTTTTGTCTAGTTGTGTACTTGCCATAGAGGTTTGTAATTTCTCTGTTGTATCTGAGTTGTTGTCACCTACTGCCATAATAGCTGTGTCATCGGCGAAAGTGGCTATCATATTGTTTTGTGGGATTGGAACATCTCGGGTGCATAGTAAATACAGAAGTGGCCCAAGTACACTTCCTTGTGGAGCTCCTACACTTTCTTAAGCTCAGAATATTCATCTTCTTGATTAAGCCTGAAATATCTTTCTGTTATATATGATTCCAGTATTATGCTGCACTGTTTAGGATTAATAGGATTAATTTGAGTTTGTAGATTAAACCTTCATGCCAAACCTTGTCAAAGGCCTGGGCTACACAAAAGAATATTGCGGAACAGACTTTTTTCTCTTCTAAAGCCTTTTCAATGATATTGGTTATTCTATGCACTTGATCAATAGTTGAGTGCTCACTGCGAAAACCAAATTGGTGATTCGGAATTAGGTTGTTCTTTTCAAAGAGTTTAGACATTACCGGCAGCAACCATATAGGCCTATATGATGTTATTAGATGTGGCAGTTTTCCTTGTTTGGGAATCATGATAACCTCAGCCACTTTCCAAAGTTTTGGTGCTCTGGTGCTTGTTTCTTGTAATTGACATTCTTGAGGTTAACATATATATGTATTCAAGATTATTTTTTGCTTTTTCTTTGTTATTCCTTGCTATGTTCCATCCATTTTCCAGATATTGGCATTATTGGCTTTTTCAAAGTTTTAGTTGCTTTTCATTCGTCTATTCATTCGTCTTTGGAATAGTTTTATCCTTTTAGCCTGGATTTGATTTCTGTGGTACTTTCTCATGCTTTTTGTTGAATATCCGTAATGAACTTTTTTACTTCTAAGTCCAGTTGATCCATAGTTTTTAAAGGAACTTTCAAAAGAATTCTGTGTTCAAGGTGTTCTTTGAAACTTTCCCAGTTCGTATATTGGTTGGTTAATACTGGATTATCCTCGTTTTGAATGACATACTCGCTTAACGTTAGGACTATTGGAGAATGATCTGAGCTCATACCTAGACTTTCTTCGACTTTCATAAAAATGTTTTTGGTTATATTTATAAAAAATTTGTCAGGTCAAGTATTTTTCTTATAGGTCAGTTGGCTAATATGTTGGTTTTCCTGTTGAAATGGATTCACATTCATTTTCTTTAATGGCAATCAGTAATTCTTTTCCTATAGTTGTTGTTAATCTATAGAACCCCAGTAAGAATTCTTTGCTGATGTCACCTATTATGAACCTTTTTCCCAGACGATTGAAAAACTCTGAATATTGTTTGTTTTAATAGAATGTTTTGGTCAACAGTACAATCCTGCCACAACAATAGGAAATTTGTTGGTTTTTATATAAATAATTGTAGCCTGAATTTCTTCATGTTTATGGAATTTCATGTTTATGGAATTGGAATTTTCAAGATTATTATCAGCTTTTAAAATCAAAAGAACAACAACCACATTCACTTGAAGATGGTTATTGAATTAACAACCGTAGCCTTACTGGTAGCATTTAAACGATTAACTCCAAGAAGAGGATTGCCTTTAAATAGTCATATATAGTTATAACGATAATAACTTTGTTGGAGTCTGAAACGAGCTTAACAAAGATTGTCGGTTGGCTATCGAACCAACTAACATGCTTGCGGAACAAAAAGTAGCTAATAATAATACAACATGGCATTTCATCTCGCCCGGTAGTTTCTATTTCTGCGGAATTTGGAAATCTGGCGTTAAAGTTACCAAAAAACGTTTAAAACACAAATTGTGGCGTTCATTAGTTTTAGGCCCTACCTTCCGCTTGCAAACGGTTTAAACTAAAAAAAAAACAAGCTATTCAAGCGAAAGGTCTCAGTTGCCAAGATGATTTATGCACCTCTAATATTACTAATTGCAGTCAATGTGTGCACATCACTTTTCATGCCGGCTTCACGAAGCAAAATTATTTTTAATCCAACTTTTTAGCTAATCAAATCATTTTATTCAATTGAGTTCCGCCAAATGGTATTGTAGTTTAGTTGAAAAATTTCAATCAAGTATTGGTGAAAAAATACTCCATTTTATAAAGTTCCGCTTTATAGGGGCACTATCTATATTACAATATAGCGAACCTGGTATACACTTTGAATACATTTGAGAACTCAATTTAACCACTGGAATATATAAAATGTGTTGTAATCACCGTGATAGTTGAGGTGTTGGTTTAAATACACCGCGGTCGTGAGTTCGATCCCCACCGCTGACCTTAAATAAAAAATCATTCCTTAGAAAATAATTACAGAGAAAATAAATCTGTAACTTCCAATTAAAACACTAGTTGGAAGACTAATTCAATAAGGTATACTCAACAGTACTTTTCAACATGAAGCATTGACAAGTTCTCCTATTAGTCACACTGAATCTCGAATAAACCTAAACTATTCTTTTAAAGACATGAAGCTATTTATAGGGAAATTGGATGCACGTAAAATATGGCAGCGAGGTACGAATAAAATAAATGCCATAAATAAAAACGAAATTGAAAAACAATCTACTCACCGTTTAGTGTCCAGCCGATCTGAATTGACAAGGGTTACATCAAGAGAAGTTTATTAATAACATAGTTTTGGCCCCTGTGAGGCAATCGCATATACCTTAGATAACCGCAAATTGCTTTCCGCAAAGGTATGATGACAGTGTCGTACAACTCAGAGATCAGAGAAAATGCACCTTACTTTTCAATTGTGATGGTCTGATAAACGAAGATGAGAAAAAATATATCAAATTTTTGTTAGCATTGTGGAAACCAATCACCGTCCTGTTGATGTAAACGCTCTATGGGAAGTATTGAAAATATCAGTTACCAGTGCCAGAGATTGGTTTGATGAGAAGTGTTGTCTTGCTGTCAAGCAACAAATTTAACGCCCTTAGAGAATCACAAATACGATTTACAATCGCATGCAACAAACATATTTTCATGCTAGGAGAACTATTAAACGAATTTGTAGATGAACAAAACAAAAATGGTGGAAATCGCAGCTCACGTAACAGAGGGCCCATGCTTCCCATGGGGAATTCTTACTGGACATGCAAAAACTAAAAAAATAATGGTTCTCCTGAAGTAAATTTTCTAATTCCGATCTCTTAATATTAGGAGGGATTTTTTGTGGAGCTGTCTTTTTGACCTTATATTTAATAAGTATGGAAAAGTGAAGTTATACGTCCAATTCCATGACCAATTCGGTCAGTAACTGATGAAGGTTTTCCGACTAAAATGATTTTTTTGGAAATATAATTTAGCAACTCGTGACGTCCAGTAGGTGTTTTTGGATTTTCAACAAGCCTATGACTCATGCCACTAGGATAGATTATGGTTTACTTTGCGATATCTGGGAAAACCTAAAAAATACGTGCGGTTTTCTAAAGTAAAAATTAATTCAGTCACCACGTGACACTCAAGCTATTGAGGGTTTTTTGGAGATAGCTCTCGTGTACGATAAAGAGATACTCTTTCTTTAATGCTCTTTCATCTTATGTTAGAATTTACCTTTCATAGAAATATCCCCTCAGGAAAATATCTTGTACCAGCAGTTCAACCAGGAACTGGCATTTGGAGATGATATACTTGCTGATATACTTACTGGTAATTGATTGATTTTCTGCATAAGTTTTACGACCTCCAATACGACACCAATACGACTTATAATTATTCATGCTTAAAAACTAATATTTATCTTTGCACTTCAAGTCACGGTCATGGTTGAATAAGTTAATACACCATTACCGATTGTAATTATACAATATAAAGATCCTGGTAGGATTTATAATTTAACGTCAGGGTTTAGTTCCAAATCAAAATTCGTGGAATCAGTCTCATTCGGTTTAATATAAACATTTTCGATTATATGGAATTTATTTTTAGAATCTTTAAAATAATAGTCGAAATTTATTCTGAGAATATATCACATACAATATCAAATCTTTCACATTTTTTAATACAACATTTCAAGTGTGAGAAACGAATGAAATATTTGTGATTCGTTTCTCATCCTTGGAATTTTTTATTTAAAAAATCGACGTCTAGAAATATTAGACAGAAAAATTATCTTTTTGTGACCAGACTCAAAATCATAAAATATTTTTTCGGCCATTTCGGGTATATATATACATATTCGTATATACATACAAATATAGTTCATAAAATTTAAGTGGGATTTAAATCATTTTCAGAGCAATACAATTATAATTTCGTTTGATCAATTTACAATGGTTTTGAGGATAGAAATTCGAAAACAGATACCAAAAAATGAAAACGTCCAAATTTATTAGAAAATTTTGGGGTTTCTAATATTTTTTAATTTATTGACAATTTTAAATCAAATTAGCATTCTACATGTTTTACTAATAGATCATGTCGGACTGTCAAGGTTATACTACAAACGTAAATGATGCCTTCTTATGGAAAGGAAAGAGGTATGTTTTTACATATACGCCCTAGTGCTCAGATTATACCGGTAGAAGTCTCTCAAAGTGCCAACATTATAAAGAGAATATTTTGTGATTATCGGGAATAATGCTATATAATTCTAAATACACTAAAAGTGGCTGCATGAATACTGATAATAATTATTCGCGGACTAACCAATCATATCAACAAGTCGTAATCACTTCACTCTCTCAGTCAATTAAATTACTAAATACTAAAAGCAGATCTGCGGATAACTATATGTTAATATTATTCGTTTTAATTCAACCCCAAGATTTTGAAATACGAAATTTTGTTGTCAGTACATTTGCTCTAGTATAAATTTGATTGACTGAGGCGTCGCGTGATTAAACTGTTTGGAACTGAATGGTTGGCCTCCGTATTATTATTTATACACAAACGTGCGTCTGTCTAAAATTTAACAATCATTATTCCTGTTGTTAGTTACTTCGAACAACACCAAATTAAAAACAAGAAAAATTCATTGCCGACTATTATTTTCATTTAAAAATCTTGTGACAATGATTAGTACTACATACTTTGATCGTGCTGCCACTTTCGGAAAACATGGCATACTAAATACTTTGATCGTGGCACTTCTTTCGGAAAACATGATCTATTCACAATTTATTGTTTTTTTTTTTTGAAAATGTAAAAAAAACTGCTTTTGTTTGGAGTGTGACTATCCTTATAATATTGTCGGTGCACTGATGTACCTTTACAATTCTACGCAAGGGCCATAGATTTACTGGGATATTATTTTCATGTATTATCTCAATGTCGTCAATTTTAACAGGACTTTAAGTAGCTCTCCATTTAGATTTTGGTTGCAACCTAGTTAGGTATTCGGTGTGCCATCTCTCCCAAAAATATTGAGTAAGCTGCTACACCATTTGCCACCGAGAAAGATAAGATTGAATAGGACGAACCTGGAACTACCGGAATACCAGGCACCAATGTACACCCGTGTAACATATCACAAAACCGAAGAAGTCTTTAACTACTATTAGCACAAGACAATCACAATAATACTGACTTGCTCTGCATTCTGTCTTCTTTTATCAGCATCTCCAGTCTGCCACCATTCATCTGTAATCTGCAAAGATTTGGAAATTCGTCTAGAGGAAATATGTAACGTGCGCGTTTACACAAAAAAACCAAACTTAATTTCCGTTTACACTCATTTATAATCTCTTTATTTAATATAACACTCTTCTTTATCCCAATTTCAAATAATAAAAAAAACCACACCGACGGTAACTCCAGTAGGTGCGTTCTTGTTTCAGCTTCCCCAATTAGAAGGCAAATGTTTAAATTCCTTGAAAGTTGGGTGCTAGCCTGCGCGCATGAATTATGGCTAGCTGCCTTGCGGTCGGCTAGAAGCTCTCGGGCTGGGTGTAACAATTTGGGGTCACTGTAGGTACGGAGGAGTTTTTGTTACACGCGGAATACTGGACGGGAAAAATGTAAAAGGCAATAACCTGTATTTTTTGATTTACCGTTCACCTAGAACGGCTTTATGCTGCCTGTGTCCGGTCTCCTCTACTCACACGATATATTGATCAAAATCCAGACGATGTAATCTCACACGATGTATTGATCAAAATCCACACGATGTAATCTCACACGATGTATTCATAAACTTCCTTCAATCCTCCGTTCGTATAATCTTCTCTTTTTTTTCTTATTTTTTTTTCTTATCTCGTTTGACTCGACGACTTCGTACCACCACGATTCCAAAACCAAACTCTAAAAAAGAATCTACCAAAAAAAAACGCTCCCCTCTTCTTCTTTCCGCCGTTTTTTATTAAGTTTTTTTTATGCATCAGGCAACCCCTCTTTCCCACTCGACCCGCCATCTGCGGATCTTCCGTGTACCTCGGCCTGTATTGTACGCTTTCTCAAATTACGAAATGTCAAACGTCAATGCTGCTTATTGTTATTGTTTTTCTTATTTTTATGTCACCTAATAATTTTGTATTTATGCATTTATTTCGTGCAAATTTGTTTGTCATGTATTTCGTGAGTCTTTTATTGTGGTGCGAATTTGTGTGAAGTGTGTGCTGGCTCGTTACTGTACATTGGTGTCGGCCAAATCTGTGAAGTGTATCTTTTGTTTAGTGTGATATGTGTGTTTGTTTCACGTCCTCAATTTGTTTTCGTTCTTTATGTGAAACTTATCGCCGTGTGTCTATTTGTGTCACCATGTCCCATCTTTATTAGCCACGGCTCTCTGGCCCTGTCAGTGCCTATAAGGAAATGGAAAAGACGGAAGACATGGACCGAGAAACCACCAACCAACCGGACAACAGGTTAATCAGCTTGTTTGCCTTCTATACATTTTTCTTTCAGTCACCAGCTAAAAGGGGAATCCACTGCCAGCCAAAACGATGGCAAGAACCCACCCTATACGGCCTGTTACAAATAGTGTCAATTCATGAAATACATAAAACTAATAAAATCACTAGCACAGCCTCGTCAGTTAAAAGTAAAGTTAATCCGGTTCTGCACGATTTATTAATTGTAAAATTGAGTTCTATTGAACTCAAAAACAATATTTTGCAACAAATGAAAATTAAAAAATCACTTTCCACTAAGAATTTGGATGTCATCATGCCTCAGGATCATCCTGAAAAACGCATCTTTATTATGCACCATCTATCAGCATTCCAGTCCCGGTTATACCACAAAAACAAAATAATAAAAACAACGTTCAACTATAGATATTTGTGGTGTAAATCTGGCCAAATATACCTACGAAAATCTGCTGATTCGGATTTGCATCGAATTTATTTGCGCAATGATATTTTTCGTCTGCAGCAGCATAATCAAATCGAGGGCAGTGCTGATAAATGAACCGTCATCTTGGACTCTAAAACTTTTCAATGTATTAAGTATTAATTTTTTCTTTAACTTTTTCTTACCTCTAGAAGCTCTATATTTATTTTTATTTTTGTTTTTATTTGTTGCGCCGTCAACAACAACATTACGCATCGCGTTTGTTTACATCCAGTTGACAGTTTCATTTTGTGATTTTTATTTCATTTGTACGAAGTCTGTAACTTAAAATGTTGATGTGATGAATGTGACACTTTTTTTAGGATTTTAGTGCGTTACTCGTTTTATAATTTTTGCATGATCAGCTACTTATTTATAGCCAAATTTACCGGCTTAGCTCATATTCTAGAATATATTTTGCTATGTTTTGCTCTAGTACTATCAAATTTTGCTCTCAATATAGTTATCATTTTATTGCGTATTTTATTGTTTATTTATATTTATCACGATTAACAACATAACGATCAATAATTTTAGTATATTGCTTCAAAATGTTAGGAGTTTGAGAGCAAATTTTAATGTTTTTAGCCTATATGTAGCGAGTCTCAAATCTATTCCCAGTTTGATTTTTGTGACGGAAATTTGGATTTATTCACATGAATGTTCTGAGCTTAACCTACCTGGATACAACTTTAAAGCCTGCTGCAATGATAGCTATCGTTCTGGTGGTGCAGGTGTGTTTATCCATGAAAGTTTTGTAGATGTTTCATTTCAAGTTTGCAACTGGACGTCAGCTGATCTTCTTATACTACGTATTCAACTAGCAAAACGAAGCTGGACTTTTATATGTATCTATCGTTTCAGTGATGGCTCCGTTGATGGTTTTTGTAATGATCTGGAAATACTGTTGCGTACGCTTAAACATAATCACATAGTCATTTTAGGAGATATTAATATAAATCTTCTGGATACTAGTATATCTTATAAATATCAATCAATGCTTGCTTCTTATGGCTTCGTTAGCCTTGTAAATGAGCCAACCAGGATGCAAAATTGTTTGGATCATGTTTTTGTAAAAAGTGATTATTTTTTAGACCTCAATATTTGTAATTTACCCATTCAATTTTCCGATCATAATTTAATTACATTTAATATTTCAGAACATTCTGACAGGACGATTTTTAGAGATAGCAGATCAGAGATATCGCATATTCACTATGCCAAACTAAATGATATTCTAAAGTTTGAAAATTGGGAGTCAGTGTATAGTCAAAATGATTGCAGTTACCAAAAACCGCTTCTATGAGAAAAAATTTGATTCAGCGATGTCAAATTCGAAGAACACATGGAAAACAGTAGATGAAATGTTAGGACGATGCTCAAACAATAAGCCAATTAATCAAATTTATCAATTTGACACTCAAAATATGCTTACGTCATCTCAATCAATTGCCGATGAATTTAACAAATTTTTTGTTGCCATTTCTCAAAAATTGGCTCCTAAATTCAGCGCAAGTAATACTGATATTATTGAATCAAATCAATTTATTCTTGGTGCCCACAAAATTATCGTGCATCTTGTTTTTTTGATCCTATACATTCTACAGAAATCCTTTATGAAATTAAGCATTTAAAAAACAAACGATCTAAAGGATTTGATGGAGTCAATAATTGTGTTGTTAAAAAATGCGTTTGGTTCTTGGTGGATGTTTTAACTTCTTATTTAACTTGAGTTTGGATAGTGGTGTCTTTCCAAATAGCTTGAAAATTGCTATTGTAATTTCGATATTCAAAAAGGGTGATGAGTTACAATTAAATAACTAAAGACCAATTTCTCTATTAAGCACAATATCTAAAATTTTCGAGAAACTTGTAAAACATCGGTTACTGAGCTATTTCAGTATGATTAAATTTCTGCATAGCAGTCAATACGGTTTCACTGCGGGTAAATCTACTGAGGAGGCTCTTTTACATTTTCTAAGCCAGATATACACAGCCATCAATAATTCATGTAAACCTGTGGCCTTATTTGTGGATATCTCCAAAGCTTTTGATACTGTCAATCATGGGATTTTATTAGCAAAACTATCGAATATCGGGGTGAGGGGCAAAATTCTTGATTGGTTTACGAGCTACCTCCATGACCGTCGTCAGGTTGTCAAGGTGGATGACACTCTTAGTAACCCAGAGCAAATAAATTGTGGCGTCCCTCAAGGGTCGGTGTTGGGTCCTCTATTATTCCTAGTGTATTTCAATTCTATTTTTGATATTAATTTGATATGTCATGCCACCGCTTTTGAGGATGACTTGGCTTTAGGCTACGCTAGGAGTGATGAAACTTCCGATATAACAGTTCTACTGGATACTGATTTATGTAAGTTGGGTAAATGGTTTCATCATAACCGCCTTGCCATGAGTGATAAATCAAAATTAATACTTTTTGGAAAACAGAATACGGTTTCCATTGCACAACCGATACCTTATCATGTGTACTTATGTGGTAGAAATCCGTGTTCGTCTCAGTGTTTTTTGCTTGATTTTGTCAGTAAATTTAAGTATTTGGGTGTAACAGTGGATTCGCAACTGAATTGGAAGTCGCACCTTAATGAAACCAGGAAGAGGGTCATTTTTGCTATTCATAAATTTTATAATCTAAGGAACTGTTGTCTGAGTATTGTTCTGAGGAAGCTATATCATGCAGTGGTTGAATCACTAATAATGTATGGAATATCCAGCTGGGGTGGTACTTATTTCTCTCAAATTGAGGGTCTTTACATTGCACAAAAGAGAATTATTAAACTTATTTACAAGCGTCATCGTGCAACACCTACCATTCCTTTGTTTCGTGAACTAAATTTATTGCCACTAAGATATCTGTACGTTTATAAGGTTCTTAAAATGTTTTTTGCTCGCAGTAACAGTTTTCACATCCGTATTATTCACGCGTATAATATGAGAAATCCTTATAACTATGCTGGTGTCCATTGTAACAGCGAGAAATTTAGGAGATTTTATCTTATTATGGCGCCATATTTCTTTCACATGTTACCACACAATGTAAAATCTCTCAACACTGAGCGTAAACGTACATTTGAACGAGAAACTAAACTATGGCTACTGGGAATTGATAATATTGAACAATTTTTCTAGTGATGTAAGTAATACTAGAGCTTCTATGTAGTAATGTGTTTATAGTATGTGTATATAGTAATGTATAATATCCTGATAAATTTGTATTTTTGAAAAAGATATGTAAAGCAGCCAATAATTGAATTTATATATATTTTATATTGCTCCACCACGGATTTTATCCAATGGAGCTTTACTTTATTTCAAAAAAATTATAATATTAATGTATACCTCAGCAATTAAATTTGAAATAAAGATTATAAATAAATAAAAAATTAAAAAAAAAGATGCCTTGAAAACAAATTCTTTTAATGAACTGAAATTATAAATTTATTAATTCATAATATAATAACATAATAATATAACAATACAATAATATAACAATATAATAATAAACTGACAGAAATAACAAGTAAATACGTCAAGTATTTACATGAAAATCTTATTTATATTCACTTTACTCGACACAAATAACCGAAATCTTTATAAATAAGATTTTATTAAATTTATTAACGTTCAAATCCGATCGAATTCACCGTTTTATACATAAAGTATTTGCATTAACGTTTTATTTATATTCACTTTACTTGATACAAATCACCGAAATTATTAAAACAAGACTTGATCAAATTGATTAAACGTTTATATTCGATCAAATCACCGTTTTATGCCAAATAAATAAAGTGATTGTATGAATATCTTATTTATGTATATTCACTTTACTCGACACAAATCACCGAAAAATGAATTAACCGTTTTATACCAAAAATGATAAAGTATTGGCATTACAATTTTATTTATATTCTTTTTACTCGACACAAATCACCGAAATTATTATAAATAAAACTTTATTTAATTTTTTAAACATTCAATTTCAACTGAATTCACCGTTTTATGCTAAATGTAATAAGTATTAATATGAGATAGTTGTTTATATTCACTTTACTCGACACAAATCACCGAAATTATTATAAATAAGACTTTACTAAATTAATTAAACGTTCAAATTTGATTGATTCACCGTTTTATACCAAATAAATAAAGTAATTGCATGAATATTTTATTTATTTTCACTGTACTCGAAACAAATCACCGAAATTATTTTAAATAAGATTTTATTAAATTAATCAAACATTCAAATTCGATTCAATTCATTGTTTGATACCAAAAACATAAATTATTTGTATTAAAATCCTATTTATATTCACTTTAATCGACACAAATCACCAAAGTTATTATAAATAAGACTTTAATTAATTAATCGTTCAAATGCGAACGAATTCACCGTTTTATGCTAAATACATACATAAAATATTTACATGAAAATCTTATTTATATTCACAAATCGACACAAATCACTGTTTAAGGTGATATTTGTTGACTTAATGACATCTTCGGAGATCCCACTAAAGTAATATGAGGAGGATTAAAGGGTTAAGAAGTCCATTGCCTGGAAGCGTAACCAGAAATTGATTTTAATTGTTTTATTAATTTATTGAAAGACCTGTGGAGCAGATTGCTTGCGCCAATGAGTTGCTCCCATTGTCACTAAATGACAATATTGCGGCAGACACCTTTTATTAAAACAAAGCGCCTTAAGTCCCCTAAGAAGACATCTGTTGTCATGTTACTGACTACTTCCAAGTGCACAGCCTAAGGCATATAAATAGGCATATATATGATTTGTATGTTTTTTGCATGCGGTTTCGTTGCTGATGAATGGGTTAGGGACCAGCGTAATCAACACCAACCTTATGAAATGGTCGAATAAGTTCCAAGCGGCAGGCTACCCACCAATTGATATTTTATCATAGCTTTGTTTTTCACGCAGATAACGCATTTTGACCGCTTGGAATCCAATAATTTTGCTTAATAATTGCAAGTTTTAAGGATAGTTCTTCAATTTTATTGTTAATATGAACCGATCGCACTATTAAATGGCTAATACTTGACTTTGAATGTAGGATTACGGGATGTCTGGTGGAAAATGGCATTTTGACCATCCAGGAAGGGCCCCAATGACTAAAGAATGCTGTTTTTCCATCTTTTTATTTGGTTTTAACTGCACAATCTGATCTGTGTATAATATTTAGCTTGCTCATGTTTGCAGATTGTATATAGTGCGGTTAGTAATTCATCTCTCATCAAACAAACTAGGTTGGTATTCGGTTGTATTTTGTATTTTATTCAAGTGACGAATCATATAGAACAAATGCTAAAACTCTCTGAAGCTTGATTATAGATGAGTATTTTAGTATTAGTTCATCAAGCCATTCACGCTGGTTTGTAACTGCAAATGTGAATATTTTACCATTCTCTTCTTCAATGAAACCGTAATTAAAATGTTGTGGTGGCCATAATTCACTGGATTGACAAAACCGGGCGGTTCCACCATAGATGATGTTGGTTCAACTCATACGGTAATAGATCACGAGAGGCACAGTCTGCCTTGTGTCAACACGTATCCAATGAGGATACGTGTTGACACAAATATTTTGCAATATAGCCTTTGTGGCGATGGATACCAATGACTGTTATTATCAGCAATTTTTTTAAACACTCGTGTTGCGAGAAATCATGCTGCGGCCGGATCATAAGTAATAGTATTAGGGCAAAATTGGTGAATGGATGCGATGGGTGATCACGCCACACTTTATTTTTAAATACTGTATCTCATACTGTAATCTCATAATGATGGAGTAAATCTCATAATGATGGTTCCTCCCAACTTTTGGATGGCGATGGAAAGTGATTTTCCCAATAATCGAGGGTCTTTTTTGAATGACAATTTCACAATAAATCGTCATTTATTGGAATTTTTTACATTTTTGAGGAAATGATCCTCGCAAAAGGTTTCTTCTTGTGAAAGTGTTTATTTGGTGTTTGCTATTGACTCTAATTTCTAGACGCTGCGAAGATTTCTGTTCAAGTCAACGTCAATAAAACGAATTGATATCATGGAATCTAGGTGATTATATGGTGATTCGTTGTTCCATTTGCCAGATACTACCCAGCTTAGTATAATTTTCTAAAATATTGACCATTGCATTAATTTACCGTTTAATGTATTACGTGGAAACTAAATCAAGGACAAATAAACTTAAGTTAAAGGTAAAAGAACTAATTTTCAGATTATGATTTTTAGCATATACCACAGCCACCATCTAAATATGAAGATTATGACATCGCTGGGAACTACATATCCAATAAATATTTATCGATCCATAAATTTCTATCTTGCAATAGACCAAATTTTGTATGTGAACGCAAAATAAAAAAGAACAAATACATGTAAAAGTAGCCGAATAAAAGCTAGACGATATCATGCGACCACAGTCGATCATTTGTTTTTCAGAACGAACGAAGATGTGCAAAGTGAAATACAAAAAAAAAGATGGCAAGCGTTCATAATGCCGGTTTGTTAAATTAATTAAAGTTTTGAACAATTTTAAAATTATTTACAAAGTGAAAATTTTATTTTTGAAGTGAAAAGTTGTGATACTTTTTCAATGAAAAGTGTTTTGTGGTAAAAATTAAATTAAGTTTGGTGAAATGTGATAGTGAAAATTTGCGCAATACAAAAAAAAATGTAGAGAAAAATGTGTGTTCTATTAGTATTTGTGCTGTGCAATTAAAAACTGGTTTTTATTTTTTACATACTGTAATGAAAGGTCACAAAGTACAGTAAATGACATTGATTCTCCAAATTTCGACCAACTCAATTTTTTTTTACTTCGTGAAGTATGAAATCATTAATTACATCGATATAGTGATCGCTATGGTGATTGGGAAACCTGAAATTTACAAATTCAAGGAAAACTTTTAAGTTTTAGATTTTTTTTTTGCATAAACAGCCACTTTTTTTTCTAAATATGAATATGTGTCTTTTATCGATCGATAAAATGCTACCTTTCAACAGACCAGCTGTTGTATGGTTCTAAAAATATTGAATATACATAGGGAAAACGCTCTATAAAAATACAAGATGTGAACACAAAATAAAAAAAAATTAAAATTAAAACACAAATACACCCAAACAAGGCCGAATAAAAGCTAAACGATATCATGCGACAACAGTCGATCATTTTTTTTATAATGAACGAAAATGTGCAAAGTGAAATGCCCAAAAATGGATGTTGTGCGGTCAAGTGTGTATAATGTCGGTTTCATAAATTAATTAAAACTTTTGGAAAAATTGAAAGATATTTTCAAAGTGAAAATTTTTATTTTTTCGTGAAAATTAGTTATAATATCTTAGTGAAAATTGTTTTGTAGTCAAAATGAATTCAAGTTGTGGTAAAATGTTATGGTGATAATTTATGAAAAATGAAAAAAAAAGTATGGTTTATTGCTAGTGTATTCTATTAGTATTTGTTCTCTGCACTAAAAACTGGTTTCTATTCTAGCTACAACTGTTTCTGGTGAGTAATTTGTTTTTATTCTTATATTATATTTTACCAATTTGATATTCACAAAATCGAAGATCAAAAATACAGTAGATAAACAAATGTTGACCAATCCCGTTTCTTTACTCTTTAAATATGAAATAGAATACTGTGAAAATTGGTTAGTACAATATTTTAGTTTAAAGATTTTTTTTCTGCTCAAATTTTAACATTAAACATTTAATTTTTTTTTTAATTGGTTTTAATAAAGGTCAATGTATTGTTTGATAATGCTTTAATGTATTATTTTATGTCTGATGTGTTTACAAAGTGCAAATCAATTGTTCCAGAAATTTTGTTCACATTTTCCGGGAAAATCTTCATGAAATGTTTTTTTTGCATTTTATTTAATCTACTTAAAAATGTGGAGTTTCCACCGAGATTCTATAATGTTCTAAAAGCCGGGATTTTGGAGCACCAGCCTCCATCCTCTAAGGTATAAAGCAAATTATAAAAACGGCTCTTACGAAGATTTTGATTTTAAATTTATTTAAAAGTGGGGGCTTCAGAATTAAAGCCACTTTTTTTTTATTTTTTTTTTAAAGCGGGGGTTTGGCATAGCAGCCCTCATCCTCTTAGGTATAAAACGAATTAAAATAACCTAAAACAAATTAATTTAAATGTATATTTTTGGAATTGTAGTGAATTTGATATAATCCGTTCGTACCTGTGGCATGTTTGTTGATTCCGCATGTTTTGTAGCTTTTACGTCTCCCAAAGTTTAAATCTAAAGCAACTCTGAGGGCACGCGGGGGAGCAAAGCGACCTCCCATGTGCGGTATGAAAATGCTTCACGATTGCGTTACTATCTTACGCAGAGGAGTCAAATGTTAAAATTCTTTGAGGGTTTCTCAATTTTAGTGTGTGTAATAATAACAATAATTCAAAAAGAAAAGATCAGTTTAGGAAAAATTTTAGATAATAAAAATAATGGACTGTTTAAGAAAAAATCCTTTTCCTCGTTTATTTCCTCGTCTTACTCTACATTTTCTGAATCTATCGTTTGTTCTTCTACTGGTGTTTCCAGATTTCCTGGATAAAGCTTTCCAGCATGTCGCATACAATTTATAAAAGGACATTCTTTGTTATTCTCCATGATTTTATAACCATGTATCTTGCCAGGTACCCTGCATAGAATATTTTTCTTCTTGATGAAGATTCGTAGTGTTTTTTAAGAGCGCACCATAGTCCAGATTCCATTTAATAGTAATATCAAACAGTCTTTGAGGATGATTCACGGGTAAAAGTAATGATGATGACAAATGGAAAAATTTTTTTAACATGATAAAAAAATATCAAATTTGTACAAAGACTTTCTCGAAAAATTTGATCACTTAAAAGTGATTTCCAGATTGATTGAAACAATAAATTTAGAGTGTATGGCCAAGCCGTATCCAAGAATTCCCGAAAAGCCCCAAACCAATCGAACACCTGTTTTTATACATACTTGGAAGGACAGGACAGGAAAATTAGATATATTATTGATATCGACCCGGTTACAAACACCTTGGCGACCAATAGTTGTAGTATTAAATAATATAATAATATAATAATATCATAATATTATAATATTATAATATCATAATATCATAATATTATAATATTATAATATTATAATATCATAATATCATGATATAATAATAACCACACTGTCACGATTGTCTGCCCACATTTCACAGAAACAGGATTAGTGTAACTGGCCACAGCACCGCTGGAGTTTCTCCAGGGAAAGCCACCAGTAGCCAAACCAAAAATAGGTAAAGCATAGGTTTAATACCAGGAAACACCATTGTAAAATCCAAGTCATAATCAAAGGAATTGTAGCAGAACCCGAACAACAAGGGTACCCCACCAAAAATACAAAAATAAAAATAAAATAGTCAAAGGCAACGAAAAATTAGCTACTAACATAGTCACGTTTTACATTTTACCACGATAAATCCATCATAATTGACACCATAAACATCCAAAATCCACACAAAATGAACCAGTATTGCCTACTCCACCAAGTAAATGCAAAAGTATCGCCGCGGTTATACACTCAAACAACCAAAACCCAACCCCTGCATCCATCCATAAAGCTCCTGCCAAAGCAAAGCTGCAGACCTGTAAAGTCCAGCAATCGAACTGTCTCCAACAACACTACAACCACAAAATACTTTATTCTGTCAAACCACCCCGACCAACCAACACGTCCCGCTCCAGGTAACCCCAACCACGTAACCAACTTTCTCCAAAAAGCACTCAAAAACCACAAATGGACTGATTACCAGGAACTAAACCAACAACAGGGCATATGAAAATTGTTTCTAGAAGCATAAACAAAAAAAAGCCATTTAAAAAGTTTTTTATTTACCACAACATGCCGTGTGGAATAAAAGCAGCGAAACAACCAAGCTGCTGGTAGTATGAGATGGGTCTGCTAAAACAAGTTATGGAGTATTCTTGAATAACACACCGTTAAAGATGTTGTAAACATATATTAGTGGATAACATAAGTCTAGAAACAATGCCAGTCGGAGGCTGTGAAAATAATATAATCCTAAGGGCTTTGACCTAGGAGTATATTGGCCATAAAAAAGTTAAGCTAAGGGGTAGTCCGTCTGGTTTTTGCAATTTCAACTACCGATTTTTTCGAGCGTGACAATACTTACGTCATTCGTATTATGACAAAAAATTAATTTAATGAACATTTACGAACGCTTACATTTATGGGACGCTTGAAAAAAATTGGGTAATATTGAAAACTTACTTTCAAATAAGAAAATGAGCATTTTCACAGAAAAATCATATTTTCCGACGAAGTTTATTTTCTTCTCAAAAGCTATGTTCACCAGCAAAATTGTTGCATTTGTAGCTACTTCAAGATACTACTTCAGGATTTGTGATGGAATAATATTATTAGAATATTGCACTCCGTCAACATAATTAAAACAAAATAATATATAAAATGCCAATTCCACGGATTCTGCAATGCAGAGGCATAAAAGGCTTACAGTACTGCAATTCAATAATATTTGGTTGGGGTTATTAGGAGCAGCATTTATAGACAATAAGGCAATCAGGCAAACCGCAGGGGATTTGTAAATTTCAGAAGATACAGTGCACTCATGGACGGACTTAGTGATAGTCTTAGTATGGATAAAAGGCAAACCACTAAGATGGAAGATATTAGTAGCTAACAGATTTATCAACATCTAGCCAAACGGCAAATTTCCCATTAGGCAGTATCCTCTCTAGTATCTTATGAAATTGTTCCTCATTTACCGAATGGTTACATCGTTATTGCTGAACAATTCGCCAATCGCGCTAACGATTTCGCGTGAATTTTAAATAAATTATTACTAAGTTCACTGACTAGAATAACCTAATACACGCAATTATGAAGACAAATAGGACATCTGAAATTTTTAAATGATTAAAAGAAATCAACATGTTATTGTAACTTTAGAACTTTCATGCTCCCAATTCCCTACTATCATTTTTTTCGATAATTACCTTTTAGATAATAGAGTGTAAACACGTGCTGTTCAGTTTCACATCATCACCGATACCACTGGCATTGTAATAATCGAAATATCTTTACTGAAACGTGAATATAAATCTAAATTAAAGTTGGAGCAAAATTTGTTTATATAAACAGATAATTTTCATTTTCTTGGAAACCAAAAAATTGTTTTACATTAATTAAATATTTTCATTTTTGTTGTCAAGCAAAACAAAAAAAAAAATTGTAAATGTGTTATAACACAAAAAATCTATACAACATATTATGGAAAACATAAAATATCTTGAGAATAAAAATCACCTGCTATTCTTTTATATTTTTAATTATAATATTTTTATTATAAGTGTTTTTCATATTATTGTTCGTTGTTTTTTCTACTTCTTCTTAATTATTAATGTTAATTTTCCATTTTCTATTTAACATTCTTTTTTTGTTAATTTAATTTTCAATTTATATGAAGATTTTTATCTATTAAATTCAATTAGAAAATTTTCTTTGTTTCAATTTATATAACTATTTTGCTTTTTATTAGTGTTGTTATTGTTGTTGTTGTTGTTGTGTGCCTAAAGACAGACATAGTTCTATACAGGTACATCTCATGTAACGCGATTTCTGAAAATTATAGTTGCGGAAATTCCTTCGTGGCGTTCAAAATGTACCCACATAGTTTCGCGGTAGGACCTCTCGAATAAAAATTAAATAATGTTTGATTAACTTGGAATTCTAGCTAATAATAGTGGGTAGGAAAAGCAAAATTTTTCTTTGGATTAGAAAAAAAGACAAAAATTTAATTTTTATAGGAGTAATGATTTTTTTTTCAAATATTTATGGAGATTAATTTTTAGAGGAATTACCGGAATTACGGAAAATATAATGGTTAGGCCATTTCAACTCCGAATTATATGAGATAAATTAACAATTTCCAAAATTCTCCAAATACAGGAGGGTTAGCAAATTAAAACTGTAGAAATCGAAACTTATAAAAAATTAACAGCGTTACTGAGATCTTTAACAAGTTTTCTCCGAACATTTCAGACAATTTGCACTAGTTACAGTTGGTCGTACATCGCGACCAAATTCACTTGGATGAAGTAAAAAAATTGATAAGAACTTTGAATTTTTTTTTAACATTATTGTAAGCATCAATAATAGCGCCGACGGATTTATCTATCTTGAAATAAAATGTTGCTCAAATTTGATAAACGTCAATGATACCAATTTCTTCCTTTTAACTCATAGAAAATACTTGTACAACGGTTCTCGGAAGGTCTTACTCTCTACATATTAGACATAAAGACACAAACGTCAATATGCATTTTGTTCCTAGAAAAATGTATTCCGCGTTAAGCGAGTGTTTCATATTTTAAATTATACAAAAAAAAAAAGAAAAGATACTCATCATCTTAGATAAATTCAAAAGTGTTAATTATCAACTTTTATAAGTGTTTATGTTTTGTTTTACTTCTTTAAAAAAAAAAAAAGGAAAACCCAAATAAGAAATTCACTTTGCTTAAATAGGCTCATTTACATAAAATTGTATAATTTTAGGTTTGGTGCCGACATGCTAAGAAATGTTCAATGCAAATCGAATGATAACCCCAAGGGGTATTATATAAATTTCATATCGTACAAGCTACAAGCAAAATCGTGTGCAGAATCTGTTTTCTGGTTTAAATTACATTGCAGAACAAACATAATTGATTTAAAAGGGATGTGCATTATGTTAAATAGAAAATTTTTACCGGTTTCAAAATTCATTATTTTAATCAATGGTTTTTGTAGGTAGTGATTATCAAAGCTATCCTTAACTATATTTTGATCTATCATTAATTATTTCTGACCGTTTTTCTTAAATATTACAAGGTCACCGAATTTTTCTTACAATTCTTTGGCGTTTCGTTCAAAGTAGTATTTTTGTTTTATTCTTTTTTATCCGATATACTAACACTTTGGATATAGTCATTTTGAATTTAATATTCGACCCTTAAATAACTGACAACGAACCACAGGCGTAGTATTGTATTCCAGAATTCGATATTGTGCCTGAGAAGTTTCATTAATTTCGTAACATCGCTTTAAAATATTCTTTGCGATTGCTACTCCCTTTTCCACTAAGCCATTGTACGATCATATTACAATCATCAACGAACTTGTCAAATTCATCCGAGTTGAAGGTGGTACTATCACACTTTAGTTTTGTTGGATAGGTACATTTTTAGCTTTCGAATAGCGTGATCTGCGGGTTTGTGCTCAACATGTTGCTCAATATGAGTAAACCAAAGTATGCGTCAATGATTGATAAGAAATTTAAGGCTTTAGGGCCTTTAGGACTTTCTCGCAGTACTAATGGTTATTTTTGATTATTTAGAAAGTTTCGCATGTCTCACATGCCAATACAATATCCTTGATTTGTTAATTCATACCCGGCAACCAATAATCTAGTCTAGCACGAGGTAGTGTTTTTTTGCAAATTGTGGATATCACCAGTCGACCATTGCGAAAAAGCAACCCATTCTCAAAATGTAATTACCATTTGAATTTAGGAAACTCGTGACTGAAGTTGTCATGCTTATCATAAGTCAGCCAACCATTGGTCGTACATAGATACGCTTTTACTGCTCATCTCTTTAAATCTCGTAGAAAATATGTTTTGTAATTTTCCTTCGATGGACATGCACCCCATGCATATGACGCATGATAGTTTCTTCATTTATATCATATTCGGCAATTGTGCACGAGATACAGTCATCCACAAACGTGTTCTTACCATAGGCAATACACACTCAATTTAAGATATTTGAGCGGAAACCTAAACATTATTTGTAATCGCAAGGTTACATCATCCGTACTTCCAACAATTCTGGAAATTCGCATTCATGTATGTCATTCTATTCAAATGCAACATCGTTTTACGTAACGTTGCGCAATGCTTTAGATATCTTTGACAAAGTTTTGATAAACTTTGCAAGATATTTGAAAAGACCCACAAGTCGCATGGAACCCTGCTTGTTTTCCGGTTTTTTTATTCTACAAATTGCTCCAAAGTACTTATTCTTTGGCTTGACCAAGCAAAACATGACCCATAAATTCGACCTGTGATTTTCGATATTGAATTTTTCCGAATAAATTTAACGCAATTTTTTCTGATACATTCAATGGCCAACGACAAAGTTCGATCGTGATATTCGTTATGTAACGCTGAATGGTTTAGGATAGAAACAAATTCGCAATTTAATATTTACATAATTTGCAAATTATAAACCACTCGTTGGGTATGGTAAAGATGAAATGAGTCCTTCCAGTACCAATCGCTTTAACTCCGAGCTCAAAGGTTCCAGTAGGCTGTGCGATAATTATTATTTTAAATAAAAGTTATTGTGATTAAATGAGTGGTTTACTTATAATCTTACCAACAGACTCCCACACCTTGAAGAATATTATTTTTGAATTGGTAACTTTATTGGCTTGGTGACTGGCCATTTGATTTCGTTCTTTGATGTTTTAAGTGTGACAACTCGTGTAATTGCATCATTGTCGTAATACCGAGATGTGTTGCTCTTATTTTACCAAGTAGCCACTGGCTTGGATAAAAGTTGCCCTCTTTTATTAGCGCAATACCCTCGATTTCTATTTGCCTGAAATAACCCTTCAATTTATACCAGTGTTGAATTGTGGTCTAGAATTTAAGAGCGCGTCATTTTCATTTATTAAGGTAATCATTTCTTCAAATGACAGGTTAATATTTGAGACCCTCTTGAGATGATATCTTAATGATTTGACTTATGGTTAAAGCTGCATTATTTGGGATGGGAGGTACCGGGTTCGAATCCTAACGAAGGAGGGTTGCAAAAAGGATTTTTAATCACCTGATTTCCATCGGTGATTATGAAGAACACAACTATGACCCCTGTTGGAGTGCAGAATCCATGGACCAAACCATCATCCATGTCAGTACAGGCTGGCTGGATCAATGCAATGTGCAGATTGATTTAAAGTTGGACCTGTATTCGTGCGTTTTCAGTTTGGCTGGTGACGGCGTAAGGTAGGACGTTAAAAATTAACCGCGAAAGAGTTGGGTGAGCTTCGCCCCAGAAAAGATTGCAGGATGCTGACACAAAAAAAAACTCTATTAGCACCTAATAGCTACCCAGAATAATACAGTACCAAGTATCAAATGGTAATACAGTACCAAGTGTGCCACTTTCAAAAATATTATATTATTTTTATGGTTATACATACGAAAACAGCTACGTTTTACTTTTGGTTCTCTTGATGTAAAAGTCCAGCATAATTGGACCTAATTTGGTTACATTGAACAGTAAGTAAGTCTCCTATTTAAGTTCAATTTTGTGGGTGCGATTTAGAGTTCACTTGTACTTTATACATCTTTTAATTGTATATTCTGTGCGCATATAATCCAATATTTGCTTCTTACTATACTAAGTGTCAGTGAATTTCCAGCGTACATGTGATTAAGGTGGACATCTCAAATTGTTCTCTATCAAATTACGTGGACTTTTGATAGAATAAATAGATGCCTTGTTCGATACGGAAGTGACGATTTATGGAGGCGGCCACCTATCCTAAGAAGTCCATTCGTATCTTTAATTGGATTAGGTGACGATAAATGGTTTTTTGCTGGTACTGGTAAATTATTGTCAAGAAATGTTAATTTTATTTTAAACTCACTTTGCTAGACGGAGGAAAGAAATATCAGTTCAGCTTGATCTAGTCTAGTTGGCGTGCTTGTGTAATTGTTACTTTCTTTTAATTGGTCCACTTTAGTTCTGTATTTGTTTACACCTTGAACGAAAACGTATATTGTTTCGAACCCCAAAGCGATAAAAATGTCCCTAATATGTGGCTTAAGAAGTATTATTTCTTGAAGACTATCACATCTAGCCAACAAATCCTTTCACTGCTAAATAGGGTTCATATGCCGTCCCGTAGGTAACAGTGTTTAATTTATATGTCTTCACCGGTGCCTTTGGATAATCGCCCAATACTATTAATAATTGGCATCATCAATATTCACCAAAAATTCACCTTACATTTTTTCTGTGTCAGCTACCAATGCAATTGCATGAGATTTGGCCTAATGTCTACTTAATTATTAAGAGAATATCCCGAATTGATTTTGCATGAAGCGTCAAAAGCTAATTTGGTAGTACTGGAAATCTTGTAGTGGAATTTTGTCTTATAGATAATTTTCTTTCCGTTGCTTACAACCAATGGTGTGCTGATCCATTTGATAGCGAAGTTGGAATTTTAAACAAATGTCTGACCACAAATTGACCAGTTCATGCATATCATTATTTGTTATTAGAAAATTTGGGCTTGTGATGACGTGTAGGTGAGCTATCGTTACCAAAAATTAATGCGATACTTTTTACCATAGGTTATTATTATAAGGTGTACCGGTTGAAACTGGATATTTTACAACTGGATTTGACAAATCAGGATAATTCAAAACAGGATATTTTAAAACGAGACAAGTTACAAAACGAGATATGGTACAAAACTGGATATTTCAAAACAGGACATTTCGACTTTTGATTTAAACTTAAAATGATTTTTTTGGAAAGTTCTGGAATATGGCCAATTAGGAAGGAACTCGGTGAGTTCTAAACCAATTTTGATGAAATTCAATATATAAGATGATTGGCCATATTCCAGAACTTTCCAAAAAAATCATTTTAAGTTTAAATCACATGTTGAAATATCCTATTTTGAAATATGCAGTGTGGTACCATATCTGGTTTTGTACCTTATCTCGTATTAAAATATCCAGTTTTGTACCTTATCTCGTTTTGTCAAATCCTATTTTGAAATATCCAGTTTTAAAATTTCCAGTTTTGAGCGGTTCCAAAACCAACACTATTGTATATTATACAAGCCATGAAGCTTGGCTAAGTAAAACATATTATGACTACTATTTGGTGTATGTGTTAGTGAATTTGACTACAGTAAAAATCGAAACAAAAAATTATATTTCGCACTGTCCATACTCCTCTAAATTCAAAGTACATAACATTTCTACAGAAAAAACGAAACAAAAATTATATTTTGCACTGTCCATTCTGCTCTAAATTCATAGTATATAGTATAGTATATAATGAAGTAAATAATAATAACAATACTTCTCTCTCTCGTTAAATAATAAATTTGTTTTTTGCTTTGTCATAAAGAGTGCAACATACTGTTGTTCCATCATTCGTATTCATTTTTTATTTACATCAAAGCATATAATAAAAGTATATACAAATTATACTACGTCACAACACTAATACTTAGGTATAGTAGTCACTTTTTGGCATAAGTATCGCAACTTCATGGCTTGTATATACATTTGTGTTGGTTTTGGCGGTTCCCATAATAAAGATGGCTCAAACATGTAAACTGCAAAAGTTTATATTGAGAAATAACAATAGAGAAAGTAAAAATAAAAAGAAGAAACCATTTTTTTTTTCTTTTTCGATAGTGAAAAAATAAAAAATAAAACCAAGTAGCCTTTCTATGAAATCTTTCTTTGTAGTTGAAAAATATATGTTTGTACTTTTTACAGTACACCAAAAAATGCTTTTGAATATTTATTAAAACTAGAGTCAGAGTTACATTTCACTTACTTTTATTT
Source organism: Tipula confusa (assembly GCA_963556175.1). NCBI lineage: Eukaryota > Metazoa > Arthropoda > Insecta > Diptera > Tipulidae > Tipula > Tipula confusa. The sequence goes on along the minus strand of OY744476.1, from coordinate 106,663,395 downwards.
TTTATTCTAATTGGATCATCTTTTTATATCTTAATCTATGGTTTTGAGTATAAAGTAATGAAGACTCCTTAAAATAAAAATAACCTTTAAAATTTATTGATATGGGGAGTCATTTTGTTGTGCTATATCACATGTTGTGATGAAAACTGTGGTACAATGGTATCCCAGGCACAAAAACAAGGAAAAGCTATTACGGATGATCCCCAGGAAATTTATATTCCTTTTAATGTGAAGTGTTTGGTAGCATTTAATTTGTATGCCACCGATTCGTACCAAAATCAAATTTAAAGTATTGGTAATATGTCACAGCCAGTTATTAGCAAGTGAATCGAAGAAGTGACTAACTTCCTAAGTAGCCCAAATATAATGATAAAATAGATTAAATTTTCACAAATGAGGTAGAAAGAAACCGAATTGCTGAAGAACTTGAGACAAAAGGAAAAGAGCATAATTGAGTTAGTCGATGGTACGCAAATAGCATTAATAGGCTTAACACAGGACGTTGAAATGGCATACGTGAATTGCAAAGGAGGTCACAGCATAAATGCTTAAATTGTGGTGAAGGACCAGAACATTATCACGTTTAGTTGCTTCCTCTATGCAAACTCTATTCTATGTTCCAACATGAATGTACTACTCCTGATGCACAAAAATATTGGCTTCTAGGAGACCAAGGATATCCTTTTATCCCTTTTCTAATTACTGTAAGCGATGAAAGAATAATTGAAAGACAAACCGTCGGCATAAAAACATCCGTTGCCAAGTTGAAATAACTATGATGAGCCTCCCGTGAACGAAATAGTTACAGCAAAAGATGTAGGAAGGGTTAGCGTAAACAACGCTTATCTTGACGCAGGCCGCCAAGTTCGTCAAAGGCTTATTGACAATATTTTATTGTAATTATATTAAATAAAAATTTTGTTTATTAAATTATTTCAATTTTTTTTTTGTTCACACACCAACTCAATTATTTCTTTTAACAAAGTTTTGTTTTCTTGATGACGGCGCTCTGTTTCCACATTTTTTGATTTTTTAAGCAACATCAATCCCTCCATTAATTTAATGCTGGTGCGAATATTTTTTAATGCCTCTTCTTGCAACCGCAAATTTCTTTGCGAGTTTCTTGTTCATGAGGTCTTATACAGATTGCAGAGACGGCTCGAGTTATTTCTACGTGGACTTGTTCTACCTGTAGTAGATAATGATGTCGCTAGTGAGGTCATTTGAATTTGCATTACAGCAGGCGCTACCCATGGCCAACTATATTTTTCCAAATACATTAAAGATTTAAATACTCAGTTTAAACCATACAACCTCTTCATGAAAACACTGCATCGAGAACGCAGTCGAGATGAGTTTGTATCCCTATATTGGGAATCTTAACTTTTGTGTCACCAATCATCTGACATCTCTAAATAAAAATCTTTTGGCGCATGCTAAAGAATTAAGACAGAATAAGCTGTTGGGATTGGTATGTCTTCAAACTAATAGGGTTTTGGCAAGGAAAACTGCAAGTTCTAAAAGAATAAAGGTATCGTCATGCGATATAATAAATAAACTTAAAGCTGGGTCAGCCATTTTTTAATTTTTTTTTGTGTTTGAACCCTGCAATCTTTTCTGGGGCAGCAGCTCACCTAACTCTTTGGCGGTTAGTTTTTAACGTGCTATCTTACGCCGTCACCAGCCAAATCGAGGACGCGCAAAAACAGGTTCGATTTTACATCTATCTGCACATTGCATTGCTCTAGTCAGCCTGTACTGATATGGACGATGGTTCGTCCTATGGATTCTACACTCCAACATAGGATCATATTTGTGTTCATTGTCATCACCGATCGTAATCAAGTGATGAGCATTTTTTTTCGACCCTCCTCCATTGGGATTTGAACCAGGTATCTCCCGACCCAATCAACGCAGCCTTAACAACTGCGCCAATTGCTCAGTATGGAAATTTTTAGTTTAGTCCCATGAGTTACATGAAAAATAAAAAACACTTATGACAGAGCTCTGCGTTACCATAAAAAGACTACTTTTTAACCCAAATGACGCTAATTTAGAGTTTCAATATAAGCAACAAATCTTCTCTTACCTATGCTTAAGTAGAGGTCGAATGTTTTACCTATTAAATTAACGGTTTCATAAACAAAAAAAGTTACACAGTGTCAGAGTTGAATGGTTTAGCTGTAGTTGTTACCCCTTAAACCATTTATTTTAATTTACGAACTTTACACTAAACAAGCAACGTGGGAGTGATTTGCTTTCGGTTCAAGATGCATTTTTCATTAAAATTCAGTCATGTATCAAATCAAATCAAATAACTAAACAAATGAAACTTCAACCGAACAAAAAATAAATAAAATTAAAAGTTCGCAAATGTTGATCAACTTTTAGGGTCTGCCGACTTGTTGAGGGAGCAGTGAAAAACTTTCAGCATCATGTAGCAAACAATATAATTAATCAAAAAACATAAATAAAAATTCGGTCAGTACTTCTCTTAAATTTTTTTAATAAAGAAAAGTTTTTGGTTGGCTTTCGTTTCGTGGATTTTGTTTTTGGAGTTTTCAACATTTTTCAATGGAATTTAATAAAAAAATATCCAAAAAGTAAAAAAAAAGTTAATTTCATATTTTTCCATCATAATTTTGTTCCACCGTTCTTTTTGGAAATTAAAAATGAAAAAAAAAGTTACTTCCCTTACATCCATTCGAGCCAGTCGATTTCAGTTGTATTTTGTGCTTTCTAGTGTGACAATATATAAAAAAATTCAAGTTGAACAAACATCTTGCGTTTGACATTTTTTTTTTTCAATTTCTTCTGAGTACGCCGTCTTGTAGATATTTTTGTTGTTATGATTCATGTTTACATAATGATGATGCTTTTATGGAGGCAAAATGTTTCTATGTTACATAATATGTTGTTATGTATTTGTTTTATTTACAACCTTGTTAAACAATTTTATTTATTTTATTTTTGACTGAACCTAGAAGAGATTGTGTAGGATCATAAGATTGTTCATCCAAAAATTTAAGAGTGAAAATTATTTTCATTTCATTTTAAATATTTTTATATCTGTTCGTCGTACATGTCTATTATGCATATGATGAATTCAGATAATGTGTATGTTTTTTGTTAATATTACGATCAGATTTGGATTGTCACGACGGGGGGAAAAACATCAATCATAAATTATTAATGTTATGTACTGTGAACTTTATGACTTTTCGGCAATATTATACATGTAACCGCACCAGCAGGAGGACGAACATTTTATTTCCGATTTATGTTTTTTTTTTTATTTCATAATGTGGACTTGAGTTTTTACTACTGTATGTTGAAACTAGCTTCAATATAATTCTTACTTTGATATAGGGTAAAACTTATGGTTAACAAATAATTCTAAATACTGCGTAACAAGACCTAGGTTCGGATTCGATAATCCAGGCACAACGGTTTCAGTTTTGAGCCAGTTTCTAATATCACTAGACAACCCGAAGAAGACAATTCGTTCTCTACCCTGAGGAGGTATTTTCGTTGCAATGATCACAGCGCCAGCAAAGTAGCTGCTCTTGCCTCAGCGATGGTTATGTTATTCATTTAGGATCAGATCGTAGAACGTGATCTTTTACTTAATGAACGACATCTGGAATTTTTATCAAATTCTTGGTCTATTGGTTGATGCCAACTCGGTAAGTGTTGTGATCGTTGCGTTTGATATATCAAGTGCATCACTTTTCTCTCAAATGTTAAAGCCATCCTTATTCATTAGGGTTCAACTTTGACGATGAGTGTCGCTAGATGACATTCCTTATCAAACCATTCAATTGTTAAAGCTTCATTTTAGGGAAATATCATAATTAATCGGATAATTGTAGAAATCTTTCAATGCAAGATAATTTAAAGTTGCATACTTCATTATTCAGAGTTTTAATTTCCATTAAGTTAAGCAACAGAAAATATTTAAGTAAGCTGTATGAAAAGTTAATTGAACCGTTGGGTAGTAAGAAATACTAGTTGTTACAAAAAAAGGTAAATATTCTGGTAAAATTATTTTTGAGCAATAAAAATCAGGCCAGTGGTTAGCCAACTATATTATTAATATCGATAGATTGTGCAATATAACACGTAATAGTGGTCCAAAAAGTAACAGAAATGAGTGAAGATATAAATGTTTTCTATTTATGCTTATAAGCAATGGTGTTTCTCCCAATATGTAAAAAAGGCTACTAAAAATATTTAGTTAGTATATTGCCAGCAGAAATAGATTGGTCTAGATCCATTTCTAAAATGGAGATGACCTAGTCTGGTGCTTTACCACTAATAGAATTAATCGAGTACCAAAAGAGTGAAAACTCTGAACTGTGGAGGATTTAAACTAAGAAAAATGTTGTCAAAAAGCTAAAAAATGCGATGTTTATTGAATAACAAGGGCACTATCAGTCTAAAGGGGTGCTGTTTGACCATACAGAACCATATCAGAAAAAACTTGGGACGCCCGTATAGTTATCAATTTCTCTGCCAAGTTCAATTATACGACAAGAAAGTTCTTACAAAAATAAGCTTTCTATTGGAAACAAGTAGAATTAATGACCCCTCGGGACTATTTTCACCCATTTCACTTAAAATGAGAGTACTACTTTTATCCATCCAATTTTATCGCATGGAATGAACAACTTTGTTCAGAAATGCGATCAGCGTGGATTAAACTACGCAACACCATAGGCTGAATTCCACAGATAAAAGGTCCGAGTTGCACAACAGCTGGATTCGGTGGAGGCAACACATGGGCATATATGACAGTAGTGTATTTACGATCACAAAACAAGTGATTTGGTTACACATTTAATCTGCTTAAAAATCAAAGAGCCACCCCTGAAGCAGGTCAGCATGCCAAAACTGGAATTAATGACTGTGGTACTTCTTAATATGCTAGTTAGTAGAGTAACGACGATTTTAACAATCAAAATATTCTCTATTACGATGTGGACCAACTCAACAATTGTTTTGGATTGACTATCCGGCACATCAATACGATGGGCAATATTAATTGCTAATGATTACCAAATTGCCAAGCCAAAACCATCGAAAAGTGAGTTGAGCAATCATTTATGATGTGTAGTACTTATTTGATTACTTATTGGGGACTAACCTTGTAGTGTGCAATGTGGGGCAGGAGCCCACTTTTATTATCAGTAACTGGATGTTACCCTTGCATCAGACTCTATTATACATATGGTCAAAGAATGGAGGGTGGCGAAGGAACTCTCTTTTTAGGACCATCGGTAGGTGACGTTTAATATTGTCATTCACTCTATGTTACCCGGAAAGGCCTTCAGGAATCCTAAAAGGACTAACTGATTAAATAAATGGAAGTATTAGTACGGTTTTTACCGACCGATGCTCTGAAGCCCCCAGCCACAAAGAAAGAGCTAGATTTCCTGGTGGAGGAAATCACAAGCGCCTGTAACTTGTCCTTGGACACTGCTTGCCCCAAGAGAATACCTAAGGGGAAGCAGAAACCGGTATGGTGGGTTAGGAATATGGAAATTCTTCGTACAGGGTTTAGGAAAGCGTTCAATAGAGTTAAAGGCTCTAGGAAAGTTAAGGATTGGGACTCCTATAAGGAGCACCTTAATAAGTATAAAAAGGAATTAAGGAAGGCGCAGAGGCGGTCTTGGAGACTATTCTGTGATGCAATGAACGGTGTTTTGGAGACCTCGCGCCTCAGAAAAATCTTATCTACGAGTCCAATGAGCCATAGTTACTTAATTAAACCAGATGGGCTGTGGACAACGTCTAGTGGGGAATCATTGGCGCTCCTGTTGGAAACCCATTTCCTAGGTAGTGTGGATGTGTCGACGGAGCTTGGTAGGAATAGGGAAAAATTATTGTCGGAGTGCCCGGAGGAAATCGTGTGCAAAAACCGGATCCTATGGGCACTAAACAGCTTTAGACCCTATAATTTGGCAGGTTGGAACGGTATCATTCCAGTGGAATTGCAAAAACACTCGTCGAGCATTCTCTCATGGCTGAAGTGATCTTTAGGGGGTGTTTAAAGCTGAATTATATTCCTAGGAAATGGACGGAGCTTAGGGTGATTTTTATCCCGAAAACGAAGAAAAAGAATTCACAGGCCTACTCAAAGGACCTAAGAACTATAACTCTATCATCTTTTCTGTTGAAAACATTGGAAAGACTGATGACGTATATATACGTGCAAAAATAAAACTCATTCATTGGGCGGCTTTTCAGCATGCGTACTGGAAAGGGAGATCTGTGGACACGGCTCTGCATTGTCTGGTGCGTACAATTTCTTAGATGTAAACTACCCCTTAAGGAGGTTGATAAATCAGATGCTAGAATGCAGGATTGTTAACGCGGTGATAGGGGAATCCACCATTAGCAGGCGAGTAGTTAGAGGAACTCTGCAAGGTGGTGTCCTATCACCTCTTCTCTGGAACATAGTAATCAATGGACTACTTTTGGAACTGAAGAGAGAGGAAATAAGGGTGCTAGCGTATGCAGATGACGTAGCGATCGTGATCTCAGGTAGGTACCTAAGCACAATTAGGGAAGTCATGCAACACGCGCTCTTAATCATTACAAAGTGAGCTAGCAAATGTGGGCTTGGTATAAATCCATCCAAAACAGAGCTTGTACTCTTCACACTGGCCTTTACTGATAAGGCAATATTTCTGGGCATAATTTTGGACAGTAGGCTAAATTGAAAGCCCAATGTTTTAGAGAGAGTAAAGCAGTCTACCATGGTCCTGTACTCATGTAGGAACGCCGTCGGTAGGAGATGGGGTCTAAAACCAGAGCTGGAACACTGGCTCTTTACCGCTGTAGTAAGACCGATTCTGATGTATAGGGTGCGTGTGTGGTGGCCAGCACTAGACAAGAAAACTTATAAAAATATCATAGAGAGACTACAAATAACGGCCTACTTGCTTATAAGCGGGGTGCTGACGACAACCCTGACACGTGCTCTGGAGGCATGCTCTACTTCTTTCTGTCGATATCTTTGGTAAACAGAAAGCGGCAACTATGGCTGCACGACTATCTGCCGTGTTTGAGTGAAAATGTGTTCATTTCAATATCCAGATAGTTTGGGTCACTCGGACGTTCTAGGGAACTGCAGGGCTGACGAAATGGCAAAGAAAGGTACAACTCTCCAATTGAAACCGGAAAGAGCAAATCTGGGGAGGCCTGTAGCAGCAATTTTTATGGCGCTTAAAAATGAGGCGATAGCCTTGGCACAGAAGAGGTGGAACAACACCATAACAAGCAATGTAGCGCAGCAAGTCTGGCTGAAACTGGACTTGAAGCGCTCCAAAACACTACTATCCCTACGTAGACCTGACTTAAGTATAGCCATGGGGTACTAACAGGACACTGCCTCATTGGAGAGCAAGCGACGAGGCTTGTGTCAATGGCAAATGACTTCTGTAGAAGCTGTATGGATGAGGAGGAGGAAGACAAACAGAAGCAAATACGCCTCTATGCCTTAAAAAGGTAACATATACATAGCATCCGCATAATTTATAGCGACTAGGTATTTAACCGATCTTAGCCTGGAATATAGAGATAACCATCCTGTAGCATATTGGGCAATAGAAAGGGTCAGCAATTTTATCTATTATTATTAAATTTAAAAATAATTTAAAAGCGCTAACGGAACTTCTTTGCTTCTAGAATAGTGCAATATCCCAAACAATGAAATAAAAGAAATCAGATAAAAAGTACCAATTGTTACGGTCAAAAAGTGATCGAAATTTCATGTAAAATTGTCAATAATAAAACATCTGGGTCTGACAACATCCCATTTGGTTCGATCGATAAACGAGTTAATGTTTTTAATTCATGTGTATGGGTTGCCAAAGTGCTTTATTCTTGAAGATCCGTTAAAAAATATTATTATACAAATTGAAAAGGATTAAAAGAGATCGTGGTAGATTTTGATAACTTAACCAAACTGCAGTGTGGCTATAAACATAATTTAAAGCATTAGCTTAATTCAATTGAAGGGAGGAAGAAAGTAATATGGTTTTATTGTTGCACTAGATGCACTGGTTACAGATGACAAAATTGGATTAATTTCTTGAGCAATTATGTTAAACTGCTTCTTAATTATGACTCATTAATTTAGTTATATACAGCTTCTTCTACTTGGGCGATTGATGCAAGTATGTCGTTTTGGTAGAGTTGAATTTAGAGTGCCGACTCAGTGTTTTATGATTGATCTGCAAGTTTTATTTTATCTTCAATGCGACACTGAGTGTGAGATGCGATACTGAGCAATAATTACTCCTTTGGACCTATTCACCGAACCTTGTAGAACAGTTTCATCCATGTGTCATTGGATTTAGCAAGAGACATAAGAAAATTAACTTTTACTTTTGTTAATTTTTGAAATGATTGTACTACTTGGTCTTGTGGATACTTTTGGGTAAAATGTACCTCCAATGAAATTGTAATACATCAAGCTTGAATCGGTAGAAATATAGGTCGCTGTCTGCAGAAGTATTTGTAAAATGATGCACCAGAGGAGACTGGTGAGTACCATAATTCTAAAGTGCCAACTTTCAGTAACTCTCTATGCTAAATCATTAATTTATAGAAATGCAGTTTTGGTCTAACTTGTGTTTTGGGACGTAAGATGTAGCAGTTTTTGAGTGAAACTATTTAATTGGCACAGTGAGTACAAAATAATTATTCACTAACGGCTCTTAACACTTTAAAGGTTTTGTTTCCACCACTGGAATAAAAAGAAAATACTTTTTTTGTGGTGTAATATTTTTGAAAATTTTAGAAAGCTAAACGTTCATGGAACGTTTGAAATTCTAACTTTATTGTAATTCTAAAGCAACTGGTAGTACCACCTTGTAGGTTGTTCTAAATTTAAAGCTGAAGTCTTTCGTGTATGACAAACTTGTTGGTTAAGAAACTAAAAAGCTCTCGGTTAACTTTTCCACTTAGTATTAATTAAAAATCAGGTGAAACTCGATAACCGCGAAAGAATCACAACATTTACGATCATCTACCTCCTTATAAATTATTCTATTCAAATTATGTTGCTTTCAAAATTTTGTCATTTGTTTATTGTCATCATTTTATTTTTAAACAAGTTGATGAATTTTAAGCTTAAGTGCAGTATTTAATATATTCTTATTAGAAAATTAGAATACAAGAAAATAAAATTCAGACCAACAACTGAATCATCAAACGCAGGTGAAAGATGCGAGCTGTGAGCTCATGAATCATAATTTAGAATAAGGTTGAACTATAGTTACCGTTATTTGACACTGATCATAATCAAAGTTTTTTAAATATCACCTTTATTGTAATCCGACACGGAAACTTTTCCATTATAGCACTGTGGATTAAATTGCTGCGTAAATTGCCGGTCGGCTATTAGAATTTCTTGGATTATTTAACAATTTTAAAATTCAGTTAAGTTTACAAAAGTACTAGCCAGCACTTTTCGGCAGCGATGGATCAGGAAGTATTGAGTCCAAACTGCAATCGACAAAGATTGATATGTACTCATATTTCTAATTTAATATATATATATATATATATATATATATATATATATATATATATATATATATATATATATATATATATATATATATATATATATATATATATATATATATATATATATATATATATATAGATCTCCTATATCTTTATCACAGAATAGTATATACATATATTTCTGTGATAAAGATATAGGTGATGTTTCGCGATAAAGGTTTATAATCCGATCCAGTTAGTTTGTGATTTTTACCCACAAAATGGTCTATTATTGTATGTACCATATATTGCCTATGTATCTAGACATTTGTCTTTTCCTAATAATTTATAATTGCCCTTTAATCGTGGTTTTCAAAACTTGTAGTATATCATATGGCTCTCGAACACAGTCCTTAATAATAATGTACAGATTATCGTGAAGCATTGATACACCTGATTCAGCATTGATTATGCTAAATAAAATATTAAGGTATTATGTACGTCCACGTTACAAATCTTGTTATGCATAAAATAAGAATAAATATTTACTGTTTCAAAACGCCACTTTCGCAATCGAGCTTTAAAAATTATTTTCTCGCCTATTGGATAATTTTTCAAAGTTCGTCTAAATCCGTTACTTCCAATGTTTTAATCGTACATTTATGCGTATCCGGTAAGAAGGAGACAGTTTTTTATGACACGCCCAAAGATGGTACTAAATTTCAGAACTCAAAGGCTTTTGATAATTCATCGTCACTAGTAATTAAAGTTATAATCGAGAATATATGAACAATGGTCTTCATCCAATATATAGTCATTGGGCTCAGTAACATTATTACATTGTAAATTTATCAATGGTACTTCTTCCAATAGTTCATAAATTTTTTTTTTTTTTTATTTAAATATTTTACACCATCTAATCTGTCATGGACAGATATCTCCAATCATGGAGGTATGCTCGTTCCTAATGATTCATCTCCTAAAATACCACACCATACATTTACTGTAAATTTATGTTGGTAACTGTTTACAATTTTTAAATGAGAATTATTTGGTGACCAGGAATGCATGTTGTGTAAATTTATACATCCGTCTCGAGTAAATGTAGCTTCATCAGTGGAAAGTATCTTCTTCTGAAACCAAAAAGCTTGTGTTTGTTATTCATTTACCCATTCCCAACAAATTTTTCTTAATATTTTATCACTTTCCAAAATGTCTTGTACTCTTTGATAATGATAAGGATATAGATTTTCTTTTTAATTTGCCTGTGCACTATAGACTTTGCTATTCCGGTTTTTGCTGCAATTCTCCGAATACTAGTCGTGAGGTTGTTATAAACTTCACGCAGTACTCTTTCAGTATTTTGGTGTGATGTTGATGTACGTCCTGGTATATCTTTCCGATTTTTCCTAAAAAAGAATCATTCTCCTGCAAATTCCGATTTGCATTAACAAAAGTGTTAACTGATGGCAATCTGCGATTGATCTCGATAAATTCGTTATGCAATCGTCTGAGCTCCATTAGCCTCGTACAAAATGCATACAAAAAACAAATGGTTGTTTCTCTAGATATTGATTTGTTTTTAGTACGAGGTGCTGCGTTGGAGGGTTCCTCTTCTATGGTAAAGCGTCTATGGCTTGATAGGGGAGCTTTACAGTGTGAGGTGGTAGAAGTGAAGTCATCTTCGCTTTGATCAAGGAATCCAACCGTACTGTTCGTTTCAGCCACTTTTGGGACACCTTATATATATATATATATATATAAATATATATATATATATATATATATATATATATATATATATATATATATATATATATAAACACAGCAGGGTTTTAATCATGTTGGAATTTTATTGAATTTTTTTTACCCTCTGCGCTTTTCCACATATGCTTTAAACGAGTATAATTTTTATTTACTTCCATATAAAAAAGGACGATATATCATATTAAAAGATTGTAATTGAATATAAATCTACCTTAAACATTTTTATGGTTAGAAAAATGCTCTGAGTGTTTTTACTTGATTTTTTCTTCTTTCATATATACATCATGTAATAAACGAATTTAATTTTGCCAGTATACGTAATATAACTCATGTTGTGCAAACGAAGTAATTCTCTACTATACAATAGAAGGAAGTTTTTATCTTGTCAGTTTATATAATTTGAGATATTTCATAGTCGATTTTTAAATACCTTCATATTATAAAATGATATTTTTATCTAACGATTTTAAATGTTTAAAAATAAAATGCTCTTGATTGCGATCGATGATGACGATGAATACAACTATAACACTCTGTTGGGTGACATAATTTATTGGCTGAACCATTGTTCAGGCCAGTACAAGCTGGTTAAAGCAATTCAATGTGCAGATCGATATTTAAAGCAAACCTGTAGTCATGCGTCCTTGATTTGGTTGGCGACATTTCTTGCAGGAGGCGATTACAATGCTAAACATTTGCAATGGGGTTTGAGGCTGACTTCACCTAAAAGTAAACAACTTTATGAAGCAATTATCCAGGAAAATCTAGGTTTCTTATCTGCTCAACACCCTACTTACTGGCCTACAGATAGAAATAAAATACCTGATCTTATAGACTTCTGTTTAACAAAAAGAATCGCCCGCACGATTGCTCAAGTAGATGATTGATATAATTTATCATCTGATCACTCTTCAATTATAGTCAAATTGAGCACCGATGCTTTAAAAATTGACCCACCTATACGGTAACAAGCAAATTTACTAAATGGGATAAATATAGGAATTTCATTAAACTGAACTGCCAACTGGATATCTCTCTGTCCGCACCAGAAGATATTGAAGTAGCAACAAAAAATTTAACTCAAATAATGGAATTCACTGCAAAAAAGGCTATACCTGGAAAGAGTTGAGTTATTACCTCTGAAAGAGTCAATAGGCCAACACCTAACATTCAGCAGTTAATCCAAGAAAAGTGGAGAATACGCAGGCAATGGCAGCACCAAAAGTCTCCACTACTCAAAAGGAAATTAAATAAAACTATTAAAGCTCTGAAACGAGCTTTGGTAAACGAGGAAGCAGATCAAGGAATACAGAATTACTTGAGTGAACTCTCAGCAACGGGAAAACCAGATTATTCAATATGGAAGGCAATAAAAAAATTATGCAGGCCAGCCCTATCGAATCCATCAATCAGACAACCAGCTAGCCACTGGGCCAGACGTGACATTAAAAAGGCTAATGTTTTCTCCAACCACTTCAAAAAAGTATTCACACCAAATGAGCAAATGACCATATGATACAAAGGATGATTATAAAGTAAATTTTATAAAATTTAAGTGGAAAAGTGTTAAAACTACTATTAAAACAATTCTAACCCAAAGAAAGCTCCAGGACATGATTTGATTACCGGAAAAATGCATAAAACTCTTAACCTATATTTTTAATGCAATAATGAGATGAGGATATCTCCCTAAAAAAACGTCACTAATTATATTGATCCTGAAACCTGGTATGGACGAAACGCAAGTCGCGTCATAAGCCCGATAAGTCTGTTTTCGACAGTTCTGAGACTGTAGAGCAAGTATATAGAGTTGTAAACACATTTAAACTAGCTCTAGAGGAAACGAAGTACTGTTCTGCCGTTTTCCTGGATATTGCAGAAGCTTTTGACAAAGTGCGGCATAAGGGCCTGGTATACAAAATAAAAACTCTGCTCCCAAAGAAATTTCATGCAATTCTTAAATTACCTGTTCGAAAGAAAATTTCAGGTCAAGCAAAATAAAGCCATTACTGTACTTAATCAGATAAATGCAGGGGTTTTACAAAGAAGCGTATTGGGACCAGTGCTTTACTTGTTGTAGACAGCTGATCTACCAACCACTGAAAAAGTGGTTACATCAACATTTGCTGATGACGCTGCTATTATGTATTCACATAAAAATCCACAAACTGCATCAAGAGAGCTACAAGATCACATAAGCAAAACTAAGGACTGGCAAAAAACGTGGCGTAAAACAGCGAATGAAAATAAACCGGCGCACATAACGTTTACACTGAATAAACAAACATAAACATTGGTTAAATTAAACAATGTCACGATTCCTCAACAACCAAATGTCAAATACCTGGGTCTTCATCTTGATAGAAGGTTGACTTGGAGTAAGCACTTTGAAACAAAGTGCAAACAAATAAAAATAAAATTCTCCAAAATGTGCTGGCTGATTGGAAGAAGATTAAAACTTTCACTAGACTGCAAAGTTCTACTATACAAGGCGATCCTATTCCCCATTTGGACATATAATTCAACTATGGGGCTCTACCAGCGAATCAAATATATACCTTTTACAACGCAATCAAAAATACTACGTTGTATTACAAATTTTGCTTGGTATATTCAAAATGATAACATCCACAGGGACCTAGAGATTAAAACGTTAAAACAGATGATAAAGGCATACTGTTTGAAGTGCCATTCAAAACTGGAAACTCATCCCAATGAATTAGCAAGGGAACTACTAAGGCAGCCTGAATATAGACGTCTTTGCAGAACAGACCGAGTAGATTTAATGCAACTATAAACATCATTTAACCTTAAGCAAGCTAGCTCATTTTTCAACAAATTAATTAATACGCAGACTTCCTGTTAGTTTCATATAAATAAAGAATCAAGAATAAAGCCATTGGCAGTAAATAAAAAAAAATCATCGTGTGGTATGTCAATTGGTTGCACTAATTTCATGTGTCCCGTTTTATTGTAATCTTGTATAAAATCCCAATATTGTTGAAAATACTGGATATTAGAAAAATTACATTTAATCGATAATAGTCTTGCTCTATCACTTAAATATGAGATTCTAAGACTAGTACAAAGTAGCTTTAATGGTAGGCGAACTATCCATGGATAGTTCGCCTACCATTAAAGGTACTTTTGCTTTGTATCAGAACCATAATTTGGCAGTTCCTGATCTGTCCAAAACTGGTTCTATATTTTAATGAAATCATCGGTATTGTAGTTGAATTGGGCTTGCAGTATTTCATTATGACATTTTGGAGCTCATCACTTCTCATGTTTCCGGCTGCCCACGTAGATTTCTGTAGTTGTAAAGGTCCTGGTAGGAGCAATTGTTCCTGTTCGATGAAATTGAAGAAATAATCGATGCATCATAGGGTTAATAAAATTTCTTGTCTCTTATGAGTTGCATGGTTCATGTGGTATTTGTTCGATACAAATACAGTTAAACTTTTTGTGCTAAAATCCTTTAAATAATTCTAAAAAGATTTAGCGTCATCTCATCAGGCTTTGTGTTTGCATTACAGATTTAAACAAATTATTTAGCACGAAAATTAAATAAAATAACCGTTAAATAGACAAAAACGTCACAACACTCTCCTCTCTAGAATAAGGTTACTATTGAATATTTATTCGTATTCGTAAATCAGTACCTTAAATACCCTTGTTGAAATTTTTCGTTTTTAAATGGTAAGTAAAAACGTTTGAAAATTTGAAAGTATTAAAGCTTTGAACACTTTATAATAACATCGATTTTGACATCCTACCTTGAATAGAATATGGCAAATATGTTGCTCTTACGACTTTGAAAACATGACTTGCTGGTATGATGATTAGTAAATGAGCCAAAAGATATTCGATATTAAAATAAGAAATCCGAATAGTTGTCGACACTTTCATGTAAAATTAGATGCGAAGATTTAAATTATCACTAGAGTTACAGTTCTAGCTTCAAATTATGAATTATTTTTATTCCGAAAGCTATGTCAAGTACTAAATAATTTAGATTAAATGGCCTCATTTTTTTCTTTTATAAATTTCCTGCCCAATGGCCAGCACTGTGACCTAAAATAGCTTTTGTGCTATTAGGTTTATTAGTCCAAGAGCTTCTCCACCTTCCTAATAAAGGCAGGAATGCTGCTTGGAGCAACGCACTCACATAGTATGTGCTCTGCGGTTTCTACTTCTTCCAAACAAAATCAGCACTCCGTCTTTGCGGCTCATTTTATTCAAATGATATCTCAGGTTGCAGTGACCTGGAAGAAAACTCACTAAATTGCTGGTATTTCCTTTACTGAAATTGACTTTTAACTCCTTATGGTGAAATGGACTGATCAGAGATTTGGCTGATCTAGGCCTGGAATACAGTTCCAATGGACCAAGCACTGTATTTTAATCCTATTTACTAATTGTGTTGGCTGCCCACGGGATACCACAGAAAGGCTCAGAGCCAATAAGTGTAGTCGATGGGCCTACCCGTGCAAACTCGTCGGCTATCTTTTTCCAGTTATACCCTTGTGACAAGGTAACCACCACAAACTAACTTTGTTATAGGCAAGATAGAGATTATAGCACTTTATGCTAACTTGTAAACGACTTAGAATTCAGATAGTTAGAAGCCAGTACTTTCAATGCTGCTAGGCTGTTTGACCAAATGGGAATTGAGGTGCTTTTTAAGACGTTTATTCATAATAAATGAGGCACAGGTATTCAATGGCGTGAATTTTAACTAGAAAAAATTGGGGTAAGTTCTCATTGATTTCGAAATTTTATGGTTGGGTCCAAAGATACTAATGCCAACTAACATACTTATGATACTAATGATACTAATGATACTAACAGACTAGGCTGTTAGGATTCATAGGAGGTCTGTCAGTAACCCGGTCTGTTTTATCAAGGACTGTTAGTACTAAATTCCTGCCAACGCAGAGTTCCCTGGGCATTACCTCTGGAACTCTAAAGAACATATCCAAGTCTGAAAGTTCATTTAGGATGTTCAGGTGACTCATATGATCATCATGACTATACTGATTCACTAGCTGTTATTTAGTAAAACAAGTAGGAGCTGGTTTTTTTAAGGTAAATATGAAGTAGAGTGAGTCCAATGGGGCATCCATTGCCGCCGAAAGACAGTTGCGCATAGCGTCTGCGATTCAGAGACATGCATGCTACCATCTGCAATGAGGATAATTTGTTTATAATTTTTTAATAATTCTCTGTGGATTTGCCTTTTCTGTAGGCGAATTGATTAGTATTCAGAGATATGGGTACAACTGACCAGTCTTTGATATGTAGATCTAGTCGTTCCATAGCTTTGAAAATAAACGATGAAAGACTGATAGGTCGAAAGGACTTAGGAAGTTCACTTGGCTGATTGCCAAGCCTTGGGATAAAAACCATACTGACTTGACTCTAAGCCAGTGGTTATATATGACCAAATTTAAGCTAGTTCTAAATAAGGCTACCAGAGCAAGGATAATCAAGTCCAATCCAATTTGGAGGAGGGCTAGGAATATTACATTCCCGCCTGGAGCCTTGAACGGCTGAAAGGAGTTAATGGCCCATTTGACTTTTTCCGGAGTAAAAAGCTTATCTTATAAACTATTAATCTAACACACATTTGCACCCATATGTGTGCCAAATATAGGGTTACTAATTGTGTTTCTGTCGTAAACAGTGCTGCCCAGAACGTGCACCTAAAGCAGGGTTTTGCGACTCTTTGCGATCTGATGTATATTTACCATCAGATTTCAGAAGAAACTCAATCTAGTTGGACTGACCCTTAGTAGAACTTTATGAAATCGAGCAGTTTCAGGTACATCCTCGATACTACCACAGTTTTTCCTCCACGTAAGGCGTTTGAAACGCTTTAGTTTAATGTTGTAATATGTTAGGGCTTACCTATATTCATTCAACTCATTAGAATGCTTTGCCCTGTTAAATAATTTCCTAATCCTCTTACGGAGTTTAGCCAGTTCTTCGTTCCACCAAGAAACTTTGCGATTAACCACAACGTTTCGTGCCACACTGTTTGTTATTTCAGTTGCAGTATTTCACCAGATACAACTACAACTCCACCTGTACAACTAAAGGTGGAACTTTAACTGAGTCATGCTCAACAGCACTGCTGTCCTTAGGTGCACTCTTGTTGTCGATTGTACCTCGTTCTAAAGCTGGCAACGCCCCCCCTTGCTGGAGCTAACCACAATGGTTTGGTTGGTAAAGATAGTCATTCTTAAGAATTAGTCTGATGCGACCGAAGCGGTAGGAAACGTTTTTTTTGGATTCGCGCGGTGTCTTTATGGAAGAATCACTTATAGCCACATCCAAATGGGTCAGTGCACTAGTGTGTCTAAAATATTCCAGTTGTCGTCCGTTGTAGTATCTTCCAGGAGTTGGCCGTAAGAATATTGTTCTGCGTAGCCATGGCTGCAAAAATTTTCACGCTCAATAAGCCAAGGCGCTATGGAAAAAACCAAACGATGTTTGACCGAGGAAAATCATCCACCAAAGTTATGTTCAGACCACATTTTGACTTTAGTTTATTAAAATTATTCCTTATCCATTCTGGTTTGGAATGATATGAACATACAAAGAAAAGCCAGCCTGTTCTCCGGATAGAACCAAGGAATTGCGGCTTATGGGTTGGACCTTCTATTTCAGTAATAAGATCAATGATACGCTTGTATGTTTGCCATTTGCTCCATACTGAGAGGGTTTTCATTGTGGCCATTAGGTAAGATACCTAGCCTAATACTTCTTGCTAATTGACTTAAAGAGGCCTTGACCGGAGAAGGCCTACTGTTAGCTTTTATAGTAGGTGGTTTAGCGGGTTCCAAAGCAACCTCCAAAGACCTCCCGTGCTTACCACAAGACCTATTGTAAAGGATAGTTGCTGCAGATTCTGAAGGTGCTTTGAAAGGGAGCACGGACTTAGCAGCGGCTAGAGCCTCATCTGCAGTTCAACCTTCCTCGAGCCCCTTTTTAAAACCTCTCCTCTCGGAGGAGTTAAGCTTAACTCGCCATTTACCGGAGTTGAAGGACATGTTCCTAATATCAACACCAATGTTTAAGGAGACTAATGTCTGAGAAACTACCCTGATGTTATCATCACAAAAGTTGCTCGTTGTTGAAGATGTGGACTGTTCCTCTGGTTCCCTTGTCTGGACACCAAGATAATCTATAAAGGTGGACCCTGAGGCATCTACCACCATGTCTTATCTTGTATGATCCAGCATGATAACTGACAAAGTTGATGCTTTTCCGGAGGCATCCCTCTCTATATTTAGATTTTTGGAGTTCATAAAATTGAACTGTTACACAGATGCGATCTATTAAAACAAAACACTGTAAAATATAACGACCAAATATTAACTGTAAAATCCTAGACCGTTCCAAAAGAGAGTGCCCAGTATCCGCAACAACATACTTCACTTTAAACTTTATAGCTTAAAAAAAAACCTTGGCCCACTATCTTTTTTTTTTAAATTAATTCGCTACCATTATTATTATTTTCGTTCAACGAAAACCACAAAAAGCTTTTAAAAAATAACAAAACAGAAACACTGTTATAATAATATATTATTTGAATCAGAAAAAAGATTTATTACGTACTTTGATTTATTAGTGAGCTTTTTTTAGTATTATTATTTGTGCTGCTTAAACTTTTGGACTTTTGGTATGATTTTATTACATTATTTTTCTGACGAAGATATATCTTATCGGTATCAAGTAAAAATTTCGTTTTTTTTTTTTTTAAATAACAAACCTAATGCGGTTATAGTGTTGAAATTTTTCCTCGTAGTGACGTAAGAAGCATTATCTCCCTTCCTACAAAAAAAAATCGAAAAATAAAAATAAAAAAACGGTTTACAGCCAATTACTGAATACGGTAAAACAATTACATAAATTATATGGGACATTTAGATGCCAGTTATAAATAACTACAACGGTTATTATTGTTGTTATTTATTATAATTATTATTAAATCGATGGTGTTGATTAGTAACTGTATATATACACATATAAATTATTTTTGTTTTCGTTGTTTTTTTTTTTTTTAATGAATTGCATGTCTAAAAACCATTTATATTCGTGAGAATTTAACAGAAATGTAATCTTTCCCATATCATTTTCTTTATATAAACTTTTTGCTTTTTAAGTTTGTTTTTGTTGGTTGTTTCGATAAAAATGCAGTTTTTTCACATCTACCCTTTCTCCGCTGCAAATTGAAAAAATCAACTAAAGCAAAGCCAAAATATTTAGTTGTTTATGCACGGGTGAAACAAAACAAACAAAATACAAAAATTTTAAACGAAAAACAATTGCATAACAGTTATTAAACAAAATTTTGGCACGGTAAATTGTTCGAGAAACAATTATTAATTTTTTTTTTTTTTTTTATAAAGAACATAAAAAGTAACGAAATTTTATCGAAAAAATTTGCCCGTGCTTTTGCTTTTAGTATTAAATGTAAGAATGCTTTTTATTTTGTAAGAATGAAAGAGGAATTCAGGACTGTGGTAAAAAAGATCGAATAACAGTTCAACTGTTAATGTCTTCTGAAAGCGGTAAGGAGATCAAGATACTACGTTTTGCGGGTATGGAACTTTGAAAATGGTACTGCAATATTACAAAATTACTGCAATATGTTAAGGATCAAAAAACACTCCTATGGCTAGATCAAAGTGATTTCGTAGAAACTTGTGGTGATTTCATTTCAGCAGCCGATAATTTATTTAAAATAGGTTTGATCTATAACGGCTATTACGTGGCGTTATTTTTAGTTTATAATGTTAATGGATGATACGTTTTCTTCTGATTAGCATATTACCCTAACGCATACAAATATGAAAGTGCACCAATTATTAAAAGTCACCTTGTTGTGACTAATATCCGCTGCACAACACATACAATTATATTTTGTTGTTGTAAGATGAGTGCTAAAACAAAATTAATCCGAATATAGGTGACAGTGTAGTCAATAATATTGAATGATTTTGTTGCTTAGCACAATTGCAATAATGTTAATTGTCGCCTAAAGCAATTGAAGTGAAAAGGGATTGACATGACTTGAACTAAAGTTTATTTGGTATTTGATTAGGGTTTCGAAATTTCCCCCCCACGCCGTTAAAGGGCCGTTTGAAAAATTGATGTGGTTCTTGAAAAATCCGAACGGATTTTTTGGTTGTTATTTGATCAGCAGGTTTTAGTCGGTCGATAGACACTGATTGTTGTTTTCCTTTTATCAAAACAACAAAGTGTCGTCGTAATCTTCTTATCGTTTTGTAAAGTCCCTCGTATACGAAGGTTTAAATCCAGTGCGAATCTCGTCTTCTCTTACAAAAACGGAATCGTATTTATTGAGAGATTTGGGACTAAGATTTGGTAAAGTTTTTGCATAGTGTTGCTTAGTTGGTCGTTGACTGTGTCAGTTGATGGTTGAGGTGAAAGAGGATTTTCAGTAAAGAACACCAGGTAGTTTTATCGTTTGACCGTAAACCATATCGCCTGGTGAACACTTAATATCTTCTTTTACCGTGGCTCGAACCACAAGGAGAACGATAGGTATTTCTGAGCTCCAATCGACCTGGTTTAAGTTCAAATTATCCTACAGACGCCTTTGTATGCCTTTGAACTTTTGAACTTTGGCAGGATAAACAAGTTTGTCTCAAATTTACGAATTGCCCGTATACCTGAATGTGAAATGTTGTGTAAAATTTCAAAAATTGTGCGAAACACGGACAGTGTATTTGAAAGCTAGGCATTGTTAAAAGCTCTAGTTCATAATTGTTTGAAGTACCGCGATGTTTGTAACCAGGAAGTGAATTCTGAAGTTCTAAGTCTGCGTTTTGTGCCTGCGAGTGATCGTGTGATAGTAGAAATTTGCTTTAACTGTTGCGATTGTGTTTGTTTAATTGTTGGATAATGTAACCGCCGCGATATAATCTTTACCTTTTACATATCAGTGGTAAACTGACATGTCATTGGTAAACACGGATATCAGTGATAAAACAGACTGATGTAATCCAAATGGCGTGCTTGTCTTGGATTACTTTCAGTTTTTTCAGTTAAATTGTTCCAAATGGTGTTAGTGTTGTTCCTCATTTTGGGATGCAATGAGAATGTCGTTGATATGTGTGAAAACAAAGTCTAGATCGCAAACAACTTCATTTATAAATCGTTTTATTTATTTCTAAGATCAAATAGCACTCGAGTAAATTTGAAAAGACTAAATGGGTTTGTGATTACCGTTTTGTAAACGTCTTCAGTTGAGAAGACTAGATCTATTTTTGAGAAAATTGTGCATCTTTGTTTTGAATGTGTTAAATCGGGTAATGATCTGATACCGTATTAAGCTTTCGAAAAAAAATCTAGATTGGAGGCCATTAGGCCTCCAATCTAGATTTTTTTTCTTAACCAAATTAAGTGGGCAAGAGACAAAAGAAGCCGCTGGCCGGCCAATTCCTAAGTCCACCATAGTTGGAATTTAGTTTAAGCAGCTTTGTGACATATTGGATCTAGTAGACGTGGTCTTGATACGAAGGTAAATAACCTATCGTAACAAAATAATGAACCACGGAGTGTTTTACGGGTAATTTGTGGTTTGGCTCCGATGTTAGAGAAGAATACTTTCCTTTAGTAGTGTGCCATAACTGAGTAGCTGTTTGCATTTGAGATCGACAAGGAGACCGAATTTGCTAAGTAAATCGGTACCTGTGATCGGACGTGAACAAACGTTTGAGTTCGAAATTTGCCCTTAGCAACTTTGTGCCGCGTAATTATTGATGATTGTGCCATTAGCAGCTGATAAAACTAGATCATACGATTTTAAGTTGAGAATAATGGATGTTAAAAACAGGTAGCACCGAAAATCGGCCCCTGTGTCTATGAGGAATATTAGGTTGTTTTGTATGTCGTGAAAGTGAAAGCGTTGACTTGAACGAGTTTTGGTTATATTGTTTGATGTTACAATTGTGCTGTCTAATCGTTTTTTGGAATGTTTCGGTGGGGAGAGGATGGAGCGTATTTGAAGGATGGTTTGTAATTGCCAGCACACACCTGGTATTACGATGTCTCATCTCGTATTTTGCCTCGAATTCTGCCTTCACTACGTGAACGTAAACGTGAACGTGAACTAGATTGTGTGATGATCCAAGTTTATTCTCGCGAGAATTTTCTTGATGTTGGATATTCGTGATTATAGAAACGGCGAGTGTACTGTCGGTTTCTTAGGTCCTGGCTAGTACTTGGCATATTTGTAGTTGTTTCTTTCTTGACGAGTTTGGGTTTTGATGTGCGGACTATGAATAAATTGTGGTGCATGTATTTTAGTTGATGCGCCTTCATAGTCCCGTACATCCAGTCTGCCATCCCAGCTTAGATCTCTAGGTGTCCACAACGAATATATTATTGAATTACTGAAGTTTTCAATAATTGTCAGGTTTGTGATGTGACGAAGTGCTTCGGATGGTGTTTGACCACCGATATCTTTTCCACTTAACAGTGCCTCTAGTTGCCGTTTATCGAAAGGTGCCAGTTGTTCTAATAGCAACGCCTTAATGTATGAATATTGATTCTCCTTTGGCAGATCTATCAGTACATCCGGGATGGTAGATTCATATAATTGAGCTGGTATCGAGGCCGAGACGTTGAGGTTTTTGGGTTTTTCTAAGTGTAAGCTCTGGAACTGAATCTCTGCTAGAGCAAACTAGTCAAAAATGTTATCCATCCATAATGGTTGGAGTTGAGCCATTTTTGTGGACGAGATTTCGATTGTCCCGAGATTTCGATTGTCCCATTTTTAATTGCCATAGCCAATGAGTGCAATATAAAAACGGGTGAACGTTTTCTTCTGATTTGCATATGACCCAAAAGCATACAAATATGGATGTGCACTAATTATGAAGAGTCACTCTGTTTGACATTCATTTGTCAGCTGCACAAAATATGCAATTATGTTTTGTGGTTGTAAGATGACTGGAGACCGATAACTGAATATAGGTGACAGTGTAGTCAATAATATTGAATGACTTTGTTGCATAACACAATATTGCAATTGAAGTGAAAGTGATTGACATGACTTGAACTAAATTTTAGTTGGAATTGGATTTGGATTTCGTTGTGCAGTGTAGTTATTTAAATCTGAAATAATTCTGACCACTACAGATCCGTCAGTAGTGATACTGAATTTTGTGTAATTTAGAAGATCTGCTAGAAGTTGTTTTAGAAAATTTTGTGTCAAATAATGATAATTTTGTTTTTAGGGATTTTGTTTGCAGATGGTGGCTCGCTGGAGTTGCTGATAAGAGATAGCAGAATACAGAATACAGAGCTACGTACTAATCGTCAATCTTATTGGATTTTGTCGAAAGTGTAGTGTTGTCTGCTACACTTTTTGGCTCTTGTAAGGTTTTGGCTAATTTTGTCATGAACTTCACGCTAATCATAAACATTGACTTACCTTGACCTCATTATCAAACTCAAGTGTCTGAGCTTAGCCAAACATTTTATAACCCATGAAATCGAAACCTATAACAAATATATACATTTTTTTACCTTAAAATATTTTTACCTTAATGGCTGATTCCGTCAAAGTGGAGAAATGTTTTATGTCAAACGATAACGATATGATGGTTTAGAATGGCAAATATATTTTATTATAAGCATAATTATTATTTTTGTAAGTCAAAAACTTCTACAATAAGAACTAAACTCATTATGTTGCACACACTGATATATAAAAACAAAATTAGCTCTAATTCTCGATCTGGTGTGGCGTTAGTAACATTCAAAGCTATGTAAAGAAAATTTGAACTTTTTCGTTACTATGACAATTTCAATAAATAACTTACACTAATATAAATCTAACTTTTTTATAGTTTTTATTCTCACTATTACTTTAACCAATTTAGAATTTGTACAGCCTACGTATTGAATGAATTCGTCTTTTATTATAGAAGGTTTTGTGTAAGTACATAAAATCGATACAGTTTTTATTTTATTTTTTTTTTAATTTTTTTTTGTCTGAACCCTGCAATCTTTTCTGGGGCTGAAGCTCTCTCAACTCTTTTGCGGTTAAATTTTACCGTCCTACCTTACGCCGTCACCAGCCAATTTGACGACGCATGAAAACAAGTTCGATTTTAAGTACATCTGCACATTGCATTGTTCTAGCCAGCCTGACATGGAAGATGGTTCAGCCCATGGATTCTGCACTCCAACAGGAGGTCATAGTTGTGTTCATTTTCATCACCGATCGTAATAAGGTGATGAAAAATCCCTTTTGGAACCTTCCACCGTTGGGATTCGAACCAGGTACCTCCCGTCCTAAACACCACAACTTTAACCACTGCGCCAATTGCTCGGTCAGTTTTCATTTACTAAGTAGTAAACCAGCAAAACCATTGATAAACCGAATTTCAGCTAAATTTCCATCTCTCTCGTCTAGCAGTATTCAAAGTATTCAATGTAACCAAAAAGAAAATCAAGGTTATGTAAATTAATACTATAAAAATAATAATTAAAACGAAAATTTTTTTTCTCTGTTAGTTAACAAACCCAGAGCATCACTATTATAAAACAAGGCAGTTAACTATCTCATTATAAATTTTAAAACATAAAATTTTATGTCACATAAAAATCTTAAAACAAAAAAAAACGGAAATGTTATTTGACATTACCACTGAAAGCAGAAAAACACCGAAAGAAGCTGTAGAGTTTTATTATTTTTATAGTCAACTTTTTTTTTTGTTCATTCCGAAAAATCCTATATTTTTTAATTATGTTATCACTTCAAGTATTTAGTTTAATGATAAAAATATAATTATTATGTCATCATCAGCATAGTTACTATTATATGTGTAAGTATATACGTACTAGAGACGAGTGTCCTAAAAGTTTTCGAACAGTTAATTACGTTAAGCTTACGTTAGAAATACTTCAAGAATAAGTGATTGCCTAGATGACCTTGACTTAAAAGGTATTTATAAACTGTCCTCATATTTATTTTTAAAACTGGGGGCGATTATGTAAGCATTTCGACTTTCGACATGTCGAAACATTAATTATACATTGCGAGATCGATAATTCGATGTTGCCCGATAGTGACATTTTCGACATTAATTTTATTTTTGTTTCTTATTCTCAAACCTGACATATACTAGATTGCGAAAATAAATTAATTACGAAAGCAAATTGAAAATAGTACCATTTCAATTCGACTTGTCAAAATGTCATCATCGTTTTTTTTTAAAGCTCGGCCATCTTGTCGAAAGTCGAAATGCTTACATAATCACACCGCTGACACATTGTTATGTCATGATATCCTAAACGCAACAATGACTTTGGTGTGATTTATAAACAAATTTTTTCAATGGAACTTTATCCCAGCTTTCCACGTTTCAACAAGTTGACCGATTAACATAATTTACCGAAACTTTTTGGTTACTCGGTATAGATACACCATACATTATGATCTTAATACAAACAAACATAATAATATTATGATGTTGGGAGAACAGAATTTTTTTTTTAAGATTATGTGTGTACTGTGTACCTTGCATGTTTTTTTAAATTTTTTTTTTTACGTAGGAAGATGGAAATCTTAAGAACGACATAGGTATCCGGTGTTCCGTACGACAACGGTCTCCTCCCAGTTGTCACTGTTGACATCTCAAAAGGTAAGCTGCTCACTCGTCATATCTCACGAGTTTCATAATCTCTACAAGAATTTCACTCATTGCCTCCCAAGCTCCTTTGGAGGTCAATTTATATTGCACTATTCCGACTGGATTTACTGGTTGTTTTATTATATTCTCCATACGCCTTCGCATCTCATCCAATCTTTTAAATTCCATGAGAATGCGCTCTGCGTTTTCAATTTTACTATCGCAATATAAGCAGTATTGATCGTCGACATACTTGTATTTATGAAGATATTCTCGGAAACACCCGTGACCCGATAGAAATTGACAGAGGTGATAGTAAACCTCGCCGTGATTATTCCCTAGCCATGGTTTGATCTCTGGTATAAGTTTGTACATCCACCGACCTTTCGTGGATTGACTTCATCTATGTTGCCTTTCGGCTAAATTTTTCTCGTTATTCGGTTCCATTATATCTTCTTCTTCTTGTGCGTGTTTTTAACGTGAACGGCTTTGTCTTTTTTGGCTTCACGGTCGACTGGATAACGCCCTGCAATTACGTTAGCCGCTACATCTGCGATGGTTCGAAAAACACAGATTATTCGTATCGTGGTTAATCTATGAACAGATTTTACACCTTTAATATACGACTTGACATTAGTTGAGTCCATATCGAGATGCGTATGTCAGTGAAGACTTTATGACACTTGCAAGCGCTCTCTGATTGGTTGTTTTGGGCTTCAGTTGTTTTGGGTTGTTTCCGATATTTGTCATCAGTCCTGACAGCAAAAAATACACTTTCCTGGCTTTCCCACTTGTGTGCTCTGTATGGTCTTGGAAATTGAGCCTGTGGTCTACAAGGACACCCAGATATTTCAGATGCTGCGTGGAAGTAATATAGTGATCACCCACACGAATTATGATGGTCTCTACCTTATTTCGGCTACTCATTAGGACCATTTCGGTTTTATGTTCCGCAAGTTGGAGACCCGCTGCTTGTACCCACTTTCTAATGTCTTCTATCGTTTCGTTACAGCCTGGTAACTTGTGAAATGTTTTTTGCCAGCCACTACTACTATTTATCCGAATCCGTTCTTGAAAATAGTTACCTTTAAAGCGGGCTAGGTACATTGGCACGCATAAGTTTGGTAGTTTCCTGAGGATTTGGTCCCAATTTGCAGTATTGAACGCGTTTGTAATATCAAGTGTAGTGACTGCACAGTAATGTTTGTCGCCTTCCTTTCACCTTTTACCAGCCAGTGCACTGTGTGCTATGTGACATATCTTTGCAATAGCATCAATTGTGCTACGCTTTTTCCTAAAGCCGTATTGATCGTCATGTAGCCCGGAAGTACCTTCGGTGTGATGCTCTAGTCTAGTACAAATAATTACCTCAAACAGCTTACTGGTAGTATCTAGCATACATAGTGGTCTGCATGATGCGGGCTGTTCTGGTTGCTTATCTAGTATGAGTACCAATCTTTGTCTCTTCCATCTCTTGGAGCGTTTTCCTTCGGCCATGCATTCTGTAAACAGTTTACTGAATTCTTCTGGTTTGGCCAGTACCGCAGCCTTTAATACGGTGTTTGGTAACCCCATCAAGCCCAGGGCACTTATTGTGTTTTATCCGTTTTAAAACGGATAATTGTGTCTGCTCCTATCACCTTCAAAGTGTTAACACTTAATTTCTTCATTTATGCTGATGCAGTTCCACATAAAACTTGATTCTGCTTGGCTAGGGAACAGTGTTTCAACTATATTGTGCATAATTTTAGAATTAACAGGTGCAATAGGTATACATTTGCTCAGTTTTTTCATAACAATCTTGTATGCCATGCCCATGCATTGCTTTCTACTTCCTCCCATAGCACTTTAAAAGCATCACTTGTGCTTTCCAAAATGGCTTTTCTGAGTTGAGCACGTTTAATTTTATGTTCGATTTTGAGCCGCAGGTATTGGTCCGTCATTCTTGCTCTCTGATGCTTTCGCTTTGACATGAGACACTCTTTGCGGAGTTCAGCAATGTTATTATTCCACCAGTAGAGTGGAGGTCGGTTGTTCCCATGACCTTTCCTCGGCATTGCTGCATCGCATGCATTTAATAGGCTTCGCATTATACAACTTGTTTGTTGCTCTACCGTCCCATCTACTGTTTTAACATAGTTGAGAATGTGCTCTAGCATGGTGCTGTCTAAGTGTTTGATTCTCCAGCTATTCTTTTGTGCCCTAGGGGGTGTTTTCTTTCCTTCAAATTTTGCTTTTGGTCTCACCTCAATTACAATTGCTATGTGATCACTTAGGGTAATGGCTCCACATACTTTTCACACTAAATGTTTTGAGAGTGCTCTGCTTGTGAACACTGTATCAATAATAGAACTACCTCTACCGTTGTCAAACGTGTGAGTAGTACCGTGATTGAGCAGCACTAGATTAGGATTGGCAATGGTTTCCAGTATAGACATGTCCCTCTGAGTCGTCTTTTTACTGCCCTATTTCACTGCCCAGGTGGAAATTACTCATTACAATTGCCGTTTAAATCACCGGCAATTGTAATGAGTAATTTCCCTCTAGCGTCATCTAGCAACCGATCCAGTAAGTCTTCAAACTCGACCAGGTTTATGTTAGGTGGAGCGTAGCCATTTCCGATTCTCCTTCGTAGAGCATCTTACATCTATAGGAATTCTATAGGGTTCACTAATCAGCAAAATGTCGGCACCTTCTTCTCCGCGGTTTGCTCCATCATACATAGGGCTCCTCACAGTAATTTAAGTTGATTTGTAGGCACTTAAAAATGTTTGTTTATAAGTGCTTTAATCGCATTTTTGTTAACTTGGCATTTATACCTGCCTGAAGCATGTTGATTTTCGCTTTGAGGGTTGCACAATATGCATTTTGGCGGTGCTTTACATCCCTTGGCTTTATGGCCTTTTCCTCTGGATTGCAAACATTCTCCAGTTCTATCATCTTCACTCTTACAGTGCCTTGCAACATGAGTAAAGTTAAGGCATTAATAGCACCTGGTAGGTGTTATATTACCACTCAATCTGCAACCAATCTGACCATTCAACGCGAACGTGAGTTTTCTTTAGGATCACATTAGAATCCCTGGCTGGTACGCTTATGTATGCCGTCTGGGTTCTTTTCCTTGCACAGTATATGAATGTAATGCATAATGGAACCTGTGCTTAAAGTGAACTTGCCCTGTTCGGTTACAGTGCACGCTCCTTGTCAATTTTGGTACAGTTTTCCGAACCATTTTTTGAATCAACATTAATATATAGTTCGTATAAAGTTTTGTTTTTGGCCGTTTATATGTCGCGTCTTTACAATTAATTGTTACGACTCTCACCAAGTTATCTTTTCCGTATGAGTGTCAAAAACCCGCCCAAGTTCCATCGAGTCACAGATAGTTGATCGTCCTTTATTATAATCATGTATTACTAGATTCGGTTGGGTGGTTTTCAATTTACTCCTTTGTTGAAGTTGGAGAAGATAGACAGAAAGCATCGCTTTACGATAATCGCCAACTAGAAATTGTTTTGGTGTTATCACTGTTGTATCCAAAGCTTTGTTGTTTTGTGGAGTTGGTGGCCAAGAGTTATGAACCACTTCGGTTTGTTTAGTAAGGGTGTTTAGTTCTGTGTTTTTTAGTGGCCAACACGGCTGCTATGTCCTCAGGTAGTGTGTGGTCAAAGCTACACGGTTCATCTTCTTCATTACTAAATTTTCTCCAACAAAACAGATTTCATTATCAGAGAATAAAGTCTGGAAATGAATTTTTTCATGAATTGGTCGCATTGAATGTTTCAGTTGTGACCCTTATTCGTTCTTAGTTGGATGGGTTCTGCAAAGTTAATTCCCGTTTTGGAAAGCGGTTTTCCCGGCCTCACTCTTGCTGATGGTATATTGCTCATTAGTTGTTCTAAGTTACTCATGCTGTTTATTATAATCCATCCAAACTGGGTGCGTTCTGAACCATTATTGGTTCTCGATAGTCATTTTTTATAATGCTATTAGCTATTATCAATAAATAGTTGCATGTACCAAGTATGATATCATTCGTCAATCGTAGAGGATCAGCAAATTTTTTGTTTTTGTAAAGACGGGTTCATGCTCTTATGTCAAATCAGCTTCTGGTACTTGTTGAGCTAGTTTGAAGAGTATCAAGGCTTTAATATCCAAGCTTAAGTCTCCATTGAATCTTCGCATTAGCTTTATGTTGATTGTATGTTTGCAGACTCCTGCTTTGTTACCGTTATTGCCTAAAATGTTGGCAATACTTGTTTTGCTGACCAGTTTTTTTGTCTAATATTGGCATTAGCTATAAATTAGCATAATCAATTCATTGCAATGCTGAAATTGATGCCTTCCTTGGCATCCTTTTACCAGACAACTGTTTACTGTTGTGGCATGTACACATTTTAGTGGAAATTGGTTGTGTTGGTGTATTTAATATCTTAATGATCTGCATAGCCTCCAGTAATTAAAATCTTCTTCCCATAAAAAGTTGGAAAATTCACTCGTTTAATTTATTCTCACACGTAAGTAATTATCTTCAGGTGATATGTCTGGTTAATTATTAGTTTTTCAATAAAACTGACTCTCTTTAGTATAGTATAATAAAGTAGGCTTAAGTGGTAACCATAAATAAATTTAAAAAAATTACAAACTGAACTTAACAAAAATTAGGCATGCGATAAATAGCATTTCAATGTAACCAACCATAAAAAAATTAAATTAACTTTCAAAATTTAACGAAACTTCGTTCAATTTCAGCTGTCAATTAAGAAAAATTAGGAGTGCGATATTTTTCGTCCAAACTTAAAAAAAATTAAAAAATGTGAAGAGGAAAAAAAAGAACCGCTGTCAAATAAAGAAAACATAACCAAAAAAATTTGATTTGAGACTGTTTTTATTTGATTTTGACGCTTGTGATAAAATTATTTTGAAACCGTAAGTGTTATAAATATTTATAAAATATGTGGTGTTCTTATATATTTATTAATTTAAATATATGAGTAATGTGAATGTAAAATATTAAAATAGAAAGAAGTGGTACAGTAAAAAATAAAATTCAATTATTTCAAGTGTTCAACCGCAAGAATTTCTAGTTTAATAATTTTATTGTACATAGTTAATTTATTACATATGATATACTTTAACAAAAAATGTATTGCATTAATTAATTTTAAATGTCCTAAATTCTTTTTAGATGGAAAACATTTATGATTCATTGATTGAAACGGTTAAAAATCATAAATGCATTTATGATAAAAGCTGCAAAAATTTTAAAAACAAAGTAGCAAAAACAAATGCATGGAATGAGGTAGCACGGTCAACTGGCTTACCAAGTAAATATCCTTACAATTTCGTTGGCTCCATTCACTTATATTGTACATAAGTAATATTTAAATTTTCAAACTTTTATAGTGGAGGAATGCAGTCGAAAGTGGATCGTTCTAAGGGAACGATTCAATAAAGACATAAAAAAGAGAGATATTCCATCAGAAAGCGGGGCCGTGTCTTTTGATGATTGGCCATACTATGAAAGTATGCTTTTCCTTAAAGATTTCGTGCAACCGAGAAAGTAAGTTTTATAGTGTTATAATTATATATTTTCTTTATTGTTTCTATAAACGATATTTTTAGAACAAGAAAAAACATATTCCAGAACTTGCCGGAACCCGAAGAGACCATTTTATTTGGTGTCAACGGTGAAAGTATTGAAATATCGATACAGATATCTTGGTTTGTTAGACCAATAGTTCCGCTAAAAAAATGAAACGTGACAATTGTACTGCTTTTGAAGAGGCGTGTGCGTTCATTTAAACGGCAAGCAATTCCATAACGCTCTTAAATAGTACGGTCCCGTCTCAACCAGCCATGACAATTAATAAATGAGACATTTTAAAAATAATTCGTAATGATGCTGGAACCACTGTCTGTTTTTGACCAAGACTACGCCATAGCCCAAATAACGAACTTTGTTGTGGACTTGCGACGAGATCGGCTACAAGAGCTCCATTAAATAGTTATTACATAAAAAAAGCTCCTGAAGTTTACTGAACTGTGATTTTTATTCAATGCTGGTCTACCGCCCAACATGTGAATGCTTTGGGATGGAGCTATCGATCATAAATTTTGACTTACTTCACTACGCCATTGTCCTTCGTGAATTTTATGCGATGAATCCTCCCAATCTACATAAGTAGTAGGAACGTAGTTGTCAGCAATATTCTTATTGACCCGTATATAATTATGAAGTGCAACATAACTTAACAAAACTTTTTCAGCATTACCCGGAAACACATGTAGCGTCGTTAATAATATTCGCCACCTGCTTACAAGAATACCGAATGCGTTCTCGATTACTCGACGTGCTCGAGATAATCTTTTATTGAATAACTCCTTTTCACTAGATAAATTATTTCCTGGGTATGGTTTCATCAAACTTTTACTTAAAGTAAAAGCTGCATCAGCCACAAAAAAATTATTTAGTCTTGTGGTAGTGCTGGGCAAAACTTTAGCAGGTGGAACTTCTAATAAATTATTGCTAATTTGTTTTCCGAGTTCACTGATATTAAGATGCTTAAAAATACAATTATTATTTATTTTATGATTATTTAACATGTTTTATAAATAAAATATACATTACCTCCATCACTTTGTGATCCATATGCACCTACGTCAATATTGGTGAAGGTGTACCGAGCATCACAGGTATATCCATTAATACTATGCTAAAGTATTTTTTATAATTGTAAAACTGACTGCCAGATCCAGGTGGACACTGTATTGCAACATGTTTGCCATCAATTGCCCCTAAGCAGTTCGGTAAATTCCATAATTGCCAGAATTCTTTTTATTATTATTTTATAATCGAACATATTTGGCTTCGACACGTATAATGGGCCTAAAACTGTCCAAATTGTTTCGCAAGTTTCTAATATTATTAGACGTTCCGTTTCTTTTCCTATTTTCTAGCTCCAAGCTAAGCTTTGGATAGAAGCGCCTTGTGATAGGTATCTAGAAATAATTTGAAATAAATACAAGCTATTGGATACAACAGTCAAATTTAACTTACAATATTGTGAAAGCCAAACGAAACTCGGTGTTTAACCTCACTTTTCCGGTAGTTTGCATCGATGGCCGGACGTTACTGCAGTAGCATACTGAATAATTCTTTTGTCATTCTAGTATGAAGAATTGGCCCGGATCAACTTCCTTCATTTTTAGGAAGGTTACTCTAAAATAGCCATGTTCGTTCCTAGATCTATTGATCTGCACACTACAATACCTCTTACTATTTTGTTTTCTTTCATTTCTTTTAGATCTTTTAATTTTTTTAAACATGAAAGTAGTTGAAGCATGGTTTTTAGTTGATTCAACTGGATTTTGTAATTCATTTTTGTTTATATCTCTAAACACCTATTATACTAATCTAATCAATGAAACCTACCCTGTAAAAATAATAACCTAATACTAAATTTAATTTGCTAATACCATATAAAAACTATTCTATAAAAAAATTATCAACTATAAAACTCTAAACTAACGTTATTAAAATATTTTCTAATTCACTATACTTATTTAATCTAATTTATCAAATAACCTAATCAAATAACAAAATACTATAATAACTTCCAATTTAATTTCTAGTTTATTTATTTTATTTATTTAATTTCACAACCAGATTCACAAAAAGATGCACGAAAATAAAAATTCCTAATTCATTTGTGGTTGGAATGTCAAAAGAAATTAGCTTTGTCAAGTTTTTCAATTTTTTTTAAGTTTGTAATTTATTTATGGTTGGGCCTTTAGCCTTTAGCATTAACTAAATTTGTGTTATATAATTTGCTGGGCCCAGTAAAGATATAAACAGAACCAGAGGGACAACGACGAGCGTCGACGCCTGCAAATTAATATACACTAAAAGCATAGTATGCTAACAGAAACATCAACGGTAGCGACGACAATTTTTTCGTTGAAATAAATTTAGAGTTTATTTCTAATTTTATCGCCGGCGAAACAATGTTGCCAACTGTTTTTTATTTTTTTAAGTTGCCTTTTTATTAAAATGGGTATTAAGCAGCCACTTTTCAAAATTTTTTATTGTTATTTTTATATCGCGACGCTGAAACTTTTGATTGTTATGTTTACTACAGCAATATCGCTGGCGAAATATTTGTTTATTCGTTGACGCTTGTCGTTGACGATCTGGTTCTGTTTATACTTTAATGGTTAAGTGCTATTTATTAACTAAATAACAAATCACCATTACCAAACCCGTGACAGATGTGGAACAAGCTCCAACACTCTGTCTATAAAAATGTTTATTTCCACAGTGAGCCAATGACTCACTGATTTTGAAACAACATTTACTTTATACTCATATTGTTTTTTATCCGATAGTAACGTTATAAGTTTAATTTAAGTTTAAAAACAATGCAACATCATAATGACCTAGCGAATTATATTTTTGATATAGTTCATGACTTTCACAAAAAAAGCCATTTAAAAAGTTGTACACAACCATGAATTTATATTAATAGTTAACAATCACACACAAACGTAATAAGCAACGTGACACGGATCTCAGCCAATTAATATAAGCAATTGCGAAGTGTCGGCCAAGTTAATCAGTGATCAGTTTCCGATGAAAATCAAGTACCGATGTTTTGATAGAGTCAGTAAGGTCAAGTTCTGGACCAGTTGGTTTTGAACCAATATTCAGCGTAACGGATTGTGCATGATTCAAATCAGATTTCGTTAAATAAAACTGGCCTTAAAGTAAAATGGCATCAACATCTTATGTGGTTATTTTTTCCACAATATAATGCACGAAAAACGAGGTATGGCAAGGATCTCACACCGTAAGTAATTATCTTCAGGTGATATGACTGGTTAATTATTAGTTTTTCAATAAAACTCACTCTCTCTCTGATGTATCTCTCACTCTCTCTCTCTCTCATGTGTTCTAAGGCTAAACATTGCTTTACAGAATGGAGATGACCTCGGCAATCTTGTTAGTTTCCGTCTTGGGTACATGGTAAGAAAAGCTGTTTTAAATTTCAAAGCAGTTTATAATCGTATGTGTAAGCTACGTTTACGCATATCACTAGCCAAACTGTCAATCATTTGCGTCCATGTCCCCAATGATGTTACGAGACATCTCGTGAAGTACATCTGATATTCTTAGATTTGCACCATGTCTATGACTCAATCCATCGGGATAGTTTATGGTTTGCTTTGTTATATCTGGGAATACCTGATAAATATTTGCGTTTATGTAAATGACAGCAATGCAGTTACAATGTTGCTTCAAAGTTTAAAACAAGCTATCAGGGATTTTTACAATTAGCTCTGGGGAGCGGCAAGAAAATGTTGTCCTCGATACCTTTTAATCTCATGTTAGAATTTATTAGAACAACTGGACTCACTTGTGCGATTATCAGTTTATGTTGGTCTCAAAATCAATGAGTTCAAAACATAATATATGATCACTGGTTTTAAAAACCAAGACGCAATAGAGTACTTTACACCTTGTAATGAAAAAGTCCATTATTTTCTGTAAAATAAAATTATGAGTTTGAATCAGAAAATTGTTCCTCTACATATGCTCTACGGTAAAATACATTTATTATCAAGGGCCAAATTTCCCAAATTGGAGAAATATACAAATATTGCTTAATGAATTTAAATAACAATAGTAAACGATTTTAAGCGAATCATCTATATTAAACAAATAATATTTTGTTCTTAATTTATGTAACTACATATGTACATGTATTCGTAGAACAACAGAAAAAAAAACAAAATTAAAAAAACATAGCAAGCGATCGCACAAGAAATAACGAAAACAAACCGAAAAAACAATTGTTTTAGCGTTTTTATATAAATAAAGTATATTTCATATGCATGTGGCTGTGAAGAAAAACGAATGACAATAAAACAAACTCTATAAAAAAAAACTATCACATTTAAGCTTTATTGTAACTTTATATAAATTAAATTAAAGTTACTCAATAGATGGATTTGAAAAATATGGATTTTGTAGAAAAAATATCGTTACCCATACTATTTTGTTTGTGTCTTCACTTCTGATAAGTATATTTTCTTTGGTTCCACTTATAATCCAATTTAACATCTACCCTAATTATCATTCAAATTGTATTAGTTCTTATCTCTTAAACTTATTGAAATTCTCTTAATGGCTATAGATAATTAATTATTGACTCTAATTGGCTATAGATAATTAATTATTGGATGTTCGCTATTTTATGTTTTTTTGCATCAAAGTAAAAATCTAAATTAAAATTAAGACATAAATCAAATCTAAATTGGGAATTGGAAATTTTTTTCAAAAAATCAAATACAATACTGAGGAAAAATTGGAAAATTAATTTCAATTAGCGTCCGTCGGTAAGATTACATATTTACGATTTTACTTGACATTTGAGTAAATGATATTGAGTTTATTTATTGTCAGTTTAGACATTTACTGTGTAAAGCAGGTGATTTAATTAATGTTGTTACTGAACAATGGAACAGAAGCATTCATCAATCTGGTGAATCTCAAGTCATTGCACTCGATATCTCAAAAGCATTTGATCGCGTGTGGCACAAGGGTTTGCTGTGTAAATTGAGGGCAGTTGGCCTTCACGGTTCGTTAATTATATGGATTGAGAATTTTCTTCTTTGGCTCAAAATCCAAGTGGTGGTGGATGGTGTGACTTCCGATCAACATCTTATAAACGCTGGTGTACCTCAGGGATCCGTCCTTTCTCCAACCCTTTTTCTAATTTTCATCAATGATCTTCTATCAGCAACTCTCAATCCAATATACTCCTATGCTGATGACAGCTCCCTTTAAACTTCTTACAGTTTACCTTCTTCCTCATCGCGAAACGATGTTCTCGCAGAAAGAATGGCTATGAATGACCGCCTTACGCGAAATCTCAATTCCATTCTTAAATGGGGTGGAGCCAACAGAGTTGAATTTAATCCCAACAAATTTCAAACCTGTGTTTTTTCTGGCCGAACTGATTGTTATTCACCGTCTTTTCTGACTGGTGAATTCAACTTGGCTATGTCTGACACATTTGAGATTCTCGGTTTAACTATTTCAAAGAGAATATCTTGGGCTGAACAAATAAACAAAGCAGCGATTGGTGTAGCCAGATGTCTTGGATTTCTACGACGATGTAAGTTCTACTTTAATCCATCCGAAATACTTACAATATATAAGACCTACATAAGACCCAGGTTGGAGTATAATTCTCATATTTGGGCTGGAGCACCGAAAACTCATTTAACTGCACTCGATCGGGTCCAAAACCGAGCATCTCGAATGATTGAAGACGTAAAATTATTATCTGATCTTGATTCTCTTTCCCATAGGCGTAATGTGGGAGCCTTATGCGTGTTTTACAAATACTTTCATGGTCATTGTTCACCAGAATTTTATGTAATTATGCCTGGTTTGTCAAAGCCCGCGCGTAATTTAAGACGTCTGGTACACCGAAACAATCTGGAAATTAAATTCGCGAAGACCAATAAATTTAAAAATTCATTTTTTGTTAAAAGTACGCGAATGTGGAATTAACTGAACGACGAGACGTTTCCCTTAGAATAAAAAAAATCAAAAAAATCGCATAAAGACAGACAATCAATTTAGATATCACAATAAACCGAAAACTAATTTCTTCAATAAATAAAAAAAAGTAATAGATGAAAATATTTGGCCAATGTGATATTACCATTCTTTTACAAGAAACATATGGAACTGTACCAATTATCAAACGTTTCAAATAGAAAACCACTAAGAAGATAAAATAAAGAGATTAGAACTGTTGATCAAAGATGGTTTTTTTAAGAAACATTTGAGTGTGAATAGAAATGATTTGGTCTGAGTAGCTAAAAAATAATTGAACGGATTTAAACGAAATATATTACCGTTTATTTGTTAGCTGTTGCTAAACTTTATTAATTTATTGTTATTGTCAGTCCGAAGCACTCTTCCATCTGCCAGTAACCATATTAAGGCGAAAGTACGTATGCGTATATAAAATATAAAAAATATCCGCATAGTAACCAATCAAATCAAGACATATAACCATGTGACTAGCTTCACCAATCAAATTACACGTTTGCGGATATAATTATGTGTAGCAAAATAAAAACAAAGTAAAAACGGAGATAAAAATGTTTTAAGTGTGTTTTTAAAGCCGCAAGTACGTATGCGGATGTAAAATATAAGAAACATCCACATACTAACCAACCAAAGCAACACATATAAACCATGTGACTAGTTTCACCAATCAAACCACACGTATGCGGACACAAATCTCCGTATTTTATTTAAAAACCAATTTAAAACATTTTTATCTCCGTTGTTACTTTGTTCCTATTTTCCTCCGCAACATTATATCCGCAAACGTGTGATTTGATTGGTGAAGCTAGTCACATGGTTTACATGTGTTGATTTGATTGGTTACTATGCGGATATTTTTATATTTTATATCCGCATACGTACTTTCGCCTTTAGTATTCACAGAAAATGATGTTAGTGTTTGCAGAAATATTTGAGAAAATGATGGACAAAACTGTAGCAAGTGACGTGCCTATGCATGGTTCTAAATAAATTTCTATAAAAATTTATATGACAAAAACCGTTTATATTATTACCAACAAATAATTCTCAAGTGGCGGTATCACGTTATTATATTCCAATTTCTGCCATTAATATTGCTTCATAAAACATTTTATTGAATTCAACAATTAGTGTATGAAGTCTATTCTGTAAATGTATAGGTAGATTATATACTTACAAATTTTAATTAAACTCAAGAAACACATTGAATTTAATGATCTGAAAATATTTAATAGTTCTTAGTTCAGGAAGAGAATATAAATGAACTTCTCCTCTATTATTATGTACATGTTCATTACACAACATAAACATCAAAGTGAAAATAAGTTGTGATACTGTGTTAGATTGTTTAGAGATATAAACATGGTGTTTTTTTTACTAAACAATAACAACAAAAATGTCATGTCTATTGCACATGAGTAAATCTAAATGGATATCAGAGTACATTTATATGATGATAAAATTTTACTTTTTTTTTTGTAACATTTAAAGATAATTGAAAGAAGAATAACATAGATTTCATGCTCCATTTTAACTTAGACGTGCTTCTAACATCATAATTGAGTGCATTTGTTCAGATATGTTGCAAACTTTTAATTTTTAAAAATGCTCAACATAAACAAGATTTTCTACACACCATCAACTATATCATTTTATTAGAATCTACCCCAAAGAGCCATTGTCGCCAACAGCTCTATTTGCGCCTGCTAAACTGTGGCTCTCATTTGTCAAGGTCCTACTTTCACACCCATACATGACAACGGGTCTGATCAACACCTTGTACAACTTTAGCTTGTCAACATTTGCAAGGTATTTTGATTTTACCTGTGGCCTAAAAGCACGGTTGCCAGCGACAATATGCGTTTTATTATCTTGTCCCACACAATTATCAGGAAAAACAAGGAATCCGTGGTATCGGAAAATGTCACTCATATAAGAATCATATATCAAAACCATCAGTATGATCATATATTTTTTGTTTTAGACTGATTCATTTTGAGACCAAAGAAAGCTGGGAATCGTACAAGTAGATCCAGAAATTTTCTAACACCAATTCTATTTAGTCCAATTACACAGATATCAGCTGCATATGTAAGAACTAAATTGTGTCCTGAGTTGTTTCGTTATATTACTTTATAAAGATAAACTCTAACATGAAATTAAAGAATATCGGAGACAGAGCATCTCCTTGCCATACCCCTAAGCTATTTGTGAAAATTCCTGATAGCTTGTTTTCAACTTTGACATAATATTATGGTTTCATTACCACCTTTTTACATAAACGCACATATTTGTCATCACAATGCAAGTTACTTACAATTTTCTCCGCCAGGGGAGTTATTTTCTCCAATATTATGTAAGTTTTCTGTGATACTTGTATCCCAATCAATTTGATGTTATAAACGTCTTCGTAATTGGTCTACATGCTTTTTAATAGTTTGACCCGGTTCGATTTGAACTTTATACGAAACGGGTCTCACAGTATACTCTATTACCAGTCCATTTATTTATTTTGGTCCAGATGAATAATAACTTGCCCATACTAAATCGTTATCCAAAATTTTCCTGGTTGATTTGGTCTCAGATCTTTTAGTTATGATCACGGCAATAGAGTTCGGATGAATCTTATCGAAATATGTCTTTTTTTTTTTTTTATTTTAATCTCTACAATTTTCTGGGGCCGAAGCTCACCCTACTCTTTCGCGGTTTATTTAACGTCCTTACCTTACGCCAACTTACTAGGGCCAAATCGAGGACGCACTATGTCTTAATTTGACGATTATACATTAAATCAGATAGCGATCATCCCATGGACCTTGATTTGACGTGGCATACTTCCAACCATTTGAAATGCGAGTCAACGACGATGAAAAATATTTTATTCTGGAATGGACCAGCGGAATTAATATAAATCCATGACCAAGGAGTTTTGGTTGATTCCCGAGGATCTGTCCTCGTTTCCTGGCATGGCGTACCCATTTTGACAACGTGTTCACAGTCAGCATTGATGTTGGGCCACCACACGTAACTTCGTGTAAGGGCCGTCATGCGTACAATTCCTTGATGTCCAGAGTGTAAAGCTGCAATGATTTTTTGTTGCCCTGCCGATAGAATTATTGTTTGATTATCCCAAAGGAAACATCCTTTAACTGTGGTGATCTCCGTATGCCATACATAAAATGATGGTTGGTCACTTGCAGATAATTTGTCTGGCCATCCTCTTGATGCAAAACTTTTTTGTGGAGTCTAAATCTGAGGAGTAATTCTACTTAACTATAAATTTCATCGTGAGCCATAATGTCAAAACGTCATTTAGGGAGCGCTCGTTCAAACTATTGGCTGCTCTAACAAAAAACACTCACAGGTCCAGTCGGAGTACTGCTCTTTTTGATTACGCCATAATGTGGTAACTAATATTACTTCAACCGAGTATCCTGTAATTTCTCTTTGTTTCCCAGGCTTCGTGTTCTAAATATTGGTCTAGGGATTCTACATATTGATTCAAGATGATTCAAGATGATTCTTTCTAGATGATTCAGTAGTTTTATTGCCACTGCTTTCGAATTTCTATTACTTGAAAATTTGAAAATTTGAATCTTGAACAGCTATCTAGCAACATATATTCCTTCTTCTGACCTTGCAACTGTACTTTTGTATAATGTTCAATACAAAAATTATTTTCTTTTGTGAAAGGAACTATATACCTTTAACCTCTTTAATCTTTTTAATCTCCCAGTACTTCCGCAGAGGAAATTCGATATGTATATTGATACTAACTGAGGAATCATTTTATTGTTAAGCTCAGTATGAAACGGCGTTCCGGCTATCACACATTCTATCTGTTCTTGTAGATACTTATGTTGATGATCAATAATTATTCGTCTCTCCGTATCTCAGCTTTTTATTCTTTTTATTTAGAAAATACAATATTTTACGTTGATGGTTTGCTTCAGAATGATTACTTGCAATTTTTGTTGACAAGTATTAAGTAGGTGCGGCTTAACTTGTTTTTACCGCCAAATTGTGTTACAATATAATTCTTTATGAAATATAGCGACATTTCTTATATGATAGGTGTACAAATATGATCTATGTATAATTTGTACTAAACTTGTTTCTTAATTAGTAATTATACTAACTTCATTACATATAGACGTCAAATGCATTAGACATTAAGGTAAACATTAAAATTAAACATAAACAATTCATACAAGAGGTAAGTTACATAAATTCAAATGATTCGATTTAATTTTAGGTTGTATACGTCAACATTCCGCCGGCCATGGATCGGATGATTCATTCGCTTGAACTGGTAGCCTGCACAATTTATGAATTGATCGTTGAATGATTTTGTTTGTGTTAGCCATACGGATATCAACAATCCGAACCTTGCCATCATTTCCTGGGTTCACTTTAGTTACTTTACCCAATGCCCAACATGCCGATGGTAAACCTGCTTCGGAAACCAATACGATGTCTCCTTCAGCTAAATTTTTTGCTTCGGTAGTCCATTTTTGACGTTTTAGTAGGATAGTCAAATAATCACGATGCCATCGGTTCCAGAAGTGTTGCTGCATTTTCTTGACTAATCGCCATTTATCCATTGGTGATACGTTTAGATCTGTCAAGTTTTTCTCTGCTATGTCGGTATATGGTCTTCCGATTAAAAAATGCGCGGCTGTTAAGTAATCCATTTCTTCTGCTTGGTTCGCTGCTAACGGCCTGGAGTTCATGATGGCTTCTATCTTGGCGAGCAACGTAGAGAATTCTTCCAGGGTAAGTATCGTATCGCCAACTACTCTACCCAGATGAATTTTTGCTTGCTTCACCGCTGCCTCCCATAATCCACCCATGTGGGGTGTCCCTGGTGGTATGAACTTCCAATCTACTTTATGTAATAAGAGCGCTGAAGCAATATCCGACGACTTTGATTTTAGAAATTGAAACATTTCTCTCAGGTAGTTGTTCGCTCCAACGAAATTCGTACCATTGTCAGAGTATAACGTATGACAATACCCTCTTCGTGCTGTGAAACGCGTTAGTGCTGCGAGAAAACTATCGGTTGTGAGATTGCAAACCGTTTCCATATGTACCGCCTTTGTGCTCATACATATGAATATGCAGACGTATACCTTCATAGGAACTTGGCCTCTTCGTCTCATTGGATGTACTCTAAATGGCCCGCAGTAGTCCACACCGACTTTATAAAATAGATGGACGTATGTAACTCTCTCTTCTGGTAGGTTCCCCATCAACTGCTTCTCCAGTCTTGGATTTTGTTTAATACACTTTATACATTTGTGTACTATTTCTCTCGACACATCCTTGCCCCTAATTATCCAAAATTTTCTTCTTACAATGCTTGTTAGCAGGCTCACTCCAGGCTGATGATGTAACAAATGCGCGTCTCGTACAATGCATTTGACAGCGTGTGATTTAGCCGGCAAGATGATTGGATGCTTGACGTTGAATATTGCCGCGGAATTTTGAATCCGACCTCCTACCCTAATGATATCTTTGTCATCTAAAAATACATTTAAAGTAATTAATTTACTGGCTCGAGGCAAGGATTTGTTATTTTTAATGGCATCTATTTCGTTGTGAAAATATGTGTGTTGAATGTGTCGTAATATAATGGTTTCAGCAGCCTCGATTTCTTCTCTGAGCGTCTCCTTTGTTATGCGTTTGATAATAAATCGCCTTGCAATTGCCAACACCTTCGTCATCTTAAAGAAGCTAGAATATCGGTTGATGAAACTTTCTATGAAATTGTCTCTTGCTACCGTATGTGTAAA
This sequence comes from Tipula confusa, assembly GCA_963556175.1. Taxonomy (NCBI): domain Eukaryota; kingdom Metazoa; phylum Arthropoda; class Insecta; order Diptera; family Tipulidae; genus Tipula; species Tipula confusa. The sequence continues at coordinate 106,620,007 of OY744476.1, read as the reverse complement.
TGTATCGACTCTTGCTGGACGTAGTTCTTCGGTTGTCTGCCATTCTGTAACTATTTGCCTTGCTTGCAAACCCCTTAAACTCTCGGCATCAGTTAACCAGTTAAGACCGCGCCACCATAAATTATTCGCTATCAAATCGCTTACAGTTGTGCCGCGGGAAACGATGTCGGCCGGATTGTCCTTCGAGGCAACATGATGCCAATGTTCTCTTTTATATATTTGCACTATCTCGCTGACTCTATTCGCCACAAAGGTAGTCTACTGTCTTGGGTGTGCCGCCAACCAATCCAGTACTATTTTTGAGTCTGTGAATAATAATGTTTTAGTTATACTTAGGGTTAAGGAATTTTCGACCACTTTCATCAACTTGGTTAATAGTAAGGCACCCATCAATTCTAGTTTAGGTAGACTGATTTGCTTAACAGGCGCTACTCTTGATTTTGCTGCAATTATGGTTGATTTAATTCCCTCACTTGTTTCAACCAAAACATATACAACCGCACCATACGCTAGTTCGCTGGCGTCACTAAACCCAATTAACCAGATCTGATCACTCGTCTGTAACCATCTTGGAATATGAACTTGGAAAGTCTTGTTTAGGTCGGTTCTAAGTCTTAGCCATTGTATTAATATATTCCCTGGTAGCTTATCATCCCAGCTTATACCTTGCATCCAAAGACCTTGAAATAATATTTTAACCCGAATAATTATTGGAGCCAACCAGCCAATGGGATCGAAGTTACGGCTGGCATCTGATAGCAAGGTTCGCTTGGAATGCGTTCCTCGCTCAGGTAATTGTGTGTTAAATTTAAACATATCCTCGCATGGGTCCCATTGAAGACCTAAGACCTTTGGTGCATCTGTGTTTTCACCGATTTTCTTTACTTTAAATTCCGTTTCATTTTTAAGGAATGATCGCAGCTCTTCGCTATTTGACAGAAATTTTCGAAGGTTAAACCCATTATTTCCCAGTGCACCTCTTATTTGCGTTATTAAAGCTTTGATTTGCGCAATTGAATTTGTTCCGGTCATCAAGTCGTCCACATACGTATCGCACAAGATTGCCCTTGATGCTTCTGGCTCCATTGGTTGTATTTTGTCACCAACCTCTTTTAAACAACGAGTTGCCAAAAACGCTGCTGATGCTGTGCCATACGTGAGTGTTTTCAATTGATAAGTCGTAGGTTGCTGTTGTGTGCTTGACTGCCATAAAATATTTTGAAACTTACGGTCCTCTTCATCTACCCACATCTGCCGGTACATCTTCTCAATGTCTCCGCATACCACGAATTTATGTTGCCGAAACCTTATCAATATGTCGATGAGTGGGGGCTGAACTGTTGGTGCTATTTGCTTTTAATACCCCATGGTGTGGAAGATAATATTGCTGATGTGGTTTGTTTTTGAAGCAGGAAACTCGCTGCATATGTCCAAGTTGCTCATATTCAGTCATGAATGCCTTGTAGAGATCTCCAAACTCTTTGTTTCGTTCGAATTTTTTTTCCATAGATAGCAATCGATTTAAGGCTGTATTATATGATGTTCCAACCATGGCTTTTGGCCCTTTGAATGACAACTTAACCACGAATCTGCTGTCTTCAGCATGCCTTGTAGTTGATTGAAACAGTGCCTCGCATTTTTTCTCTTCTGGAGTTCTTCTCGTGATTATCGGTACTTCCTCTACTTCCGAAAACCTGCGAAGATTGGCATCAATATCTAAAAGTATATTAAAATTTTCAATTGCTGGTGTATTTGATATATTTCTGATATTTTTGCCAGCCACTACCCAGCCAAAAACAGTTCGAACAGCTGTTAGACCGCTTGGCAGGTTTAAAGTGTCGGATTCTAGAATCTTAAAAAACACATCCACTCCTAATAGTATATCAATAGCGCTACGTTTACAAAATGATGCGTCTGCTAGTTGTATCGTCTTCAAAATTTGCGTATCTTCATCAGACAAATTATGCTTATTGTATACTTCTGAGACCTTCGGAATTATTAACGCCTGAGTTTGCAATGTTGTTTTTCTATCAATTGATGATATGTTTAAATGTGTAACTCCCTTTGTTGTTCCTATTTTTGTTTCACCGAGTCCTTTGACCAAAATTCTGCTATTTGTGCGACCAATTCTCAGCTCCTGTACAAACGCTTCCGATATAAATGACGCCTGGGATGCAGAATCCAACAGTGCTCGGTAAGTATGGAATTTACCGTATGCGTCTTGAACCTTTATTAGTGCGGTCGGTAGTATAGTTTGCGAAGCAACAGGTTTTACATTGTATGCCCTCGTTTCAATAGCTTCTTCATTGTGCTCTCCTTCGCTTTTCAATATGATGGATTCATGGACCTGAGCCTCTGTACTATAATTCTTCTGGCTTGTTTCTTCTTCGTTTGATGATTTATGCAAGGAGGTATGGTGTTTTCTGTGGCAGCGCTGGCATCTTGCTCGTGACTTACACTCGTAGACTCGATGGCTTCCGTTCAAACAATTGAAGCATTTATTGTTTGTTTGGATTGCATTGGACCTTTGCTCTAACGTCATACCTTGGTATATATCACATTCGTAGATGCGATGTCCTATTTTCTGGCATATCGGACACAATCTTTCTGTAAATGCTTCGATTGCGCAGGTCCGTGTTATTGGTGTTCGGTTTGGTAGCACTTTTTTTTCATAGCCCTTTAACGATTCGATCATATCTAAACGCTTACCAAGGAACGCGAGTAAATCTTCAAAGGTGAGAAACTCCTTTTCCGTTGTCTCTTGTGCCCAGAGAGATCTAGTTTCGCCATCCAGTTTAGTCAAAGCGATATACACCAACCACGGATCCCTTTTTTCGGCATTTCCACCTAGCGCTTTGAGTCCCCTTACCGATTCGTCTAGTGTATCGGTTAATCGCCGAATATTGACAGCATTTGGTTGTACTATTGTTGGATGTTCCATATATGTTTTAATGAAAGCATTTACGGTATGACGCTTCCTATCGTATCGCTTAATGAGTTTCTGGAAAGCCTCATGATAAGAAGCATCCGTTACTGGTAGATGTCGAATGAGTACCGCTGCCTCTCCCTTTAGCAGACCACGCAGGTATTGAAATTTTTGCGCAGAAGTTAAGTTGTCTCTCTCATGTATGGTTGAGCAATATATATCATGGAATGATTGCCATTCCATATAATCTCCGTCGAACGTTGGTATGTTAATTTTCGGAAGGCGCACTTCGATGAATTGCTGTTGCGTTGAATTTAAGATGCTGCTTGTATTCGACAATTTGGGCGTAACTAAGCTCTGCTTGCGGATCACACAATTCAACCCTGCGAGCACTGAATAGTAGTTATCCTCAAACTCGGACAGATCTGACGCTATCTCGCTGTCTATGTCTAGCATCTTCGTTTCTATATTTTGAAATTCCGCTAATAGTTTGTTAGCTCGCTCCTGTTTTACGTAGATTTCATCTAAAATCACCCCATCTAGGTTCCCCCGTACAAACGTAAGAAGCTTGGTCATGGAACCTTTTACTATAGCTCGGTGCTTCTTTAAACTTTCCATTTTGAAGTTTGTTTAATGGAGATTAAGTATACCGTATTGATAAATTTAACGTTTATATCACGATTAATGTACTAATCGGCACTACCAGTGATAAATGCAAAACACAACACTCACTTTGAAGATCGATAATTTGTACAAAAATCGAGCTTCCAAATCAAATTCAGAATTATATCTGTTCAGTATACAACAACTGATACCGTTAGCTTCTGGACTTCAATATGATTTCCTCTGTTTCACGTGGTCATGGTTGAACGCGTTGCGTCGCCTTGGTAACCACCGTTAAGTAACTGGTTTATTACGTAGCTCTAATATGTTAGAATGTCCCTGTTTCGGCGCCAATGTTCTTGTAGATACTTATGTTGATGATCAATAATTATCGTCTCTCCGTTTGTAGATACTTATGTTAATGATCAATAATTATTCGTCTCTCCGTATCTCAGCTTTTTATTCTTTTTATTTAGAAAAAACAATATTTTACGTTGATGGTTTGCTTCAGAATGATTACTTGCAATTTTTGTTGACAAGTATTAAGTAGGTGCGGCTTAACTTGTTTTTACCGCCAAATTGTGTTACAATATAATTCTTTATGAAATATAGCGACATCTCTTATATGATAGGTGTACAAATATGATCTATGTATAATTTGTACTAAACTTGTTTCTTAATTAGAAATTATACTAACTTCATTACATATAGACGTCAAATGCATTAGACATTAAGGTAAACATTAAAATTAAACATAAACAATTCATACAAGAGGTAAGTTACATAAATTCAAATGATTCGATTTAATTTTAGGTTGTATACGTCAACACTATCCTTGTATTGTGGCCAATAAGTTCAACCCGAGTCGTTCAAAACATTCTTCTGTAATCAACAACGCCTATGAACATGAATCCATCAGTGCGCGACAACGTTGTCCAACAACGCACGACAAGTTGTCTTGATGTGTACATTCAAAAAAAGTATATCAGAATGATTCTTGTTGCATCCACATTTGTCTGGCCTCATGATCCTGGTTTTGTGTAAAAGAACCAGGTATCTCGACTTTCACCCGTACAACTTCATTGCACATATCGTGTATGTTTGAAATTTGGTTAAATGCTTGAGATAGTGTAGGATGATCAAATTACAATTGTACTAAACTTGTTCACTTCCACGCGAAAATTCCTATTACATGATAACGTGTTTTACTGTTAGGTCGTGTAGAGTAATTATGCAAAAGATATCTATAATAATTGTAATTATGACCTCGTCTAGTTTTTGTCGCAGTATCTTAATTTACTATCTATATACAATGTTTTTAAGTACTAACTAAAACTGACCACCTCGAAACTTTGTTAACACTAGGTAAATTTTAAAGTAAAAAAAATAACTAAATCAATAAACCGCCATCATATGTTTGGACTGTAATATATACGAGTAATATTCGATTTAAATTATGTTAAAAAAAATAAATATGTTAAACCCATTTGATCGAAAAATAAAAAGATAAAATAAAAATATGTCAAATTTATTTTCTCGTTATTAAATTTTCCACTCAATATTTTATCATGGTTTTCCAAAAAGACATTAGCATTTAATAAAATTATGTTAAAGAAAATCATATTTTTTGCTTTTGTTTTTATGCTGCTTTTTATGTTGTATAAGCGTAATTACATCGAAAAAGGACCATTCAAGTGTGTTACAATATTATTTTTTAATGGTTCGATATGAAATAAATTTGATATTTTTTTTTTATTATTCCGTGTTCTAATCTGTAAATAATATGCGGGTGTATGATGTGTGTTTATCTTTCGTATATTTAAATATTATGCTTGAATAATATATCCACATATATGCTTTACTCTTGTGCGTTTTCGATGCTCCATAGACTAGTTGTAATCTTTAAATGTTAATGCCCATTCCATTACATATATTGTCATCTGAAAAGAAGCGCATTTGGACACAAAATTAAACACCTTGTTCATTGATTGATTGATTGATTAAAAATGTACTGCCAAGCGTTAAGCTGATTATCCCAGTAAGCGCTGAGGAAGGATAAGGTAGAATATAGTTAGATATACTATTGAGATCGAATCGATTACAGAAACCTTTGTGGTCAATATAATAATATAATAATATAATAATATAATAATATAATAATATAATAATATAATAATATAATAATATAATAATATAATAATATAATAATATAATAATATAATAATATAATAATATAATAATATAATAATATAATAATATAATAATATAATAATATAATAATATAATAATATAATAATATAATAATATAATAATATAATAATATAATAATATAATAATATAATAATATAATAATATAATAATATAATAATATAATAATATAATAATATAATAATATAATAATATAATAATATAATAATATAATAATATAATAATATAATAATATAATAATATAATAATATAATAATATAATAATATAATAATATAATAATATAATAATATAATAATATAATAATATAATAATATAATAATATAATAATATAATAATATAATAATATAATAATATAATAATATAATAATATAATAATATAATAATATAATAATATAATAATATAATAATATAATAATATAATAATATAATAATATAATAATATAATAATATAATAATATAATAATATAATAATATAATAATATAATAATATAATAATATAATAATATAATAATATAATAATATAATAATATAATAATATAATAATATAATAATATAATAATATAATAATATAATAATATAATAATATAATAATATAATAATATAATAATATAATAATATAATAATATAATAATATAATAATATAATAATATAATAATATAATAATATAATAATATAATAATATAATAATATAATAATATAATAATATAATAATATAATAATATAATAATATAATAATATAATAATATAATAATATAATAATATAATAATATAATAATATAATAATATAATAATATAATAATATAATAATATAATAATATAATAATATAATAATATAATAATATAATAATATAATAATATAATAATATAATAATATAATAATATAATAATATAATAATATAATAATATAATAATATAATAATATAATAATATAATAATATAATAATATAATAATATAATAATATAATAATATAATAATATAATAATATAATAATATAATAATATAATAATATAATAATATAATAATATAATAATATAATAATATAATAATATAATAATATAATAATATAATAATATAATAATATAATAATATAATAATATAATAATATAATAATATAATAATATAATAATATAATAATATAATAATATAATAATATAATAATATAATAATATAATAATATAATAATATAATAATATAATAATATAATAATATAATAATATAATAATATAATAATATAATAATATAATAATATAATAATATAATAATATAATAATATAATAATATAATAATATAATAATATAATAATATAATAATATAATAATATAATAATATAATAATATAATAATATAATAATATAATAATATAATAATATAATAATATAATAATATAATAATATAATAATATAATAATATAATAATATAATAATATAATAATATAATAATATAATAATATAATAATATAATAATATAATAATATAATAATATAATAATATAATAATATAATAATATAATAATATAATAATATAATAATATAATAATATAATAATATAATAATATAATAATATAATAATATAATAATATAATAATATAATAATATAATAATATAATAATATAATAATATAATAATATAATAATATAATAATATAATAATATAATAATATAATAATATAATAATATAATAATATAATAATATAATAATATAATAATATAATAATATAATAATATAATAATATAATAATATAATAATATAATAATATAATAATATAATAATATAATAATATAATAATATAATAATATAATAATATAATAATATAATAATATAATAATATAATAATATAATAATATAATAATATAATAATATAATAATATAATAATATAATAATATAATAATATAATAATATAATAATATAATAATATAATAATATAATAATATAATAATATAATAATATAATAATATAATAATATAATAATATAATAATATAATAATATAATAATATAATAATATAATAATATAATAATATAATAATATAATAATATAATAATATAATAATATAATAATATAATAATATAATAATATAATAATATAATAATATAATAATATAATAATATAATAATATAATAATATAATAATATAATAATATAATAATATAATAATATAATAATATAATAATATAATAATATAATAATATAATAATATAATAATATAATAATATAATAATATAATAATATAATAATATAATAATATAATAATATAATAATATAATAATATAATAATATAATAATATAATAATATAATAATATAATAATATAATAATATAATAATATAATAATATAATAATATAATAATATAATAATATAATAATATAATAATATAATAATATAATAATATAATAATATAATAATATAATAATATAATAATATAATAATATAATAATATAATAATATAATAATATAATAATATAATAATATAATAATATAATAATATAATAATATAATAATATAATAATATAATAATATAATAATATAATAATATAATAATATAATAATATAATAATATAATAATATAATAATATAATAATATAATAATATAATAATATAATAATATAATAATATAATAATATAATAATATAATAATATAATAATATAATAATATAATAATATAATAATATAATAATATAATAATATAATAATATAATAATATAATAATATAATAATATAATAATATAATAATATAATAATATAATAATATAATAATATAATAATATAATAATAATCAACAACAAGAAGAGAAAACCAGGAGCAGCCACTATCAATGGTGCCTCCTTTGGAATAAACCGTTTGTCTGCAGCATATCTGTGCTACCTAACATCGCCTGTATTACCGAGAAAATGCTCTTACTAAATTTAAGGCCCAAGCACAGAAATCCAGCCGATTTCAACATTGAGGAAAAGAAAAAAATATTTAAAACTTTCATTCCCTTCATCCAGCAACAACACTCACAGGCACGACAGAACAGTAACCAACCAAAACAAAAATAATGGGAAGGAAAGGAAAGTTTTATCAGTACCGACAAAATTTGTGCGATCTCCCAATATCCAATATTTAAACCACCACTACCACAAACCACTCACATTGATAATAAACTGCTCAGCATTCTGCAATCTTTTATCGGCAACTCCGATCTGCCATCATTCATCTCTAATTGTATCAGTTTTTGCCTGAGAACCATAAATAAATTAATTCATACCATCGTTGCCAAAAATTACAAAGTGTCTATACACTTCTATATATACTGCTAATTCTATACGGCCTGATGATTCCACCAGACATAAATCTACATTACACATTGACTCTCTCAAGATATATTTTGTGGTGTTTAATCTCGTGTCAATTGGTATTTTCCCAAATCCGACGATCTTGCTTGATCTCATATACATTTTATTGAAAGAATTCAAATTTCCTGTTTCTGGTTACCATCATCCCAAATAGTCTCCAACACTGATACTCGTGTAACAAGTAGTGTCATGAGATTTTAAGTGTAACAGTGAATTTATGTAGTGTGAAATTAGAGACTAATTTAAAAATTGATTTTACAAGTACAGTGCGTTTGCGTACGAACGGTTTATATGACAGAAAAGTTTAGTGTTCGAATTGTTTTTATTTTGTTTAATTCAATCATTACGTCATAATTGGTTCATAGTGAACATTTTTTTTACTCGACCTAATTAAAGAGTATATAATGCTGGGCTTTAAATATGTGGTTCCAATTTTTATTTTTTTTTTATTTCTTGAAACATTTTAGCAACCTGTGTTTTTTAGAGAAGGCATACTAAAAGTAGAATAAAAAAAATCTCAGGCAATATAATATGGTGGATCGCACGGGCTAATTACGGAATTCCAATTTTCAGTATTTAAATTGTGGTATGGAGTATTAAAGTTATATGAATTTTGGTCCATATCGAACCATTATGTTAGACCTTTATGTACATTTTAAACATTTAGGTGTACTGTTTACATTTAGGGAAAGATTTCTGCTGTTGTAGCTGTTTTTATTATGAATCGGTAATGCGGTGGAATTTTTTGCTGGTCTTTATTGGTGTCTGCGGATTCTGAATTGTAGTGTAAGTTTAGATCACGGGTCAGTTTGTTACCGATTAGACCGCATAATGATTTGATAACAGATCATTTGTGGACTCAGTTCTTTCTGATTTTTGGGTGTTCTTGGAAGGAGTTAAGTTAGTTGTTTAAGTCTTCTGCCGGAAGCGGTCGTGTTGCTTTTTCGGGGTGATATGACAGAATTATATTGTTTCCGATTTTGATGTAGTTGGGAATGGTTAAATTGCCGAGCTTTGCCAGTTTCCGGATATGGTTGCGTCGAAGTATTGTGGATGGCTGCGGGGGTTGGTTTTTGAATTTTGGTGGTTGTTATTTTACAACTTAATTATTCGTAAAATTTGGGGTGCTTAATGCGTTTTGCATTGCGGCTGCGGTAGAAGGCGTTGTGTCCATGATGCTGGTAACTAAAGAACTATGAGTTTTGCTTTGCTCTCGGTGAGAGTATGGTTGACGTATGATTGTGGCTGTACAGCTGCATGGCGATCAACACATCTCTTGAAGTTCCTCTTTATTCGTTGCTTATTTGGATGGACGCAAAGCACGAGGCGGTAAGTTTGAGTTTGTTATACGAATCGCTGCTGCTTTCACAAACCCTTCCGTATTGATATGACTTTTTTTTTACTGATTCTGTCTTAGTGTGGTGTGGGTAGAGGATCGCGATAGAGTTGTCCGGTTTACTTTCAGGAGAGGACGAGCAGGGTTGATGTAATGGTCTCCTCAAATGTCACTGGTGCTGACCATGATTTTTGGCGTTTGAACACCGGTGTAATTAGAAATTTTGGCCTTAGAGTTTTCGGTTTTGGGCAGCACCATTGACTATTCCTTTTTCGGTTTTGCTCTTTTTGTTGTTATCAAAACTTGAGATTTATTTTCGTTTATTGGCCAACTTTTAGATTAAAATGAGTTATTACTATTTCAAGTGAACTAAAATTTTTTTTGATTTTTAGATACCGCTCCCAAGTACGTTTAACCTCATCTATTGTGTGTAGAAGCAAGCGCCCAGGTTTGAGTACTTTTACTCTGTGCCTTTAAAAGCTGGAATGTTACGTTACATTTTAACGTAACATTCCTGCTACATTTCCAGTATCGCTGTTTCGGCAATTAAAATCACCACCCAGAAGAAACATGATGTGGTGGAACTGACATTTTTATGATGATTGCAACTATTTCACCACCTTAATTAGAACGACCATTTCTTTAAATTTAAAAAAATTAGGATGTTGAAAGCTACCCTTGGTTTTAAAAAGTTTACTGTTATAAGCGTAATGTTTTATCATATTTTTCGAGAAAATGTATTACCTCATATTTCTTTTCGGTTGACGCTATGAGCGCCCCAAATAGATACGTTTATATTACTAATTACAGACTAAAAAAGTTCTTTTGTACTATTTTCAATATTCATAAATCCATCAAATTCTTTAAATGTCATGATCTTAATTTACCAAAAAATTAATTAATCAAAACTTAAATGTAAATCAACAAAATCGTCTTTAATATCACCACTTTCCTCGGGCGACTAGAGTACAAAAGTAAAACAAAAAATTCCCCACAACATTTACAGATGATTAATGGTAAACTTTTTAAAGATAATTAAATGTATACACTATAATTATAAAACATGGACGGTCACCGATGTACTCGTTCATATACCGAACTAAATTTAGGATACTCAACAAAATAATGTTAAATAATTAATCATGCAACACAAAAATTTTATTATTTAATTTTCAATAACAATTTGGTACTCGTCGAGAACATAAATTCAGATGAATTTCCACGGTTTGAATTTTATTCGGTATACAGAATACCTCTAGAGAAATGTATACTGTAGTTTTATTGCACTTTTGGTTGCGCTGTATAAAACTAAAAAAATTGAAACCGACTCCATTTAATAATAGTTTAAGACTATTTTAGACTTTAAAATTTACCGTTCCGCTCTGCTGTGTTATTATTTTAACAATAATTTTCCTTTGGATTTTTTTGTTTCTTTTGTTTTTTATGGAAATTGCTTTTTGTATCTCGTTGTTTTATACTTTTGTTTTTCCTTAACAATTAGTACTCCATTAAGAAAATTAGTTTTATCTAAACTACATTTTTATTTTTTAATATTTATTCAGACTCGTATAGTATATTGTGTGGATCCGGTTCGTTGCAAACAACAATGTGATGAATATTCTGGTGAGGTAATATCCTGTTCGGGTTAAACTATTTAATATTTTTAAGTTGGTATACACTTGTTATGTCTACGAATAGACTGTTAAGCTTTAACATATTAAGATGTTTATATTACGACAACAATTTGGATTTTGTATAACGTGTATGTCAATTTAGTGTGATTTTGACTTCTAAGTACTAAAATTGAAAAAGAGACAGTTTTATTTGCTTTTTATTTGACTATAACTATGAAATATCAGTTTTTACCTATTCTGCGGTCAAATTAATGGTTTTATGTTAAATTAATGCTAACCAGTACTCTCATTAGTTTCAAAAGTTTGTTTTTTATATTTATTTTTATATTATTGTTACAACTGACTTATTATATATTATGTCATCTAGCAATTCTGCTATCTTAATTAATTCACATTTGTTAAAAGGCCCATGACAAGTTCCAAAAATAAATATTATTATTTTTTTTAATAATTATTTGCTGTAATACAGTATTTTTTTGGATTAGAATCACTAGATCCATTGGTTTGATCCTTTGTAAGCGTTTTATTGCTATCGGACAATTCAGCATACGACGTATTTCAGTATTCTTATGTTGTTGAAGGCTTGAATCATGGCAGCATAAACAATTAGTTTTTTGATATCTTCCATCTTTAAGTCATAAAACGGGGCATTTACAACGGGGCCACTACTATGTTTCGAAGTACTTTATTTCATCGAAATTATTTTCTTTAACGTCGGAATTATCTAAACAATCATTTTTTTAGTACAGTTCTAAAGTTGTATTCCGTAAGTCCACACAAGTTTCATAGTCTGCCGCTAAAGGAGCAATTTATTATGTATAATATTATGTCGCAGTTATGCTTTATTATTCAGAGCAACATCTAAATTTTAACCATTTACGATCTCAGTAAGATCATTTTCGATCTTACCATGCACGCAGCTTTTGTTTCAAAACAAATCATGATAACAAATACAAACAAAAAGGTTTTTGATAGCCTCTGTTGTATAGTAAACGATAATTTGACAAACGGACTTTCATATAGTTGGCGCGCTAAAAAGCTTAAACGCTTAACTGGTTTTTAGGTTATGTTAGAGCAACTTCTACATATGATTGTGTTAAATATTTTTTTAATAAGCTCAGAAACTGTACCAGATTAAATTGTTGTATGGACAAAAGATAGACTGTCAAAATTTAGAATATTTATTTAAAAAAAATCAAAATATTTTAAACGTAATTTAGGTTACCTAAAACTATCTAGACCACCCTATAAATCCAAAAATCCACACTAAACTCTAACTATGGTATAAGTTAAACTTCATTCCGAAATAAGGCAACATAAATTTATAGGCAACAAATTGATTTAATCTCCATTATGACTTGTTTATTCTCTAATTATTTAGATCTCATCAGCCTTTATTTAAATAATCAAATAAAAAGCATTAAGCTAAATTGGGCTTATAAATCAAATATGAAATAGCATCTTCATTAGTTCCATTGAACGAATCAGAAGATGTGTTCGTGTGCAAATCACGTCGGGGTCACCATTATAACGACGGCAGATGTGCCATGGCCTGATGAGATATTAATTTTTAACTAAATTCCTCATCAGATCGAAAATGAGCTTTGCTTTGCACAACATCCAAATCTGAATAATTCGAATCCGTCGTCATTATAATGGTGGCCTCGACGTGATTTGCACACGCAACACATCTTCTGATTCCTTCTTCTACTATTAACTTGGTCTTATATTTGGTAACCCTGACGTGGTTCACAATCGCACGTTACGCGCAACCTACTTCTGCTTTGCTACAGTTTTTTGTTGCTGTTGTGTTATTAAAAATATTGTGCTACGATATAAACCACATATGAGTGATGATGGACCGAAAGGCCAGGGAGAGGCGAATATCTCTGCCACTAGCATAAGTCTCCCAGAATTCTGGATTACTAATCCGGGATCCTGGTTCAAGACGATAGAAATATTGTTCGACGCGAACAAAGTCACGAGCGATAAACAAAAGTTCGCACAAGCGATCAGTTGTTTGTCGCTCCAACAAGCAGTGATGATCAACGACGTTCTGCCGGAACCTTCTGCAAACGATAGGTGCAACTACGTAAAATCTGTCCTGATCGAGAGGACAACGCTCTCAGACAGGAAGAAGCTGGGAGCGCTGCTAGAGAAGACAGAGATGGGCGACCAACGTCCATCCAAAGTCTTATGGCGAATTAAAACATTGGTCACCGGCCGATTTAATGTGCCACTTATTACCCAGCTGTGGAACAGGAAACTATCTGAAGTTATTCAGATAGCACTGATACCACAGTAAGATAAGGAAGCAGACGCTTTGGCCAGCATATCCCCCGGCTACACGAAGTAATGCCATCCGAACACGTAGTGGGCGCTGTTCATCACGTGTCACGGTCACACGGAGAAGTCTGACCTATAGTACGAGCTCCAACGAGCAACTTGCTCGTACGCTCGAAAGACTCAACGCCAGATCAGATAGACTTGAACTTCGAGCATCTAGTCTAGCGACTAACTGGTGAGCACGACCTCGTACTCCTTCCACTGGAAAGAGGTTCAATTCGAATAGACGCCAAATCCGCCAGCAACCAGCTTGGTGTTATTACCATACAAAATTCGAACACAAAGCCGAAAATTGTATCTCACCGTGTGATTTTCCTAATCCACAGGTAAAAACAACCGGGGTATATCATTTTCCTGATAAAAAGGCAATTTTGAGGAATAATAATTCTCCAAACTAGTAGGTCTATCGGTTATGACGGATGACCGTATACCGAATTTCACTAGCCGCCTATTTATAAGGGACTATCAGAACAAACTCACGTTGCTGACAGACACTGGCGCTGACATAAGCGTCATTCCCTAGTGATTTACTGCGAAACTTCAACGGGAAACAACAGTCCATATATCGCAGAACCACTGCGACGAACCATTTTTAATGCACTGCATAACATTTCGTTATACATAACATATCCTAGAGTCGCCTTAGCAATTGCGACAACCGAAATTTTCAATACTTGCCACAAAGGGTTCACATCATCAGAACGGTAAATGGTTTCCAAAATGCTACCGCTCTAACAAAATCATGTTATTGTGCTTTCTTATCTTTGGTTATCAGACTTTTACAGTAATTTAATGAGATACCTGACTTCTACGAAAACTGCCATCTTAGCTTTGTAGTGACCAATAGTGCTTACTGCTTTCAAATTGGGCCAACCAGTAAGATCTCATATCATGGATGACCCGAGACTTCCCCTTATAAATTAACACATGGTCAATTTGACTTTGAGAGGTCTTACCAGGGTGTATACATGTTTCTAAGTGGAACCACAAAGAGGTAAAGGGTGACCGCAAAGTACATAATTCTTTCATCATTTTCGGACGCTAGATCGCTTCGAGAGTACAAACCTATGTTTTCACATAGTCATTCTGATTTTTTCAGCATTAGCATTAAAGTCATTAAAGTCAATCTCTATTCTGACGCCGGGCACCAGTATGGATCACATCATCCAAATATTTGAAAAATGAGTCTTTGCCTTTAGGTTGATTTACATTAGTTCGGCCACATGAACACAAATGATTGAAACCTTGGCTAGTTACAATAAAGGCATACCACCAATAAAAGAAGCATGGCGAATTCAAGAGCAGCTAAAATCAGTTTAACCGTTTTCTTTATGTATATGATTAGTTACCTGAACAGAAAGAAATAATGAAACTCTATTAAGCCTTTGAGCACTAAGAATTGCGGTATATTCCGGAAGTTTATGACGAAACATATAGTATCGTTATACTGGTCTTCTAATGTAATTTTTACTGCCTTTAATTTACTTACCGCCGGATCAGAGAAGATACCCAATACTTAATATCCAAAACTTTTTGTTGTGTTTGAATGGTGGTCAGGTATTTTCAAAATTGAATTTGAATTGGTTTGCATGCTTTTCGGTCTGATATATGCAAGTCAAACGTTCCAGGGCTTTATGAATACTGTAGTTTAAGGTCCTAGATTTTGTCTTAGTATTTATTGAAGGCATATTAGTTGCCAATGAGGACGTTGATCAGCACAAACAACATTTAAGGCTGATTTTCAAGATACTAGATGAAATTAATGCTACTATTAAAACATGCAAATGTGTTTTTGGTGTAGAAAGTCTTTAATTTTTAGGGCATCGAATTTCAAAAAAATGGGGTCCCACCAGATGCTAATCTAATTGAAAATTACTGTATTTTCCCTACGCCATTTTGATTAGACAACTATAGCAGTTTGTCGTCATAATTAACTATAGATTATTTTCTTACGTGCTTCCTCTATGGCAAAAATGTCAGCTTCCACAGTAGCAAAAACTTTCGTCTCTGTTTCGTGGTTAGGAATCCTCAGAATGATCACGACGGACAACGGCTCACAATTTGAGTCAAAGTTTTTTTCAGATTTGATTTGCCTTTTAAGATCACATCGTATACGAACTAAATCATATCATCCTCGATTGCGGATGTCATGGAAAAGAGGATTGACCAAATTTTTAAGTCATCGTTAGTTGCTCGATGCAATAAAACCCATTGAAGTAATGACATAGCATTTGTTTATTTCTGGAGAGTTTTTCGTGCACGAGGAAATACCAAGCAGTTTTTCTGATATCGTTTACACAAAGAACGCGCAGTGTGAGATTAGTTCAAGTTTAATTTGGTTCAGTCTGAAGTGGAAAATTTATAAGTACAATAATAAAAATATGAGTCAATCAGTAACTGTCTAAGCACTATCGACCTACATAAAATCGTTAAAGAAAATCTCATTTCAATTAAAATCCAGAAAAATGCAATAAGAGACAAAGGAAGATTCCAGCAACATCTGAACATCACGATGAGAAAAATCCCAACGAAATAAGACTGTAATTCTATATAAAATCAAAATTTAATTGAAAATCATATAACCGAAGTAGGCCAAAATAATTTAAATAAATTTACTTATCCCTAAGCTACGAAAATAAATGATACACTTAGGTATAAAAATAAACAAAATATAAACTCGCCTAAATGAATGTATGTTCACAGTCATAATCACATCTACATGTGACTAAAATTACATTACCATTAATCATCCATTATAAACCGTTTACAACGGGAAAAAAGCAAGCAGAAAAGCATATAAACATTTGACAAATAATTTCCCGTCTGTTTTCCACTTTTATACATTTGATTTTAGAAATCTATGTTTATGATTTTGACACAGGTAAATTCCATAAAAATAACAACAACCCAAAATATGATATGTTATATTATGGTTTGCCATATTTGTGAATAAGTTGGAAATAAAAGGATATAAGTTTTCATTCCCATATACTCTGTTATGTCTGCTCGTTTCGAATAATACAAAAAAAATAAAAATTATTGCACCAAAAAAAAACCAAACATTTGACACGATTGACTGTAAATGAAATTTTCTTCTTTTCGTACTTATTTCCAAAGTGTAATACAAAATTCAGAATTTTATTTTTTTCTTATCAGCATTTTGCAGAAACATATTTCATGAAATATGAATCCATGTTTATATATCTGGAGCAGGTAAGGTAGAAAAAAAAATTATATGTACAAATATTTTCTTCGTATCATTGTTCACCTTTTTTCCACTCCGAATTGCAAAGAAAATCTAAATAGCACGACTATTTTCTATGAAAATTGGTGGTATCATCTATAAATCACGAAAAGAATTCCGCAAGGATTTATAAATTATGGCCAATTGTGTGTGCGCGCAAATATAAAGGTAATATGCCGCATGATTATGAATTAATGTTTATTTGCTTTAAAAAAATAAAAACTCCTGGTTTTTATTTTTCCATTATCACGATAAATTTTCCGAAAATATTTTCAGTTTACAAAAACCAAACTAAACAAAAAAATAAAATTGTCATTCTTTTATGTTTAGTTTTATGTAACTATATATGTTGATTTTTAGTTTATAATTTTCTACTTGGCAAAACAATTTTCCCTAAAACACACATGAACAACAAAATACAGCATCTCGGTGTATATACGTATGTACGTAGAATATCTGTAAACTAGATACATACATACGTAACACATGAAAACGTAAAAAACAAAAATTAGAGGGCGGAAAAGTTAAAACATTTTATGTGTATGTCTGTATAGATGGTAGTGCTTTTGGATCTGGGTTTTTTTTCAATGTTTATTGTTAATTTTTGTACAAGAACTGAATCTACTTTATACGAGTGTGCTATACGTTTTTCATTGGTAAAATGTTTTGGGAAATTATTACACTTGACAACAACACCAACAAAAATATATTTATACAGAATATCCATTACACTTGAAAGATAATACATATATGTACACATATATATATACATATAAATATACAAAAAATACCATTTGGGATTTATAGAGCGTGCGTTATATTTAAACATAATATGAGAAAACACATTCGTAAAATATGGTTCCCATACGATTTCAGTATGTGCGAAAAACTAAAACAAGAAGCTATGCACCATCATAATTGGTATTGAATTCATAGTTCATATTGAATTACGTCAATATATATATATAGCGTATACTGTATCGGCTGTATAACTGACTACTCACATACGTAAAAGGGCCTGTTTCGTTCAGGTATAAAGAGGAAGGTATCCAGCTGGTTATCCAGGAATAAGGATACAGGATTTGTGTGCAGGAGAAAAAATAATTCTTTAATGCATGTGAGCCAATCTCTCAATTATCAATGCCGCCCAAGTATCTTTTAATAGTGAAATACGGTATTCTGAAGTCCCGAGAGTACGACAACTCAGCAATAAACGCATATCATTTTTTTGCACAGCATTCAAAGTACTGTCTTATACATACTATTGGAGGAAATTTTGGCGGAGGAAATTGTGGGTTACTGCCAAGGAAGTTTTCTTCGAATCGGTCAACCTCTGATCAAGTTTTTTACTAAAATGGTCCTTTCTAAATATTTCGAATCAGCTTGTGAAGTACATTAGGTATTCTTGGATTTCCAGCAAACCCATGAGTCAATTCATCGGAATAACTAAAGGTTGGCTTTGCTATATCCGGAATGAAAAATATGTGGGTTTATGTAAAACTACAGTAATTCAGTCATAACTTCAGTTAAACTTTGCTTTATCTTTATGAAAGCATCCGCTTGAGTGAGCGACCATTTAAACTCAACCCCATTTCTCCTCAATTCATTCAATAGAGCTGAAATCTGCGAAAAATTATGAATAAAACAATTAAAGTAATTAAACTTACAAATGACCGCTTGGAGCTCTTTGAAATGTTCGGTTTCGGAATTTCGGCAATAACTTTCACTCGCTCATAGAATGAACGGATCCCATTCCCATCTAATATATGCTTCAAGTAGTCAACTTTCGGTTGAAAAAATTTACAATTTTTTTTCCCGATTACTACGGATATTTGCCTCTCTTCTGAACATTTCTTTCCAATTTTTAAGGTGTTCTTCCTCTGTTCGACCAGTCCCGTCATTAACTGTTCCACAAATCGTTGGAAAATGGCTCGAGCAATGGTTGTACCAAACAGTTACAGAAGACGCTAATACTGATAAAGACCAAAAGATGTCATCACAACTAACTCTTTTGACTCTCCATCCAATTCTAATAGCAAGTAAGTGCCTAACGAAAATCAATTTAAAAAAAAAATGTTTTCCTCCTTCTAGAGGAATAGTTCTTCTATTCGTGGGATAGTGGGTTGACAATCAACTTAGAATCACTTATTGTGCAGCCCCATGCACTAAACTGCATTGGATTTAAAACTTTTACTGCTACAAGCCTCTGCATTTCTGCCTCAACTTTGGAATGTAATTCGTATGGAATTGGACGAGCTGTACAAGCTTTTGATGTAACCTTGTCTTTTATCGATAAGTGTGCTATAAATAGACTGCAATGTCCTAAATTAGGCTAAAAAATGGTATAGCATACTTAATTCAAAGGACTTCTTTCTTCTTCGTCCGAGTTCCTTCAATGCTAACTAATTGCTCTGTAACCCCGTGTCTAGTCGAAAACCAAATGCTTTGAACCAGTTCATTCCCAATTTGTTAGAAATGTTCATTTTCGAGACCAGAAATGGTAATTTCCGTTGTACGCCATCTTGTTTTTGATTTTCTCCATCGACGACCACCAAATGCACCACTAAACGAAACACCGTTAAGACAAACGGCATCGATGTGTCCGACGTTGTGGAATTTGTGATATTCAGCTGCCAAAAACTTGCATTTACTCTGATGGTTTTTAAGCATCCTATACAGTATTGGCTGGTGAAAAATTCCGTCAATTGTAACCGTTCCCTATCTTCCTATTTCTACTGGTGACAATTTAGCGCATTTACTTCAGGTAATGAATTATCGTGAACTTTTTTCAAAACTGCTTTTGCTTATTACGTGCTTTCATACGCTTTTGCAATTTCCCTCTTTCAATAATTGATTATTGTTTTTAAAACAAGCGATTTTTACCGGATCGTGAATTGAATACGCAGCAAAATCATGTTTCGTGCACTTAAACTCACATTTCTTAGCGGCTTCTCGTAAATTTGCAATCCAAGATGTAAACGTATCTCTCAGTTGTATTATCATTTACAGCAATTAGAATCTCGCCGCCAAAATGTGGGTAGAAGTTCCATAATATTTGGATCACTTCTCCTCAATCTGATTGAGTTATTTTGTATCAAACTTTACTTCTCCATATAACTTGATGAGGTTGTGATATGTCTAACCTCCAATCCAAGCTAAGAAACATGATTTGTTCCGTGCTTTTGCTTCGATGCTATTCGCCAAAAAATATTTCTTTAATTAAAGCCATATAGTCCTCAAAAGTTTTTGTATTGTTAGAAGACGGTTTGTAATACAGATGGTTTTGAGTAAATACAAAACCGTCACTATTGTATATATAAGCCGTGAAGCTGCAATATTTGAATAAATATTGAAGCAATATTGATTCAATAAATAAATACTAAAGATACTAAAACAAATACATAAAAGTTATATTATTTAATGATATTCGTGGTTTAGCTAGCCATCATGGCTTGTATAATTATACAATAGTGTCGATTTTGATACAGACCAAAACTTTCTATAGTATTCAAGCCCGATTGTCACCAATATTTTTTCATTTTCTTGTCCATCTATACTTGAAAGTATTGGTAATCAATTTTAGTTAAAAAAACAAACAAAAAATTTCTATGCTCCTTTCGCACCAACACAATCATGTATAGATTGACAAATGTAAGAGGATACCTGCGTACTTGCTGCAACAATTTTAGTAGTTTTTGCAATTTTAGTAGTTCAGGTAATGTTTGTATATCAGTCATCAGATCGTCTACGTACATATCCTTCTCCATTCGTCGGCTTGCTTTGTGCATCTGGTGGCCAAAAAGAATGCCGATGACATGCCATATGTGACTGTCTTCAATGCGTATGGGCAAATTTCATTTTGTGTGTTCCGCCAGAGAATTGTTTGCTTTTTGGTATCCTAGCTGTCGATCCAAACTTGTCTATACATCTTTTCTACATCACCCACCAGTACGTAAGGATGCTACCAGAAATTGGTCCTGCCATTAAATTTTGATTCATTGCAGATCTGGCAGACGCATCAAACACAACGCGTAATTTAGTCGTACTGCCGCTATCTTAAGCACACCATGATGGCAGGATGTATGATTGCTGTAATTTTTCCTCATTTGATGCTGATCATCAGTTTTAAATCGATTCTCTAGTTTTGGTGGTTCATTGAATACAAGTTTGGTGATGAACCTTTCATCGGCTGCCCGTAGTGTGGTCGTATTAAATTATTGTTCACAATATTGTTCGTCTTTTGTAATATCATTTATCCGAGGTATCTCTTCAACTACCCAAAATCACTGCAACGTAGAATCGATGTCCACAAGGGTTGTAAATGACTACGTGTTGATGTGGTTTCAGATTCGTGGTTCCCGCCTTAAAGCCAGCCCAATTTAGTTTTGTGTGCTTTTAAGATAGGATTGCCAATTTTTTTCCTTATTCTAGCAAATCGAACGTCTGCACCCAATACGAGTAAGATGTCAATTGATCCGGGCTTATAGAAACTAGGAGCAGCTAAATTAATATATAGCTTCTTTAAGTAGCAAATATCGAATTTGCTACTTAAAGGAGCTATATATTAATTTAGCTGCTACTAGTTTCTATAAGCCCGGAGCAGCGTAGGAGGGTAGCGTAGACGTAATCTTCGGGATGTTAAGTTCGTTCCTTTAAGGGATTAAGTTGCTCTGCGTTAAATGACCATGATTCACGAGTATCAGTTCGCTTAACTAAAAAATCAAACAACTCGATTATCGTCGAAAATTCGTCGCCCACAAACTTTGGGTTTCATTGTCTAATTTTTGAAGAAGTTGGTGTATGAGCCAAGGATCTCATGCTTCTGCTTGATCACCCAATGCATTAAATCCGCGTATTACCTCATCAGAGTTTTCTAGCTACTTTCTAATATTGGGAGCACTGGCTACTTAAAAAGAAGATTCCTCTATGAAATTGAGGATAAATGCATCGATCGTATGGCGTTTGAGGTCGTATCTTTACCCGAGTTTTATCAATGCTTCGATATAATTTGATTCAGAGACCTTAAAATGTCACACTAACAAAAGCGCATCACCTTGCAGTAAACCCATCAAATATTGAAATTTCTGCACTGGGCTATATTATTTTTACTATGGATACAGGAATGGAATAAATCGAAAAAGCTCTGTCATTCGGTATAATCTTCCAAAAAGGATGGGATGTTGTCGCATAGTGGTCGCATTAAAGCTCGCATCATGATTTGTGCTGCTTTGCTCGCAAAGGCTGTACCTCTTTATCCAGTTATTTAACATAGTTATTTAACTATAGTGTAATACAGTTCTTCAGCCTCACTCAATTTTGATTCCTCTTTACAGTTTGCAGCGAAAATATATGCCTCTTTGTCATCGATCTTATCTAGAATCTTTTTTGCGCAATTTTTCTTTAATCGCATCTTCCAATAATTCTTCAATCATTTTATTTGCACGTATAGAATAAATAAAAGGCTTTAAATAACAATTAGAAAGCATTTGGATCACTGAGTACCAAGAATAGATATAAGCAACGCTTGGAAAAATACGCGGTTAGTTTACAATAAAGCAAGGGAATTTCGACTTCCTTTGCCATATGGATAGTCAAAACGTGTAGCGTGGCTTGTATGTTTTGTTTTTTTGACAGATTTTATAGTATACAATTTGGTTTAATAATCTGTATTTATTGTACCAAAATAAAATGGTATTTATCTGTGTTATCCGGCTCGAAGGATCAAATGTTAGCACCAAAAAGTTGTTCAGCCTCAGCACGGCTTGAGTAGCAGAGTGATATTGGGCGAGTATGCTCTATACTATTAGAGGGGTTTCCTGGTTTAGGAATAGGGATGACTTTGCCGAGTTTTAATGATCTGGAAAGTAGCTTGTCTTTAAGATACCGTTAATGATATCGGTAAGTTGTGATATTGCTTTATCTGGAAGATTTCTAAGTACCGAGTTGGCTATGTTATCGTCTTCCGGAGCTTTTCTTTTTTTAAGATGCTAAAGAATATTGGCAACTTCTGCTTTATCGACCATCTCAATTAAGGTTAGATTAAAAAGAGGAGAATCGAGAAATTTGTTGACACAGTTATTGACTTACTGTTCGAAACAAGGATCTTTTAGAGAATCGTTTTGTATATGAACATTTTCATAGTGAAACGCGATTTTCTCTGCAATTATTTTAGAATCTATGATTAGACTAGGATCTTTAGCAATTGAAGAAATCACATTTTGTTTTTTACCATTAAGTTTTCGAATTTCATTGAAGATTTCCGGAGAATTATCGGGAATTTTAGGCATTCTACTTATATGAATTCAGAATTTATTAGTTCGCTGAACCAACACAAAATCATATTGGAATAAAAATTAACGTCAGATTTCAAGATTTGCCCTGGGTATTTATAATAGTGCCGACGCATTCGATTGCATAGTTTAATGAAGTTTTGGAGCTCAGGATGAATTTTCTAAGGTGCCTTTGCTCTGAATGAGAGGTATAGCTTTCTTGATGGCTAATTTGATGGCATTAGTTAATTTGACAGTTTTTTCCTCAATTTGAGTAGCGGTAGTGTTTTCTGAGTCTTCTGAAAAGTTTTGATGAACATGAATTTTAAATTTCATCCAGTCTTGGGAGTAGTTGCGAAATACTTTTGCTTCGTCTTGAAAAGGATTATGAATACAATTGGAAAATGATCTAAGCAAAATTCATGCAAGACTCGTGGTGGAGTGACTAGAGTGATATTTTTAGGTAGAACCAAATCAAGAACCGAGTTTCCTCTTGGGAATGTTTGTTCGTTAGGAGCATTTAATTGGATATTGGAATTATTGCAAAAATTAAGAAGTGAACGACCATTCTGGTTATTATTTGGGCAATTCCATGTAGTGTGGCGTTAATTGAAGTCATCTGCTAAGATAATTTTGTTACTGGAGTTAAAAAGATGTTTTAAATCATGACTCTTAACTTGTTTCACGTCAATAGAGCAAAACGTCAGATATTTGTTTTGGGTATCAACATTTAAAAGTATTGCCTCAGTTTCGGCTGTTACAAAAGTTTTGGCTGGGAAGTGAGGAATGCCATTCTGGATTAAGATAGCAGTGCCTCCAGATTTTTGTAAAAAAAATGCTTTGGGGTTTTATTTCTTATTATGATTTTATTTATTTTCTACCTTATGTTACCTCTTCAAAGGTCGTCACAAGAGAGAGCATGAAAGAAGTTTTTTTCCCAATGATGTTTTTACAAGTTATAGCACAAAATTAAATTATTGTACTTAAGCTATGAATAATGAGTTACGATTTATCAATTAAAATTTACAGTAGATGGCCAATAGGTTATAGATATTATTCTAATTAAATCGAGCTTATTGCCATTGCATATAAATGTCAATACGTCAAATTGTATTGTAACGTATGCAAGTAAACAAGTGGTAACAAATCTTATTATTGTGTGTACATTTTAAACTATTTAGTTCTTACTTAAACAAGTATTTCGGACAAACAGTTTCTATCAATTAACTCAAACAAAATATTTTATGCTCAAGTTATCCTATACTCTATAAACTAAATATACTTTCTTCTGAACTATCCAGCAGTGTGCTAATCAGACTATTAAAATGCTGTCGGATCGAATTATTTCCCAAACAGGATACTTGGCTCACCACTTATACTCATATGACTTTATGATTATGTTCCCTTGACCTCCAAATTTGGCGTGAACAAGTTTAATATTTAGTACTTGATATTTAGATAGCATTTGATTAAATCTTTCCCATCGATTTTTATATTTTTCATATGAAAATGATTTATATATATATATATATATATATATATATATATATATATATATATATATATATACATATATATATATATATATATATATATATATATATATATATATATATATCAAGAGCTTTTAACCATGTACTCTCTCTATATATGACTATTTATAAATTTTCTTAAACTATTTTTTCTTTTGTTTTTCTCATCTGGTTGAAACAATGAAAAGTACTTGAAAAACTTCTTTTATTTTATGTTTATAATTTTCACTGCACAAAGCATCAAAATAGTAATCGTAGTAATAATAATAATACGAGTAAAAATACTTAGAAAATATGTTTTCTCAAAGTTTTTACTTAAAAATTTTAATTAATTCGATAAATGTCAAATGAAACACACAAAAACAAACGAATAAAAAAATGAAAACATCAATGTTAGTTTTATGTATATGTATGTATGTGAAGAACATTTCATAAAAGATAAGCTTTGGCTAATAACTCAGCAAGATAGCATAAGTTGTTAGTTTTTGTTTTTTTTACTGCTATGATAACGATTGCAATCATTACTGTTGGCAATGGAACAAGGTGAAAATAACAGACATACTTTTTTTAATCTTAGAGGTCAATGTGATATGTACGTTGTTAGAGGACAACATTTCCAAAGCTCCATATTAAAATTCGCAGTTAAAAGACGACGTTTGAAAAAAACGACCAATGTTGACTTTTTACAAACAAATTATTTGTTCAGTCAACATAAGTGAATGTTAGAAAGTTAGTTTAGTATTTCATACCAGAAATAATAATTCCATCAGACAATACTAAAATGAAAATATTTTCTCAGCCTTGGGGAGTAATTTTCATTTTGTAAAAAAAATACATGAATGTTTTCGTTCACATCAAAATTATGTTATTTTTTAGTACTGTTGGATCGATTCTGGTTCTGGAGAGTATAAAATGAATGAAACAAAATTTTTATGTAAAATATATATTACTTTTGTTGAAAATTGTAGAAAATTATATCAATATTGGTTTAAACATTAAATATCTTATTTTAAAAATATCCTCTTTAAAAAATATGGACACACCTGCATAAGACGTCTGAAGTCAAATTGACCATACCTGCCATCCAAGATGCAAGAGATTTAAGTCGGGTACAATGTTTTTTTACAAATCAGGGATCTAAAGCAAATGAATATTATCTTTATCTGAAAACGTATGTTATGTGCAAAGATGAAAGCAGTAAAACAGTTCACATTCCATATGAAAGAATTGTAAACATAAAACACAAAAATGATTGTTTCGATGAAAAGTATACCTTCGTGCCGAGGAACTTAAAGGTAAGTTACTCTAACTCTACTCTACTACGGAGAGTTGCATCCGTATTGATCAGAATGTCACAGAGAATATTACTCTGTAATAACAGAGTTATTAAATATTGCTTTGTCGTTGACACTGTGCTTAAAATTGGCATCATCAGCTATACTATAAAAAGTAAAGTTCTCTCAAATATCAGTTGAGTTCAATTGAATAGGAAAGTGTATTGTAATACATTTCTATATTAAGCAAAAAATGAAAAAGTTAGCTTTACTTATATGAAGCATACTACACAGAGTACCAGAAACTATTTGCTCGCAGGAATTAGTTCAAAACCATGTATATCACGTAGAGCGTAAACAAATGCAAAGCGCCTACGATAGATTCGAGAAAGATTCCCAAGGATATCGTTGCTTTTCGCCAATCAACCTTCCGAAGAAAAATTAGAGAGCACCGAAAATAAATGATTAACGTATTCAATTGCTCTCCCAGAATTAGTAAAGAGCGACGGTGAAATGAAAACCAAAGCGACACAGTCTACCAAGTTTACAAGTTAAGTAGGCCCAATGTAGTAAAGTTTTCATCGCACGGAGGACTTGAAACCTGAAACCAACGTTATTGAACAAATCCATTTCAAACAAAGATAATGCAAACCAACAATAAAAAAAAACATCAACCAAGACTGAGAGACTAACAAATAGAAATAAAGATTGAACAGATCACTAACACCGAGCTATGCTGACACGAATTTATAAAGAGTAACAAACTTCAGGTTATTTTATGAATGATCACTATGGAATGTCCGCAGGGAGTTTAGAAGCCACGTTGCTCAAACTGCACCAACTTTTAAGTAATGAACCTTTGAAACCGGAGATAACCTCGAGCGTATAGCTCCCTATAGTTGAGGTTTCCAATTTCTGTAGGGATTACCGGAAATGGCCATAATTTCAGGACATGTTTATATGTCTGATCCATACAAGAAAACTACGAATAGGCATGGAGCATTATGCAAACCAGGTACGATAACAAACGTTTATTGGCTTCAATACATTTCGGTTATTGGCTTAACCAAATAACCTCGTTAAGTCTCATTCATCAACCTAATGCATCAAATTTAAGATGCTTGCACGACACGGTTGTTCAAACCATGCACAGTATCCAAAATCTACAATTGGATAATGTATATGAAACACGCTAGTGGCACACACTATCATAAAAAAAAGTCTGACACTGATAGACTGGAAAGATAAGAAACATCCCTTGTCTCTACGAGAGTTTCGAAGATTGGTTGATTGCATGGATTTTTTAATGCGAAGGTTTCAGGCATTAGAAGTATTAGGAACCAAGCCTCCATTGGTCACGGCCCAAAGCGTTTGAAGATGGAAAAATGTATACCAAATAAGAAATGCAATGAGCTTTACAGCGCTTCAGGTTGAAGAAAAAATGAAGTCATATCAGAAGTTAAGAAACCTATATATGGAATTTATGAGCAAATATATGTTAACCTGGGTTACATGGAACTAGGTTCTGAATACAAATGAAAATACTATTTATCCCACTATGCTGTGGTAAAACGAATCTTGAGTCAAATAATATCCTGGTAGTTTTCGATGCATCAGTATAAATCTCGGCGGGGATAAGTTTAAATGACACGATGCACATTAGCCATCACTATAAAATGATTTGTAGGCCATATTACTGGAGAGAAAACAGATTACTGGTCTTAAAACAGAGAAAACAGCGAGTAGTCTTCTCCACGAATGTAGAGAAAATGTATCGACAAAATAAGATACATAAGGAACAACCAAAATACCAAACAGTTCTCTGGAGAGAGAGCAAATATCACCCTCCTACAGTCACACTCCCAAAAAAAACCTTAACTATTACACGTCTGAAACTCTGTAGGGTATTAATGCTGGGCCAACTAATTCAACGAACAATAGAGGCACTTGACGTCAACGTCGACGGAATAACCTATTTAAACTCACTTGGATACAGAAACCTGTGACCGAGGCCGACGATAACCTAGTTGATTGTGCAACTTGCAAAATGGTTGCAATTAGTAGTCATGGATAGCTGGAAGAATGGGCTAAGCTTCTTACTCAATATGGAGCAAAGTCATGACAAGAAGTAAGAAAAGAAATATCTATTCACTAATCAATAACCAGTCAACCTTTAAACGTCTCATCCGTTAGCAAAAACAATAAGTTGGGGTCTTTACATCCTTTCTTAGAAGCATTTTATATTTTACATTTAGGAGGCCGGTTGGAAAATTTACAGCTTTTATATAAACAACGACATCCAATGATCTATCAAGGGTCACGCCGTATCAAGAAAAACTTTTCAAGCTGATCTTGGACTGGACACACCGAGAAATATTACACGAATAACACTATCTCATAGCCGTAAAAGGTTCCGGATTATTCGAGCAGGTCAAGCAGTAAAATATCATATTCAACAGTGAATACGCTGTTACCGGTTTAACATCAGAACAACTTATGGCAAACATACCTAAGCACTGAGTCACCATATTACGACTATTTTTTACTCATACCGGAGTTGATTATCTTAGAGCCTATTAATTTGCGTGTCAGTAAAGGACGAGGAACCAAGTCATGTAAAAGCTAGACCTGTATAATTATCTGGCCACCAAGGCCATCCACATTGAGGTGATTTCCAATCTATCACCTAAAGAATTCAAAAGCGCTTTTCTAAACCGGTTTAAAGTACAGCAATATAGTGTCTGATAGCAAAATGTCCATTTCAGTTCTGGATAAATGAGTAGCAGGCTATTTATATCCTTTGCAACAACGTCCGAAATGGAAACAGGAAATTTAGAAAATGGAAACATCATCTTAGTTAGAGATGAATTGCAGGCTCAAACGATATGGAAGCTAGGTAGACTTACAACGTTTCAAGAGACCAATAACCAAGAGACCAATAACCAAATTGTCACCATTAACAATCAAGATATCACGTATGAGAGTCAAAGGCCAGACAACGATCTAGTCGGCGAATAAAACAAGTACGAAAAAATGACACTACCACAAATCGAGTATTGCAGTATACATGCATGATGCCGTGCTTATTCAACTTAGTCAACGGTAAACCTAGGGTAACGGATTCAGTCTCCATCCAATTGAATAAATCAATTAATATTTCAAGGAAATGAACAGTTCAGACATCTACTTTGACAAAATGAGTATGGTTGAACTCTTAGCAAATAAATGAAAGCTGATAACTCATTACCACCTGCCCAGTTACTGGCAGCGAATCAGAATAATAGTGGCCAAATTGGAATTACTTAAAAAAGCGTGTGCCAATGCAAGTTGAAAAAATTTGCAACATCAAACAAGATAAAGAGTTCTTTATTCATAAGAATTGGAATCGCGAATGAACCAAAATGGGGAATGTTTGGAAAAGAAATGTTTGGAATATTATTCCAAATAGAAGCACCACAGTATGAAAAACACTTTAAACAAATCCACAGTTGAACGATAAATACAGTTTGATGTTGCTGAAGAATAAAAGTTCAGTTATAGATAATACGCAGCAACAAGAAACCCGCTGAAAGTCTCAGGTAACTACAGGAGGTACATCGCCTTGCAAAACTCGAACTAACTATATTAAATGAACACCGACTTAGTCAAGATAAATATGCAACATAGCTACTTCTGTCATTTCAATTATAAGTTTAAACATTGAACATAATATGTAGAAGATCAACATAATATGTAGAAGTCAGAAAGGTCCCGGGACATGGTCACATTGAGCTTAACGCACGAGTGATCGACCCCAATCCAATCATCGCCATTAAAATACCATAGGTGCAACCATAAAATTAATATATGTATCAAGTTATATCTGTTCCAGTAATGCGCAGCAGTAAGAAACTACGGATTCATCCATCCATCGGCCAAGTTATCTTAGTAGACTAATTTTGAGAGCAATTGTCAGCCATTTCCTCCTAAAATAAATCCACATACCTTAAACTAGCTGAGACCTTATACTGATATTAAATATACCTAAATTACAGATACTCAAACTGTATCCTGGAGGAAACCTCATCACAAAATTATTTCATCAAATTAAATGCACTAAATCATTGGATCTTTGGAGGTAGAAATTTATCCTTTGGTGTTAAAAAGGCATGAGTGTCAACATTACGACATTCTTCGAAACAATAAATTGCACCTAAATACAGTCAACAATCGGATCAGTGAACGAGATGAATCGTCTATTCCCACCTTCAACATCTCATGATTTTACAACGAACCCGTAAATACTCTGGCATTTCAATTCAAAGCTGAGAAAAATTGAAGAGATTGCAAAAGGACGAAGAATCAACGATAGATGTTCACCATCTGCATCACTATGCCGTATCTCATTTCGCGATATTGACGCTCATCGATTTTGACCTATGGGTAAAACATATCAAAAACTCAAGAACATGATCTAACCGTTAACTAGCCCCCAACGCTCGCGCCGCCACCCAGCCCTGGAAGTCTATTCGTCGATTTCCCAAAACAAAATGTCGATGCACGAATGGAAATCATTATATTGTTAGAATAACTTTCGTTTATTTTACCTGATAAAATCCAACCCAGTATTGAATTTTGTGCTGTGAGTGAACCATTGTGGATTTTGCTAAGGACTCAAGTAATAATTTACCAAACACGTCCACTCCCAATAATATTTCGAGAGAGCCTGGTTTTTAATAAAAATCAGCGAGACGTAAATTTTCAATATGCAGCCATTTTGAGGTAGTAACTATTTTCGCAGAGAGTTGGCTTGGAATATTTCTGAGCATAAACGTTTGTGGATTAGTTCACGTTTAAACTATTCGTATACTGGATATTGAGTACCACCATCGAACTCGTATTGCCAGGAGAAACAAAGACAACTCCAATATTAGATCTTTGATAGGTTTTCTATTCAAGCCAAGTTTGTTGACCGCAGCTTCAGTGATAAGTGTTTTGTAGGATGGTTGATCAAAAAGAGCTTTTAAAATCATATGCTAACCAGAGGCCGATTAAATGTTAACAAGTGCAGTTGACAAAAGAATTTGCATATTAGTGGGTGCAAATTAAGCACTAAATACATTGTTTGTAGAAATATCTGCTTCATGAACAATCAGCTGCATTTCACTGTGATATCTTGCTATAACGAGTATTTTTACTGTGCATACTCAGTTTTAAAAGCGCATGGAGGATGTATATTTACATAGCGGATGTTCGATAGGTTAGTTGTAACTTCTCTTCTAGTTATTTGTAACTTTTCTGGGACTATATTTGATAGGGTTCCTCGCATGTTTAGAATTATATTCTGCTGTTTTGTAAACCGAAAGTGTCACTCAACTGATAAGCATCGACATTCATTTTATCCTGGCCATTTTCAATTTAAATTTAAAAACTACTAGTATTGAGTGAACCGTTCAACCATAGATAAAATAATTTACTATAGATTTCTCATTTTTGCATTTACAATGAAAAAAATCATACTTCCAAAATAAATAATGAAAAAATAGGCTCTTAACATGGGAAATATTAGAAATTCTAATTCTTCTTTGGAACTTTTCTGGGAATAATTTGTGGTGTTAAAATCAACATTTTTCCAAATTAAATTTCAATTATTTTTGATATAACTGTAAACATATAAATTAATTAACTTTTTTATTTACAGGTAAGTGGAAATTTAGAGACAAAATTTTTGACAAAATTTAACATTTAAACATCAGAATCAATGATGTTTAAATGTTAAGTGACGTAAGTTCAAAGAATTATCAATAAAATATTACTTAACTTTATATATATATATATATATATATATATATATATATATATATATATATATATATATATATATATATATATATATATATATATATATATATATATATATATATATATATATATATATATATATATATATATATATATATATATATATATATATACCGGGTGATTTTTAAGCTGAAACTTTCAAATACCTCGGAAAACAGGCACTTTACGAAAAAAATGTGTCAGTTCAAAATTTAATCAATCCGCGGGGGAAATATATTAAAGCTAAAATTAGTACCCTCTTCCCCTCCATGTAGGTAGGGCGAGGTTTAACTCTTTCATTGTTAATGAAAAATAAGTACGTAGGGAAGTTAAGTTTGGCAGAAATTGATTAACCGGAAGTGGCAGAATTACATTTTTTTTTAATTTTTTTTTTTGGATTTTAAATATTATTTTAATTTTTTTAATACAACATTTTTGCACTTAATAGTTTTCTCATGAGTGCTGTACTTTTTGAAATATTTACATAACTCGAAAAACTCCCAAAGGAAGCAGCCATTTCCGGTTAGCTGATTTTAGCCTAAATTAACTAAACTCCTTACTTATTTTTAGACGGAAAATCCGAATTTGCAATAAAAAATAAGGGTTCCTATTTTAATCTCAAAATTACCCGCTGCCCCACCTACAAGAAGGGGAAGAGAAGACTAATTTCACTACTAATATTTATATATATATATATATATATATATATATATATATATATATATATATATATATATATATATATATATATATATATATATATATATATATATATATATATATATATATATATATATATATATATATATATATATATATATATATATATATATATAAAAATTGCAACCACTCTATATACCTGTCTGGAAGTATAAACCATAAAATAAAATCAATAATCATAAAATTTATCTAAAAATTTCTTTTTTTTATTTTCATTTTTGCATATAATTTTCTATTCCATTAAATTTTTCCAATAATTTTACTATCATTATTAAAAAAAAAAAAAAGAGCAATAATAATAGTCATCAAATTATTAATGCTATTACTATCAACAGTATTTTATTATTTTTGTCGGCGAACCATAATTGAACATTTATAGACCTATTATTATTGTTATTACCATTGTCGTTGGCATTTTATAGTGCATATTAAACCGCATTCTCTTTGTTTATATGTTTTAGATCGGTAACGACCTTTTCCATTATTTGCGACTCCCTTTAATAGTTTTGTAGTATAATATGATTGTAACCCTGGAATAAATGTGGGTAGCGACGATCGCCACACAATCGTCACACAGTATACATAAATATATATATTATATAGAACGTAAATTAGCCAAATTGTTAAAAGTTATGGCAATTTATTTAGCTATCTAGTCTATTTTAACTACAATGCCAAATGACTCCTAAGGTAATTTCTAACTTTTATGTAATCCACAAACCCGGGGAAAACAAATAGTTAAATAGTACATTCGCGATTCAAGTGAAAAAACTGTCCACTTGCATTAGATCAATTTTCGTTCTAATAGTTTTCCCATAAACAACACCACAGTAAAAAGGATCTAGCATATTCACTCAGTCCAACGGCTAGGCTAGAGTTTTCGAAACTGTAAAACTTTGAGAAATCGAACGATTGATTTTAACTATCAAACCACAATTGTACCAATATATATTTTTTTTCTGGCCATCAACATGATTACTCAGCAAAATAACGTATAGGGTTGGCCTTAAAAGTCTTTGCTCATTTTCTTGATAATTTTTAGCCAAAAAAGCCTCTCTGGTAGTTGATCTTTTTAATTTTCTTTTCGATTTATTAAATAACTGACATTTAGTGGTCTAATATTTAACGATATTAAGTGGTTATTAAGCCACTTAACCTAATTGTTTAGCAAATCAGGATTTTATTGACTTGAGAGCAATAAATACTAATCCAAGCATCGTAATCATGATGACCAGTTCATTTTAATATCTCATAGAACGGTTCAGGGAGGTCGCGATGTAATTTATATTCCAGTCCCCGATGCCAGACTCGATCAAAGGCCTGAGCAACATCAAGGAAAATCCAGAACATATTATTTTGTTTTTAATCGTCTTCTAAATCACGTTAGTCACTCTGTATACCTACTCTATGGTGTCTTAAAAAGTTGCTACACAAAATCCTGCGTTGATTATGTGTAGCAACTACTTAAGATATTTTTCTGGCAATTTTTGAATAAATTTTCCTGTAATAAGATCGTATCCATCCAGAACTCGTCTTTTTTATATTAGAAAGGTATTTTCATCTACTGTTTGTCTAGTCAAAGGTTTAAATGTTTCTTCCAGATGTTGAGCAAAAAGATCATCTTTATCTTTGGGGCTTTGAGCTCAAGTAGCATCTGTTTTTTAATTGGTGGTATTTGCTCTTTTGGTCTTTTCAGTCCTTTTTTAGCTTTCCATAAAGAATGGCAGAGAGACTTATCGGTTGAAGTGTTTGCCGTTTTGGTTTCTGACAAAACGGCAAACACTTGAAAATAATTTTGCTCTCTAGTGTTCGATTTCTATGCCAGATTTTGCAAGCTTTCAGCTTTTCTCCGATCAAGTTTCTTATTTTATGCGTATATGTTTCATTCTTGTCAGGTATATTTTTGACAGGAAGAGTGCTTTCCCATGCTGCGATCTGAATATTGTTATGAGCAGCTTTACTTCTTTTTCAAGTTGTGTTTTGTTTTTGATTGGGACTTGAAGATCAATACTTTGATGGCTTTTCCTTTTAAATTATTGTTTCACTGATCGTAAGTATGATTGGAGAATGATCCGAAGATAAACCTTTAATATTTTCAATGTGGATATAGTTTTCTGAATTATCTTCAGCTATAAAAAAGTCAATCACGTGTAGTTTTTTGTTTCAGTCCATTGGCCAATGAGAAGGAATACCACTTGAATGAAACTCGCAGTTTTTTTTAGGCAAAGCTTCTATAATAGTTC
The DNA here is from genome assembly GCA_963556175.1 of Tipula confusa. Lineage (NCBI taxonomy): Eukaryota > Metazoa > Arthropoda > Insecta > Diptera > Tipulidae > Tipula > Tipula confusa. The sequence goes on along the minus strand of OY744476.1, from coordinate 106,584,519 downwards.
TATACCTTTAGGTGATATTAGTCTTGAACAGCAATGCGTATGTTGTGGCATTGAAGTCGCCTCCTATGACGAAATTAGAGCACTTCATTTTAAACATTGAGAGGTAATCATCTTTTTCAAGTTTATGCCTTGGTGGACAACATATTGCGGCAACCCACAATTTGTTTCCATTTGTTCAATTCCATTAATTTAATCTGAAGGCCCAGGGAGCTTTTGTCTTGCTACTTGTGAGTATGAGAATCCCTCTTTCACTTTCACACTATGGAACGTAGTGACAGTTTTTGCCGGGAATTCTTTTTCTTTAGTTTCTCTCATTGGCTGGTTTTTGTTTGCCCTATTCTGCGTGTTTTGCAGTGTTTTGGCTACTTCTCATTCTCTTTAGCTAACATAGTAGATTCTCAGGCAGTTAGCACATTTTACTGGAAAGTTCCTATCTATCACACAGTTTTTCTATCATGCTTTCCCGCAAATTTAATACCTTATTGGTATCACGATTGCAGTATTTTTGCATGTGGTTGTATGCTTGACACTTTTTGCATTGAGGTATGATCCATGTCGCCTTTCAATGGCTCCATTCGGACAACCATTCCCAAGATGTTTCTAATGTTGAATATGTTCTCAATTTTTTCTGGGTTTGCAAAAGTCAGAGTGAATAAGGGTATCTTCATTTTGTTAACAATATTCCCTCCGTTGCCGGTAAACTTTCTTTCAGTATTAAAAATATTAACTGCATTTAAAACCGTTAATTTTTTTCTTTTGGGGTCTTCAATTATCTTAACATGTTTGATGTAGACCTCAAGCAACTACTCTAATGGGTCTGAAGTTGTAGTCTTCATATGTATACCATATTGGAAACGTTTATCATTTATTGCAGTTGAATTTATTGCAGTTTGAAAATTTATCATTTTTCTATAACCTTCTGAATCAGGTACATTTACTCTCCAGACGTTGTTGTTTAGCGACGCAAGTTTATACTTATGTCCTGTCACTTCTTTCATTAACGCTTGGATAATGCTAAATTTATCGACATGTGTGATATTGATTGGTGGTGGGTTGTTTTTCTTTCTTGATCCTGCTGATAGTTGGTAATTGTTTCACCTCCCGATATTTTACAGTGGTGCTCATTTCTGGAGATGACTCATTATTTTTTCCGGAAGAATCTACTTCTTGTGTTTTTTACTTTTTAAAGCCAATTTTACATTTTTTCATTATCCAATTGGTTTCTCTTTTGTAACTCTTCTTTGTCGGTTTAGTACTCGATTGAATTACCAACTTAATTCGTTTTTTTTGTTGTAGTTTTCTTGGTTTATGGCTTCTACTTTGAACGGAACTTCAGGACTACTTTGGTAGTCCATCTTTACGTTATGTTGAAGGTTTTTAACTTCTTCTTCAAGAAGTTGTAAATGGTGCTGCATCCTTGTATTTCTTTATTTAATTCTTTGTTTTCTTGTCTAAACTCGTCTAGAGCTTGATTACTTCCTCAGATTAAGAGTTATCAATAGTTACTTGGGACGCAGTCGCGACATCCGCAGCCGTATTTAATTGAAGTGTACCACTACTTACATTTGGAACCTTTAAACTTGGAGATCTTAACTTTATCGTATTCTTAGGAAAATTGTCCCCTTCATTTGGCAATAGTTGGTCCCTCCCAGGATCCATGGTATCGGCAGCCAATGATGATTAATTTTATGTTGTTAGATACACATCCGTTTCGTTTTCTAATTCTGTTAGGTTTTTATTTTTATCATTTTAATTCCCACAACTGGCACGAGAAATAACGGTCACCCATGACAGAGCTCTGCGTTATCATAGGAAGGCGATGGGTTTAAGCCGAATGTCATCAAATTTGGAGTTTACATAATAACTACTAAGCACCATAGCCACGCAGCCATCGGCGTATGTAGTGCCACCTTAGCTTGGGTGTGCTAGTTTTTGGACCACCCCGAGTATATGATTTTCCCGATACCTGCCATATCCTGTCTGCTACTTGGGGAGGCCCCTGACGGGGTCAATTGCAAACCCAACACATTATATATGTTTCTGCTTTATATATATATATATATATATATATATATATATATATATATATATATATATATATATATATATATATATATATATATATATATATATATTATATATATTATATATATATATATATATATATATATACATATATATATATATATATATATATATATATATATATATATATATATATATATATATATATATATATATATATATATGTATATATATATATATATATATATATATATATATATATATATATATATATATATATAGCCGTAACATTTGGGTGTATGTGTTAAAAGATATAAAAATTTAAAGTTTGAGCTTTTACTATGATTTGCCACTTCTTTTGTTAGCTTGTTCTTTTTGCCGTCTCAATCAAAAAGAAAGCTAAGCACCTTGCCAACATTCACATGTCATTTTCTATCATCCTAGATCATTGCATATACCATTAGTAAGTCTCATGTTCCTAATTTGCATAATCTGAAAGCTCCTTATATTTATTTGAATATTTTTCGATTTGCCGTACATGATACATCAGCATGAGAGATTCAATTATCATTTCTGCACCAGTGGCAAACGAGAAAACAAAAATAATTGGACGCATGGCTACTTTTATCGCTAATATTTCAAAAATCTAGAATATATATAACGGTAAGCCTATATCAAAAATGTATGTTTTATGTCACAATCATATAAATTTACAAAACTCAAAAAAATTATATTCTTGATGTAGGCCAGATTTTCGTAGATTTTTAACCACTTGATATTTCCTAGGTTGGGCGGGTGAAAAAATTTGACATCTACTATCAAAATTTCTTTATATTTCGAATTCAAATAACACATTGCCATATTTTGAAAATAGGATTGGGCTTGAAATCATCTAGACTGCTAATCATCACTGAACAATCAAAAGATTTATGTAGTCAGTTGCTTCTACTCCTTCTAGAAGACCTGCCAACCACCATTTCTTACTGAATAGTTCCCGTATTGCAACCACATTTCACGTACATCTGTTAGGAGTAGAACTGCCATAGATATGAAGCCTTGTCTACACTAGGTTGTACCTGCTTTGGTATAGTATGACTATAAGAAATATTTATACTATGCCAGATTTAAAAACCTAATACTTTCCAGTAACTTTTGAATGAGATAATATTTTTTCGAAATATATTTGTATCTCATTTAAATTTTGATTGATATATGTATGGTTCTGGCATTATCATTATGAAAGGCGTTAAACTCATCTATCTTTTCGGTTTACTTTACTTTATTTTAATTTCAACTTCTTAGACCATTGTTAAATCATTGAATGCCCAAACATCGAACTTTTAATGTCCAATCCTTTTTAATTTTGTATTTGAAATATTTATAGATTAATTTCATATTTCCAAAGTTATGCGATAAATTAAAAAATAAATAAACAGGCAATCTCCATTCAATACTATGATACGCCTTTTTTCCATTTCATCATATAAAACTTAGTTTAGATCAACTAAAAATAGGAAAATTATTTCCATGAAATGAATAAAAAAATACAACAAACAAACCTAACCATAAAATAGGGTAACCTGTAGTGGAAAATTTCGAAAATTTTCATTTAAATTTAAAATGAAAAGCTGGAAAATTTAATTAATTTATGCTCAGTGTTTTGCGATAAAATAATGTAATATAAATAATTCTATATATTTTATTAGATGGAAATGAAATTCAATTAAAATATCTAAATAATTATATCTATCTCTTGAAAATAATTGAAAAAAAAAACTTTCTAATTCCAAATATTTATTTTATTCATCGTCTTTTGGTTGCTTTCGGTATCATAAAGTTATTTCCTTGTTTATCCCAGTATTATACACAATCTATTAACACTATTATTCTAGCTATTTCGAAATAATTAAACAAAAAAAAAAAATTGATTAGCATAAGAATTAGAATTTGAAAAAATGGCAATCATTAAATTTTTACCATTTATGATTTGCATGCCGAGGGCAAATCTAGCGAAGTTTTTTTTCTAAATTTTGTTTCCTTCCATACCGCTCGAACAAAAGTACATACAATTTTCAGATTTTGTATAGTTTCGAGCCAGTGTTTATCACAATTTTTCATCATATTTGGTTCGTATAGGTCAGGTTTATAATACGACAAATAATTTTGGATGTAATTTACATGAATCGTCAGAATTGAAGTTTTTTTTTTTTGATTCATATACCTTCTGAACAAAACAAAGTTATATTTGTCCGGTTTTTTATTATAAGTTGGACTGAGTTTGATCGATATAATTAATGTATGGTGCATCTTATGGATAAGATGATTCAATTTTACAAAAAAATCAAATGAGAAAGCTTTTCGCATTTGTTTGTTCCTTTTCTCGCCATCTAAAGGCTCTATTGATTTGGAACTAAAAATTAAGGATAAGGTTAAAAAAAAATCAGATTCATTTTTATTATTTAAAAAATATTTCATAAAATGTTTTTAAATTTAAAACATTATCATTATAAGCTTCACAAATTCAATTGTTTTTTAAAAAATAGGCTTTGAGCTGCACTCTTTGCGCTTACTTAAATAGTTAATACTGCCACCACTTTTTGCATTGCTTCAGACAATAATGAGAGTTCAATAAATTGTATGTTTTGAACACTAGAATAATACACACAACACCACGGATGTAGTATCGGTCCAAACACGCTAAGTAACCTCATTATAAGGACCCGTAAAATTCGAAGTTCAGGTATACCAAACAACCGCGGCATATAGAGGGCAGATAGAATTAAGCTTTAATGGAATATATAAATATATATATATAAACGATGGTGCCATACTCTGACAACCAGCAGTGTAAAAATTCTGTGATATTACCAAATAGCTATCAAGCTATTCCTGCAAATAAGCCAAAACATTTCTATGTTTTACTATGGAATTAGAAAGTAAAGAAAGCAAAATAAGTCCTTGAAGGCAATCATTTATGTAATAGTCATTTAAAAATGAGAAGTACTAATGCTCACGTTTTAATCATTCTGGAGGATTATTAAAAATTAAGAAAGGAAGACCATGAAAGCTATCGCTTTTTTTTGTCAAATTAATCATGCATGAAGTATGAAATGTTTCATAGGTGTTCTAAAAAAAATCATGTTTTGTCTGTAATGTTTATTTAAAGAAGTGTACTTAAATATGTGATTGTGCTAATATTTCAGTATTTAAAAAAGATATGAAGCTTACTGTTTGGTATAAACTAAACCAAAATTATTAAGATGCAAACCAGTAAAAATCTTACGTTATTTGCGAAATGGTAAATGAAAATAAAAAAGAAATGAATGAAAGCCAACAGTTTCATTGTAGATTTGCACGGTTTAGTGGGTGGAGTGTAGGTAAGCAGAAGAAAATTTCAATTTGGTACAGAGAGAATTTGCAATAATATTTGCCTTGTTATTATCTATATATAATTCTCCGATGTCCACCACGCTCCAAAGTTTTACCATATATTCCAATTTACATCGTAATTTTGTAAAGTTGGAAAGTTTGATTTAAAGAGGCGTTAGCTACAAAATACAACGCTGAACATTTCCGAGTTCGGTTCTCACCAAATGCTTTATCAAATATTTTTTCGTTGCAATGAATGCTTGATTAAAAATTCTAAATTTTGTATGTAGAATTTGTAGACCACATTTAGGCTCATATAGGCAAAATAATAGCTGTTTTATGCTGTGTGCCTCAAATGACTAAATTGACTAACTAAACTAAACGTAGACTAGTTAATGCAAGTTATATGTAGATGTCACTACTGCAAAAGTCATTGTCTGTGCCTATTAATTTTTATAACTAAACTAAAGGAAACGTCAAAGTGGTTTTAGAAACAAATATATAAATAAACAAAATTTTAAACGTTTCTAAAATTAATTATATTTAAATAAAATGATATTACCGCATCTATTGTTTACAAATATACTTTTGTGTTTTTTTAAATACCGTTTGCTTAAGAATCGACGCAGCTTAAAAAATAAACGAAGGCGTACATCAAAAGTAATTAAATTGATAGTATATATACTATAAACTTTTGGATTTTCTACAAATAAAGAAATTGTAGATTATAACATAACCTTATAATCTACAATTTCTTTATTTGTAGAAAATCCAAAATCTTTCATCATCATACACTAGTGAAATTTATAAGCTGATTGTGCAGAATGATGATAAACACATCAGAAAACATTTACGTGTTTCAGGTGACTCATTGCATGCAACATGCGAGATTTTAGCTGGACAGCAATCCAAGAAAGGCAACGGCTACATATTGCGATTCAGGGTTTCAGTTTTTCTATATTGGCTAGCGTGTGGGACAATCTATCGTGTTACCGGGGTTAGCTTTAATATATCCAGATATTCTGTACAAACAATTGTTCATAAAATGCTTAATTGCTTTCTCGGACTGGCACATAAAGTAATCAAATATCCTAGTTTAGATTCCTACCTGGCAATTGGATTACAGTTTAATAAACGATCCAAAACAACAATATTTAATAAGGCACTTGAAGCAATAGATGGTTGCCATATAAAAATGGTTCCAACTGTCTTACATAATCAGTATATAAACCGGAAACTGGATTACAGTATTAACTTAATGGTGGTTTGTGACAGTTTCGGAAAATTTATTAACATATGCTGTGGTTAACCGGGCTCGGTTCATGATCAAAGAGTTCTACGCAACAGTCAACTGTATCGACAAGGTGAATTTCCACCCAATGGATACTTCTTGTTAGGTGGCTATAAATGCACACTTGAACCTGTAGCTATTATAACACCATTTATTCGAAAAAATCAATTAACACAATAAGAAACAAAATTTAACCACGTGCATAGCAAAGCTCGAAGCATTATCGGAAATGCTTTTGGAATAATGAAGTCTCGATGGCGATCAATTTTTTTGAAATCCCTCGAATTGAAAATTGTGTTAGAGTCATTACAGCATGTTGCGTTATGCACAATATATGTTTAAGTGAACATTTCCAATTAGACCCTTTTGCAGAAGTATTAGAAGATGAATTAATTGACAGACCAAGCGAACAAGACCTCAACGAGCTTTGGAATTACGTAATACGCTGTTACAAGGATTGTTGAATAATAACTAATTTGAATAATACATAAAAATATTAAATTTTTTTTTTTTTTTTTTTTGTAAAAATATAAAATAAAAATATGAATTTAATTATTAGTCTTTATTATTTCAAAAATGTTTACTGTAGGCACAAGTATCACATAAAAAATTCATTTTGTATCACAAAAAATTAAATTATAATTCACTCTCACTTTCTGAAAGCTCAACTAAGGTCGACATATACTTTATGTAGTATTTTGTCGCTTTTTCTGAAAGTTTAAATTGTTTCTCCTCTTCTTCATTGTCAAAAGAATAACGTTTACGTTTGCGGTCAGATGATCTCCCAGTTTCATTAACACTAGTTGATGTAGATGGTGTATTTTGTGCAATAGTAACTTTATCAACGCCGGTATCAACAACCATCGGCGGTTTAATATTATGCCTTTCTGAGCAATACCTATGTAATACTTCAAAGTAAGGCCAAGTCGTAGCTTCTGGCCCCACATCCTCTGTTCCCAAACCGGTAGGTGGTTCAATTACACTCTTAAAACAACAGTTTATGTTAATTGAATTTTTATGACATATTTACTCAAACTTACCTGGTATTTGTCCATTAAATTACTCCATTTCTTTTTGGATTTTCTTCAGTCATCCACCTCCAATTGTGCTTCTGATAAAACTTTTCTATAAATAAATAAACACAATTACTATACCATATGGAATGCAAATGGCCTAGCGCAACACAAAACAGAGGTTCAAGCATTCCTCATCGAGCACAATATTGACATAATGTTAATATCTGAAACACGCTTTACTAATAAGAACTATTTCAAAATTAATGGATATTCCATTTATGACACTAAACATCCGGATGGCAAAGCACATGGTGGCACAGCTTTACTGATTAAAAGAAGGTTAAAACACTATGAACTTAACAAATACGAGCAAGAACATATTCAATCAACGAGCATTTGCCTGCAGGGATGGCCTGGAGACTGTGTAATATCGGCAGTATACTGCCCACCAAAACACGCTATAAAAAAACCTCAGTTCATGGATTATTTTAACCAGTTAGGTAAAAAATTTCTTGCGGGGGGAGACTATAATGCCAAACATATTCTTTGGGGGTCAAGACTAACATCTCCTAAAGGAAGACAACTTCTTGAAGCGATAGAGGAACATAGTTTGGATTACTTATCAGCAGGTCAACCCACCTACTGGCCAACAGATAGAAAAAAGATTCCAGATCTAATTGACTTTTGCGTAACGAAGGGTATTGCACGCACAAATGTTAAAGCAACCAACTGCTACGATCTGTCCTCGGATCATTCACCTGTAATAGTAATGTTAAGTACTGATGTCATAAAGGCAGAAATGCCATATCGTCTCACAAATAAGCAAACTAAATGGGACCAATACAGGTCGCTAGTCGAACAATATACTTCCCTAGATATTCCACTTAGTACACCATCTGACATTGATGAGGCTGCTGAGATGTTAAAAGATGTTTTGGAGAGAGCAGCAAAAATGTCAACACCCGCTGTCAATATTACTGAGAAAGTAAACAAACTGCCCCGTGACATCCAAAACCTTATTCAAGAAAAGCGAAGAATAAGGAGGCAATGGCAACAATCTAAATCTCCTTTGTTGAAGTGGAAATTAAACCGCGCTATTAAGACTCTTAAAATTGCGTTAAAGGAAGAGCACAACCAGAGTTTAGAGAACTATTTAAGTGAACTCTCGGCAACCGAAAAGACCAATTACTCTTTATGGAAGGCAACGAAGAATCTAAAAAGGCCAATTAATTCAAATTCACCAATAAGACTGACATGTGGAAAATGGACAAGAAGCGACGAAGAAAAAGCATTAGCTTTCGCTACTCATCTAAAGGAAGTATTTTCACCTCATCAAGATACTACTAAATTTAAGTTACCCGAACAAACGAATAAAGGTTTGCCCTTTAAGCCAATTAAGTTTAAGTGGAAGAATGTAAGGAATGCAATAAAAGATCATATAAGCCCGAAAAAGGCACCGGGATATGATCTTATTACGGGGAAAATGATAAGAGAACTACCCGATAAATGCGTAAAACTATTAACATTCATCTTCAACGCAATCATGCGAACTGGTTATATACCTCAAAAATGGAAAATTTCCCTTATCACAATGATACCTAAGCCTGGGAAAAAAGAAACAGAAATAACATCATATCGACCAATAAGCATGCTTTCTACAGTATCAAAACTATTCGAAAAAATGATACTAACGAAACTTAAACCAGTATTGGAAGAGCGTCAAGTTATTCCAGACCATCAGTTTGGATTCCGCAATCAACATGGAACAATAGAGCAAGTGCACAGGATTGTAAATATCATCAAACAATCATTTGAGGAAAAGAAGTACTGTTCTGCGGTCTTTCTGGATGTTGCTCAAGCATTTGACAAAGTGTGGCATGACGGGTTAATTTATAAAATTAAAAAGCTACTGCCAAACCAGTTTCACTTAGTTCTGACGAACTATCTTCTTCAAAGACAATATATGGTTAAACAAAATGAATCAACCACTGGCTTACATGATATTAGGGCAGGTGTTCCGCAAGGCAGCGTCCTTGGACCACTCTTGTACTTGTTATACACAGCCGATCTTCCTAGCACTGAAAAAGTAGTAATATCAACATTTGCTGATGATACAGCAATCTTGATGTCACACAAAAACTTCCACACTGCCTCAAAAGAATTACAAAACCATCTGGGCAAAATTGAGGAATGGTTAAAAAGATGGCGAATAAATGTGAATGAACAAAAATCAGCTCACATCACGTTCACCCTAAACAAAAACACTTGCCCACCAGTCAAATTAAACGGTGTAAATATTCCTCAACAAACCAAAGTTAGATACTTAGGTTTACACCTAGACCGAAGGCTAACTTGGAAAAATCATATCGAAGCGAAGCGCAACCAAATGAAAATAACTTTCTCGAAAATGTACTGGCTGATAGGCAAAAAATCAAAATTATCTTTGCGCAACAAAGTTTTGCTATACAAAGCGATAATTATGCCCATTTGGACCTATGGAATTCAGTTGTGGGGATCTACCAGCGCATCTAATCGAGAACTCCTGCAACGAATGCAAGCAAAAATACTTCGAGCTTTTACAATCGCTCCGTGGTACATTCGAAACCGTAACATACACGACGACCTTGGTATTAAAACCGTTAAAGAAATCATCAGAGAGTTCAGTACGAAATATTACTCAAAATTACAAGTGCATCCCAACAAATTGGCCAGGGATATATTAAAACAACCAAGGTATCGACGACTTAGAAGAGTAGATCCACTTGGACTTGCGACAATTTAATTTAATTTAATTTAATTATGTAATTGAAATAGTTAAGGTTAACACATAAATAAAGAATATATGAGGTCTAATATTTAGTATTAACACTGGTTAAGACTTTAAAAACTATAATAATTTTAGCTTATAAGATTTGAATACTTCTTGTTAGTTTCTTCTTTAGAAAGATTCAAGAATAAAGCCATTGGCACTATTTAAAAAAAAAAAAAAAAAAATTACTATACAAATACTAACATAGACCTACATTTTTTATTACTCCCAACTTGATTTTATATCAAAAAACTATTCTAGGTTAACTCGAGCGTTTATGAATCGTTCGGTTTCTTCTTGTGTCCCTTTATTATTATAAATCGTATTAGTAACATTAAATTATTAAAATAAATATTATTGTCTTATAGCTTAACTTACATCGAATTGAATAATGCATTTTGTCAAATGTTTTGTCCGTTTTTTATTTTATTACAACAGTAGCTAGTAGCACATCACACAATATAATGAAAAGTCATCGAAAAGTAACCTCGAAAATTTACTTTTCAGTTTTCTCTATGAAGCAATAGCAGAACCTTTAAAAGTTGATTTAGTTTAGTTTGTTTAGTCGTTTCAGGCACACAGCATTAATGTCCGGTGATGGTAATGAAACTTACGATTTCCCACAGATGTACCATTAGATTACCATTTGCAAATAGATTATCGATTAAAATGCGTCAGTTGTACAATAGCCTATAAAATGGAAGATTATTCGGGTTGTTTTATACTGGCTTTACATTTAAAACAGCAGCAGGAATATTTCCAAAATTATGCAACACACAATCAATTTCAAAATGAAATATGGCATCTATTTTAACCATTCGTTTTAAAAAATAGTGGGGAAGTTGGCTTCCGCCAATACTTCACTACGAGTTGAATAAAAAGAAGTGAAAAAAACGATTGAGAGTTTTGAATAACATAACTGCCCGAATCAGGTCTGCTTGGTCATTATCGCTCAATTTTACGTTGCCGTTGGCACAAGGCTACGAAAATTTGAATGCTGAAAAATTTGAACGGTTTTCGCGGATTCTCGATGAAATCGACTTTACTTTTCTAGAAACCGCCATCTTCTCGCCAGCACGGCATGTTTCGTAAAGTAAAAGCTGAAGCAATGCATGAAACTCACGATGCTATCTCGGTTTCGAATTTCATGTTTCGCCGTGATTTTCATCATGACCAGTGACTGTAAAAGGCACACACTTTACCACCAATTAAATTGCAATAAAATTCATACACAATAATGGAGTGCCGTCCTTTGCACGTGACATTCGTTTTTAACCAAAATATCTAGGAAACTCGCACAAGTGAATGTCACTAAACTGCAGTACGTCACCTCGCAAACTGCGATCAAGAGTGCAGCATTATGGCTAACATGCGAAATGAGTATCAAGATAATACAACAATTAGCTGTTTAGTGTTGGGTAAGGCACGTTGCTAGATAATTCTGAAGTGCCACTATTTTCCATTAAAATGGTTTTTCTAATGATGCGATAGACGTTAATATGATCTGAATTAGTTACGGCTAGAACTTACACCAAATAGCTGCCGAATAGCTTGCGAAAAAAGTGATTCTTATACTAATCAACAAGGAAACAATCGATATGGACCGCACCATCATCGAACAACTACCTTCAAACCTTTAAATGTTTTATAGTTCAGATTCGATCATTTCGAAAAATCCTTGCCACCTCATATCTTGGCCGACAGTTTCTAATCAATCCAGTATGCCATGATGATCAACAAGTTCCAAGACACAACTATCGTCATTGTGATGGTATTTACCTGTAAATAAAATAAATGATTAACACAAAATTTCGTATACCGAGAAAATTTTTAAAGGCCGTTATAGCTTAATCGGATTTATTACTCCGATATATTTGCCTTATGATTATAAAGCGGCCAGGGGTTCCCCTAGTCTTTATAATTCACTAAAACTTTGTGTTCATTTGAAGTAAATTACTAAGTTTGGACTAAGAAAATTGTGTAGTTTGGTCGCTGCAGCCTGATGAGAAGACCGAATTTTTCAATTAAGAACCCAAATTTAATTTCGATATCGGATACTCATTAGCCCAAACTCAAATTACTTAAGCTTTCGTAAATTTCACCTCTTTTAGCTATAGACAATATAAGACAATATAATTAGCCATTTTGGAGCAAAATAAAAAAAATTTAATGGATGTTTGGCTGTCTAGAATCGTTAATTTATTGGGCAATAGAATTACGATATTTTATGCCACTTGTACATAAAATATTGAATTAAGTCAGAAAGCTTGGATGCACACTACGTTTTAAACTTAATTCAAGGTAAAATCAATCATGCCTTCTATGTTCGTTGTAAAACCACATGTTACAAGTAGTGATTTCTCAGTTGACTGCTTGCACGTTAATTTTTAACAAAGTATAGATGTCATTAAAGTTTTCTAGTAAAACATTTTAGAAATACTAACATTTAAAGATTTCTATTCGGATTTACAGCGTTATTATTTTGTAAAATATGTACCCCATTAAATATGAAGGTATTGTTTGCAGATTTTGATGCTTAGGTAAATTGTCATATTTTTTCTGGAGACTAAATATTTGTAATATGTTTTATTTTATTTTTTAATTAAACGCCAATCGGTGATTACATAGTCTAATGGGTTTAACCTTACAGTCTTTTATATAAGGCTTAACCTGTGTTACAACTTATTATTATTATGCACAATTACCTAAATTTATAAATTCAACGTCCAAGTGGATCTGATGTTTTAGTCATCTATATTCTGGCAGTTTTAAAATATTCCGTCGCTTGATAAGACACAAATCGGCTTAGAGTTCAGCATTGCGTCTATTTCGACCAGGAAAGTTGCAATTTCTCCTTTCGTGATAATGTGCCCATCGGTGTCTCTTATCAAATAATATTTGACCGCAGATTCCCACAATCTCTAAAGTGAGGATAGCATGGCGATTATAAATAAATCGTATAGATGATTTCGAGCGCCAACAAAGTTTAAACCTTTATTACTGAATATTTAGCTTGGTATTCTTCTTCGAAGAGCAGCAAGATATGCATCGGTTGTCAAGTCGAAAACGAACTCATTGTGTGCAGCTTTGATAGATAAACAGATCAAAATGCACATATACCCTTTGTACGTTTTCTGACCTCTTTTCTCCTGGTTAAATACATTTGGAACAGACCAGCATAAAGATTTTTTTTTTTTTTTTTTTTTTTTTGATTTTTTTATATTTCTCGTAACCAATAATATACAGACTAATAATATACAGACTTTTATAAAATAACAACAAAAAAAAAAAATAAAAATTGGTTATGAAGATAGGTTATTCTGTGCCAACAAGCAGTAGCGAATAACCGTATACAATATAAAATATAATAAAAATAATAATAACAATAGAATAATTTATAAATAAAATATAACAATAAAAGTTAAATATAAAAAAAAAAAAAAAAAAAAAAAAAAAAAAAAAAAAAAAAATTAAAAATTAATTCAACAATTTTTTTAATTTTTCCTTTTTTTTTCTTTATAAGTTTTTTCCTAATAAATAACTTTCCAAACAATAATTAAAAATAATAATATTAACTAATTTGCAAACAAAAAATTGATATCACTAGTATTAAATAGCCAATCTTTAATAAACTTTATGAGTTGTTTGTGATTTAAATGAGCACGCAATGATTGAGGTAACCGGTTAAAGAATGAGGGAGCTGAAACAAGAAAATACATACGAAAAGCCTCAGTATTAAAGTGAGGAACTTTAAAAAAGTTTCTATGATTACTACGAACATCGTAAATTGAACTAACTTTCAGAAGACGGTGCCCACTTCTGGAAAAAAAAAAACTTTAAAACTTTATAAACATAAAGGTGTTGTAAAGGTAAAATTTTAGCACTCACAAATATTGGCCAAGAATGGTCAGTACGTTTCTTAAAGTACATCACACGAACAATGTATTTTTGCAAAATATTTAATGGCTGAAAAGTATTCATGTAAACACCACCCCAACATGGTAAACCATAAACAAGCCTGGATTCAACACATGCATGATAAAAATTACGTAAAACTGAAAGCGGACAAAATGATCGCAATAAATACATGGCCCGCAATGAACTATTTATTTGCTCTTTTAACTTTTGATAATGCGGTTTCCATTTTAAATTAGTGTCCAAATGCAACCCAAGATACTTAAACTGATAAACGTGGTCAATTTTAATGCAAATATGACTACAGTTTACTAAATTACAATTTTGAGCATGAAAAACAATTTCAGGTACATAACTCAAATATGGATCACCAACTAATCTAAAAAACATTATTTTAGTTTTTTCACTTAAAATAAGGGAATGATGGTCAAACCATGATCGCAAAAGCTTCATATCACCATTTATGTTATTAGAAATTTCAGAATGACTAGAACCAGAATAAGTAAGTGCCATATCATCAGCAAAAGCAATAATTTTACCTTTCAAACCTAATCTAAATATAGAATTAATATAAATTAAAAATAACAGTGGTCCAAGCACGGACCCTTGGGGAACACCGAATTTAGCTTTAAAAGGCAAACTAAAACAGTTTGCAATTTTCACCTTATATAATCTATCGCTAAGATATGATTTAAACCATTTGTGTGGTATACCCCTAAAACCGCAGAAATTAAGTTTATCTAATAGTAAATTGTGATCCACCATATCAAAGGCCCGTTTTATATCAATGAAAACCGACCCAACAAATTTTTTACCATTTATATTAACATGTAATCTATTTAAAAATTCAATAAGTGCGAGTTCGGTATTTTTTCCTGATCTAAACCCATACTGGAAATTACTAAGAAAATTATGTTTAGACAGAAACGAATCAATTCGCAATTTAAGAGCTTTTTCCATTATTTTTAATATTGTCGGTTGTAAAGAAATTGGCCGATAATTATCCTTTAGCAATTTGTCACCTTTCTTAAATAACGGTATTACAACAGCAGTTTTTAACACTTCCGGAACTACACCATAAAAAAAAACTTTGATTTATAAAATGTACAAATATCGGAACTAAAACTTCTTTATTAAGTTTCAAGACATTAGAACTCATGCCAAGTATGTCAATACTGTTACTAGGTTTCAGATTATTAATTATGCCAAGAATTTCACTAGCATCCACTGGGTTTATAAAAAAATTTTCCGAAATAATTCTATCATTATCGTTAAATGATGTTCCACTATTACATGACAAATTATACACTTTCCTTAAATCGCATACAATATTGGAAAAGTATAGTCCAAAATCATTGGAAATAGTTTCGGAATCAGTCAGAATTACAGAATCGCAAGTGGAAATTTTAAAAATGTCGTTTACAGTACTACCACCTAAAATTTGATTTACAACACGCCAAGTTTTTTTGCTGTCATTCCCACATTGCTGAAATTTATTTTGGTAAAAAGTGTGTTTGTCCGAAATTACCATATCATCAATTTTTTTGCAAAACTTATTATAGTATTTATATAAATTTGTGTTGGCTGGATGCTTCCTACATTTACGCGCAATTTTCTTTTTTCTAGCCATTAAGTTGATCAATGGAAATGAAATCCAAGGTTTCAGTTTAATACTTGAATTAATTTTCTTAGAACTTACTACACATGGGTCAGATAACGATTTAAACATAGTAATAAACTGTGTCAAAATAGATGACGGCTCAGTTTCAAAAAACAAGCTAGAAAAATTATACACAGCCATTTTATTAGATAATTCCAAATGATTTAATTTCTTAAAGTTATTCATCACAGCATTTTTAATTTCAATATCACAATTTTCCAGAACTCCACAAATTAAATGATGATCAGAAATCATAAAATTATGTAACGACGCAGTGATTTTACATGAACGTGTGTACCGCACAAAACAATGGTCAATGCAAGTCGACGAAACTCTAGTAACCCTAGTTGGAGAATTAATTAACGATTGCAGGCCATTAGATGACATTAAAAATAAATATTCATCACTGATTGGATTAAAATTAAGAATATCAATATTTAAATCACCCAAAATAATTAAATTTTTATTCTTAATTTTTTCAATGAACACCGAGAATTCGTTAGCAAAATTTGAAATCGGAACAAACTGAAACCGATATGCACAAACAAAAATATAAGAAATACCGTTAACCGCTAACGTTAACTTAATAACATCAGCTGAGTTTAATGAAACAGACTCACACGAACAATCAAGACTCTCATCATAAAAAACACAAACACCACCCGCTCTGTAATTCCCATTACAACAACCAAAACTAGAATAATGGGGAATATTATAAAAACTAAGTTCATAATCATAAATCCAAACTTCAGACAGAAATATAATTACTGGAAATTCATTAAAGCCATGTAAATTGGACAAAAACCTATCAAAGTTCTCACACATACTACGAATGTTTTGATGACGCAAATGGTGTCGTTTTACTGTAATTTCTTTTAGTTTATCTTTTGCTGCTAATATTAGTGGATGTTTCTAATCTATCCGATATTGGTAACTCTTTTTTAGATCTTATTTGGTTGATCTCTGGTTCAAATGTTTTGACTGTATATGTGTCGCCTAGGTTTTTCCAATTCTGAACAGAGAAGGTTTGGTGCCTCGTTTGAAATTCGCTTTAAATTTAGATTGATTAATTGACATACGTTTTGCCAGAACTCGGACAATTTTTTCCAAAATTCGATATGTTTTCTTTTAATTAATCAATTAAGATTGGTTGAACAACTTGTAGTGCAAATGTTTGACTGCGTCTTACTTATTATGTCCTTGATTGGCATTTTATACTATCTGAATCACCATTCTGCTTAATTATTTTCTCGTATATAACTGCTAAATATGCATGTTTAGAAGCATCTGGAAACCTTGGTTTTGCTGCTTGCTTTTGTTTATTTTTACCTTTCCAAATTGCTGTTTTCAATTTTGTGAAGATTTTCCGGTTTTTTAAGCCGCACTTTGTTACTAAATCATTTATCATTTTATCATTTCATCCTAAGTTATCTGTTCACAATAACTTAAAAATATATTAGTCACTGATGTTGATGCGAGCCACCTTAGAGAGTCAACTGAGTGACTTGCTTCTGACAAAATCCCTATTTTACTAAATGTTAGTTGAGCGTTTAAGTTTACTCTAAATTAGAAATAACCGATTATAGGATTCCAATATAGCCTTAATATCTTTACAGTAGATGATGCTTCTATTGCTAACAGGTTTGCTTCTTTAATGAATAAAACTATGTGCTTTATGTGCTTTATAAACTACTATGTGTTTTATAAAACTATGAGTAAAACTGAACATACTATTTTTTTGTATCAGATGCTTCATAAAAAGCTCGTTTGGCTAAATAAGATGCTCTTGCTATGCCGTAACTGCCAGTTTGTGGTAAATTACTTATTCCGTGTATCTCTCCATATTATCCATTAGTATCTAGTGTCGTCTGCTGCAACAAAAACTTACCGGTACATTTTTTCTACATCAGTGGTAGAAGCAATTTTATACTACCTGAGGCGGATTAAAATTGCATAAATATTTGATTCAACAGGCAGACAATAATTTAAAGAAATTTTGCTGATTGTTTTGCAAAACCCAAAGAATACCACTCTTAGTATTGTGATGAGGCTCGAATTTTTGGTAATTCTGATATGAAATGTTTATTCGTTAAGGTAAATCCTTTAACATTCGTTTCTCAATCAAATGCATTCGTAGTAAATCTGTTTGAAAAGAGATTTTTAGGTCCAACGGAGAAATGGACGAGTTTCCGTAATTGTCGTTATTTAAATGTGCATTTATATTTTTCCGATGGATCAACAGAAAATGTAGATCTGATGAGAATAGAAGGTTCATGCCCTGCTGATAAGGCCATAGAAATGGTTATCAGTAAAATTCGATCGTTTGATTTGAAGTATTGTGCCAGACATTGTTTCTACCACAAGTGATGTAGCCAGTATAATGTCGAAATATGGTAGGTTGTCGCCGGCAAAGAAAATTTTTTGCTGTTAAGAATGGATCATTTTTTTCTTCCATGCTGTCATCTACACATGTGATTTCCTCGTTTTGTAAGTTCTCGAACCAATTTCTATTTTCAATATTCGGGTTTTGTGCTATATTTTGGTATGTGGACAGCAATTGTTCTAGTTGAAACATTCTTTGTTTCATGTTATTATCATCTTCTTGCCATTTTTGTATCGCTGATAATCTTGGACCCGTTATTCCCCGCGGATTCGCCTCGGCCGTGTTCTGTATGTTTGAACTCATGGTCGTCGTTGTTTTATTTGAGTTTTCATTTAAATTGTCCGCTTTTGATCATTCCATTGTTGCTGTCCTAGGTTGACCTTGTTATTGTTGTAATTGTGGTTGTGTTAGATTGTTTTGTTGTTTCTTGACTAAGATTTTTAATTGTATTTGATTTGGTTTGCCATGTATCTCAACCACGCTTTCTACTTATTTTTGTGTTGTATCGCCTTGCTGCGGTTATTCACTTTTTGTATTGTAAATAAAAAAGTTTTACTGTGAGAATATTTTTACTAAAGTACTTAATGTACTATTTTCACTGCGTTACTGTAAGTCTCAATTTTATAGTTGTGTCCTCAGTTGATTCTATTTCTCAGAACTGCCAATGTTCTGGTTTCGCCTACACTTTTTATTTTAGTATCTGTGAGATCCAGAGTCCCGTAACACTCGGCATAGGCTGTTTTAAAATTCGATTCGGGATCTCTAAACGCTGAAATTTTTAACCTTAATATGTTCAATATTTGTATGTTGTATATAAGCTTTTATATAAGCACACCTTTTTTTAATAATATGATTTCGCCCATTTTCTTCACTTATATATAAAACTTGTTTATCAACTCACAATATGCACTGTGTAATTCATATGCCACTGTTTTATATTTTGTATCAGACCAATTGACATAATTTTAGGCGTCGAAATATTTTTTAATGTTGTAAAGGATAATAAACTCAATACTAAACCAACTTTCCAAGAAACATCTTTTGGGTGGATCGTTATTGGTGATTCAGAGATAAAATGCCCTGGAAGCCGTTTTACATTTTTTACTTCAGTTGTCAAGGGCATGGACTTAAACCAAAGTCTGTGGAAATTCTGGGAATTAGAGACCATTCAAGAAAAAACCTATTTGTCGAAAGATGAGGAAATTTGTGAAAGGGAATTTGTACAATCGTTTAGGCATGATTATAATACTATAGATATGTAGTGTGCCTTTTGTTAAATGAAAAATTTTAAAATTTTGGGCAATCGAAGAAACAAGTATTACGTAGATTCTATCAACTTGAAACTCGTTTGAGTTACAATCCATCTCTAAAAACCGATTATACAAATCTCATAAATGAATGCTTGGAAATGGGTCATATGAAATTGGTAACCGAAAGGAATGACGTGCTCTGTACCACCTATTATAGGCCGCATCAAGCAGTCATTAAACCCAGTAGTACTACAACTCGCGTAAGAGTGGTTTTTGATGCATCCTCCAAGACATCAACGGGTATCTCATAGAACGATGTATTGCGAGTTGGGCCTTCAGTTCATTCAGAACTGTTTAGTATCATTTTTCGGTTCCAAAAACGTATCGACAAATTAATGTAGATTGAGTCAATACAGCTTTACAACCCATATTCTGAAGATTAAATTTAACAAAATCCTTAAAGACCTATGAACTTACCACGGTAACATATGGTGTACATCCTGTGCAGCATTTTAAGCCACAAGAGTGTTAATCAACTTGCGGATGATGAACGTCCGATAGCGGCCGTAGTAACCAACAGACATTTTTCGTAGACGATTTTTTGTTGCATAAGTGGTCTGCAAACACGAGTGAAATTTTAAAACCAATACCAGTAGAACTACATGAAAAATTAAGCAATGATGGAACAAGTGCTCTAGAGGCTGTCACTACATTAGGCATTTTGTGGAAACCTAAACATGACATGTTAATCTTTAACGTAAAACCCATTGATGAACAGACAAGTGTAACAAAACGAAGCATTCTTTCCGATGTCTCGAAAATTTATGGTCCATTGGGTTTATTGGCAATGGTTAAGGCCAAATTGATGATAAAAGAGGTATGGAAACTTAAAAGCGACTGGGATGAGGTTGCGCACAGCAAAGTAGAGTCCTCTTGGCGCAGTTTCAGAATCTAACTAATTGACATAAATAAAATTAATTTTCCACGATGTGTATGTAATCCGCTAAATCAATAGAATTGCAAGGCTTTGCCGATGCATCTGAAAAAGCATTTGGGGCGTATGGTACGAGTATATGTGTATATCGATACACAAAATAAGGTATTTGTAACGTACTATGTAGTAAATCAAAGATTGCTGTTCTGAAAAACATTTCGATGCCGAGATTAGAATTATCCGCAGTACTTTTATTACCCAAATTAATTGGCGAAATTTGTAGATTCAATGAAAACCAAGTTAAAGTACCGTCTTAAGCGAATTGCTTAAAATACTATTTTTTTATTTGACGAATTATACACGTTAGTAGCACAGATATAAGGATCATTAACTAACCCCAGACCACTTCTTGACTGGTGTTCTCATTGTTTCATTGAAGAGTCATCGGTTACAGAAATTCCTTCGAATAGATTATCCTGCTGGCGAAAAATCACACAATTGGTTTAGAGTTTTTGGAAACGATTTTCCGTGGAAAATATCCATTTGTTTTAACAACGTAAAAATGGAAGTTTGCCTAACCAAATTTATTGATGAATGATTTAGTGCTAATTGCAGATGATAATTCTCTAACAATGGAATGGTTTACGTTGCTTAGCCATCTAGAGTTCAATGTGGAAAACGGTGAGATGCGCATCAGGTAACATCCGAATTAGATATACAAAAAAAATTATTATTGGAGAGTTGGAGAGCAAAAGAAATGAAGAAAGACCACACGGTCAACCAAGTCTCGTATAATCGTTTGTATTTAAAAGCCAGACCATGCACCTAAACGGATGTCTCCCCTATAATTTTACGGCTTTCTAATTTTAAAGTATCGACTTTTTGAATTTTGAAAGGAGCGACATTTCTAAAAAATTTAGAATTAATTTGCATTCAACAAAACGAGTTATTGGTAACTTTAATGACCTGTTTTAACTGATTTTAATTAATAGTAACTTAATTAAATTATAAATGATTTTTCAACGTTATACATCACTTATACATGAAATAGTCAATCAAACTTAACCATAATTAATAACAAATTATCCGGTAGCAAACTATTTTTCAAAATTGATTATTTTCCAAAAACTTTTAATCCTTGTTGTAATGTTATGCTTTCACAATGTTGTTAGTTTATTGTAACATAATAAAAAAAAATAATAATAAAAATAAACTTACAAATTTGTTTTTAATTTATGATTTTTTATTATTTTATTTTTACTTTAAGTTTATAGTTTTTATTTATTCTAACGTGCACTTAATTATTATGATTTTCGTGTTTAGTTTAAAGTTCCGAAATAAATTAAAGATTTTTATTAGTTTTTTGTAATTGTTCTAACTATTTTTAGAACAGCATAATGTAAATCGAGTAAATTTTATTTTCATGCAATAAAATTTTCAAAAGAAAATTTGAATTTAATTATTTTTTATTTTAAAATTTAAAAATAAAAAAAAAATTCTTAAACGTGAACATTTTTTTACGATATAAATATTTATAGAAAATTATGTGTTTTACATATCCGTAAATTACAGGTTGCAATTAAAGGGTACACTATGGTAGGCAATAAATTTTTATATATGTGTATGTGTTATATGTAATTATTTACAAATTAAATTTAATTAAATTTTTGCTCAATTTTTATATTATGTGCATATTTAATTTTATGTAATTGCAATTTATGCATAACATCATTTTTTCAATTTACTTGTTCGAAAAATGTTTTCGCGAGCAAAATATACTATCGTGTAATTGACAAAGTTTGGTTTGTTATTTATTTATGGATTTATTGTGCTTGGTGTGGTGCTGCAATTTAAAACAGTTTATTATAAAAAGGAAATATGCAAATTTATATTTTACGAAATTGTTCGGATGGTGTTAGTTTTGTATTTAAATTTGTTTTAAACTTATTATATGATATTAATAATTAGTTTTACTGAGCCATTACTGTTCCTTACAGAAAAGGTTTCGGGTAATTTGATCGAATGTGTTTTGTATTCGAGAATTACACACTATAATGGTAGCTCCACTTAAAAGGCAAACCATTCCCCGCCTCGAGCTTGGCGGAGCTTAGATCCAGGCACAAACATTTTATAAGTTATTTTTAAGGGTTAATGTACAGTTTCATCATATTTATCTTTAGTCCAACTCTGAAATCATTTTTATGCGTATTAAATCCAACCCGTTCAAATATGCATCATTTGTAGTTAATCGGATATCTCAAATACATGAACTTACCTCAATAGACATTTAGCGTAATGTACCAAAGACACAACACCTCGCATACTTCGTATCACGAGGTATAATGCCAAGTAATTTTTTAAAATTAGATTTATGGTGGTCGTACCCCTCTTTTTTTTAAGCAAGTCAATCAAGTTGGCCTAAACATCCGAAATTAAAAATAAGTTCAGAAATGCTAAATTTAGATCTTCGGAAAGTTGCAACAATTCCAGTTCGCATTCCTGGTTCAGATTTTAACTTGTTTGCTCGATCATCGTATACAAAACTTATTCATATTACAACCTACATTTTTGGTGCTTAAATAATCTTCAAAGTGGTCAGGTTAACATGTCCGAGAGTTGACGTCCAACGTATTTAACTATTCACTTACAAATTTATAAAAGTAATTCAACGAGAAGAGTGTAGTAATGAAGTTCAAATGATTAAAAAAAATTCGGTTGTACCCCATTCCAGCAAGTTAAAATTACTACATATACTCAATAATATACTCACAGGTAAATTTTATAACTGAATCCTGTGTACAATTCACAGGAATTGTGGCAATCCTGCCTTCAATTGAAAAACAGAATAAGCTAGTTTTAAATAGTGGGTTAGGCCAAGCTAGTTTTCGAATTTCCAAGGGCATAGTAACAATCACGCTCAAACCGAAGGTTTTGCCTGAGTTTTCTTTCCAAGCCCTTGTAATGTCTAAAATTACAGGTAAGCTCCCATTGCAAAATATAGTTGTCAATGTAAAATCATATTCCGGAATCGAATTAGCCAATCCTTAATGTTTCAAGCAAGGTAATATTAACATTCTTATCGGAGCTGCGTATTTCTTCCAAATTTTACAAAGTGGACAAATCAGATTAGGACACAATGAATTTATACTACAAAATACCGTGTTCGGATGGATTGTTTCCGGTCAACCCGGACATCCCAGAGGCTATTCAGTTTCAATGTTGGCATCTTCAAATAGTGGAAACGATGAAATGAATATAGATAGGAAGCCTACGTAAATTTTGGGAGCTGGAATCTGTTAATGAGCAAGAAACATGCTAACGCCTAAAGAAGCCATGTGCGAAGACCATTTTGTACAAAATACTACAAGAAATTCTCAAGGGAAATTGGTCGTTAAACGCCCTTTTAAAAAATCACCAGACCTTTTAGGTGATTCATTGCAGTCAGAGGCTATTCAGAGACTCAGGGTAATAGAGCGCAGATTTATCAGCGATCAGAACGCCATCAGAAAGTAATTTTTTCTTACCGCACCACGGCGTACTGAAAACTACAAGCGGTACCACTAAAATGCGAGTAGTATTTGATGGTTCTTGTA
The DNA here is from genome assembly GCA_963556175.1 of Tipula confusa. NCBI lineage: Eukaryota > Metazoa > Arthropoda > Insecta > Diptera > Tipulidae > Tipula > Tipula confusa. Next base: position 106,560,274 of record OY744476.1, on the reverse strand, counting down.
AATCCACGGGAGTTTCCCTAAAGGATAGATTGTCAGTCGGGTCTACGGTATACAATCATCTCTATATGCAATACTTCTATCGGTTTAGAGAGTTAAAATTGCATTTGCTGGCAATGTAGAGCAAAATTATCAAGTTGCGGTTTCCTCCGAAGACGCAAGATACCAAAGAATCGTTTGGCGATCTGATGCAGCTCAGCCTATACGTCACTTTAAATTGGAAACAGTCACTTACGGTTTAGCGTCGTTATCATTTCTGGCTACCATATCCTTAAAAAAGATTGCAGACGACCATAAAACGGTAGAACCACACATTTCGCAAATAATATTGCGGAACATTTACGTTGACGATCTTCTGGCAGAAGAAAATAGTGAAGAAGAAGCATTTACATATTCACAAAAGAATCAACGATAAATCTTATAGATTCTATCTCAGGAAGTAGAAGTCCAATAGTGATGTCCTATTGCATTAGATTCCTTGTAAAATGCAAGAAAACAACAAAAAAGAGATACGGGACAATAATTTGCAACCCGGAGTGTCATTTAAAGTATTAAGAATTAATGGGAATCCCGAAACTGACCACTTTAGTTGTATCGCTCACATTCCCGATTCTAATAAATTAACTAAGATAACTGTGCTATCCGAAGCTAGTAGATTATTTGATCCAATGGGATGGCTAGCATCAGTGGTCATAGCTTTCAAAATATTTCTTCAAATGCTGTGGGGAGAGAATCTTGAGTGGGATGACCCGTTACCACCAGACAAACACGTTACACAATCTAAAAAGTAATTGGAAAACTATTAATAATATTTCCATTCCTAGATTTGTCAACACAACCGATAATATACAAGTTAATGTTCATGGTTTCTGCGACGTCAGTCAATCAACCTTTGCAGCACTTGTATATTTTCGGGTCATGGATTCAAGTGGTAAAATACACATCAATTTTATATTGGCAAAAACAAAGGTAGCACCGATTAAACAACAAACACTTCCACGCTTCGAACTATGTGCAGCAGTTCTCCCCACAAATTTCATTAAGGCCGTAATAAAGGAGTCAAATAAAAAAATCAATGAAATTTATGCTTGGTCTGACTCCCAAATTGTGCTGGTCTTACTTGGAAGTCACCCAAGACGCTGGACTACTTTTGTGGGCAATCGAACCTCCAAAATTCTCGAAACGATATCCCGACACAGTTGGAGACATATTCCGACCGCTGACAATCCAGCCGACTGTGCTTCTTGCTGTGGGCTTTATCGCCGCGAGCTTAAATTACACACACTTTGGTGGAATGGCCCAACTTGCATTGTGAAACATTAAGAATTTTAACCAACTCAGCTAAAAAATTATGGACATGGCTACAAAGCATCAAATAAATCAATCGCGTTCACTCTTACTTGCACTAACACGCCAAACGATTGGATTGATAATTTAATCAAAAAATGCTCGTCATTTTACAAATTAAAGAGAGTAATGAGCTTGATATTTACATTCATTGAAAATACTAAGAAGCCAAAAAATTCCAGAGTTAATGGCCTTCATTTACGGCGCGAGGAATTATTACATGTAACGCATGTCATTTGTCACTACGATCAATGCCAATACTACAATGACGAAATTTCCAAGCTACAATACAAGCGAATAATCAGTAAAACCAGTAGTTTAAAGTCATTGGATCCATTTTTTGACAATTTTGGTCTACTTCAAGTTGGAGGAAGGCTGCAAAATAGCGCAGCTCTATATTTCACGAAGCATCCCATAATTATCCATCCAAGTTCGATGAATAAAATATTCATTTGAATAAAAAGCACGCAGGCCCATCACTGCTTTTGTCTATTTCGGGACAAGAGATTTGGGTTCCAAAGGGTAAAATAAAGGCCAAAAAAGTAGTTGAAAAATGCGTTATATGCACAAAATTGCACAAAAGCTGGTCTACAACAACAAATAATGGAGAATCTACCAAGTTCACGAGTCATACTCATTTGACATTTCCTCAAAACTGGTATAGATTATGCAGGTCCCATTTCTATTCACCTTGCTAAAGGACGTGGGCAAAAAACATATAAGGCTTACATATGCCTATTTATATGTTTAGGTACGAAGGCGGTCTATTTTATGAGAGTTAGTGACTGATCTGCCAAGTGATTCATTCTTAGGAGTTCTGAAAAGGTTCACAGCTCGACGAGGAGTTTATCAGGAACTGATATCAGGAACTGATATTTAGAAATAGTATTTCTAAATATATTTCCATGTGTCGTATAACACGACTAATTTTATAGGATGTTTATCTGGAATTAAAAGAGTTACGAAATTTACTTTTACAGTCAATTTTCAAAATAACACAAAAATATTTTGTCAAATAATCAAATTGATTATGTCACGATTCTTCCACGTTCATTACACTTCAGTGGATTAATAGAGCCAGCTTTAAGTACTTGTTGACTTTGGAGTATAATACTTGAATTTGCCAGGTAGAAGCCGTACTAAATTTCAGGCCTTTGGCTGCAATTTCAACTGAACAAAAATATTTTTAATAGGCAAAAATAAGGTTAAACATCATTAATCTCATGTGAATAAAATGAAACGTCATCTGGTGCTTCCTTAATCGATAGATCAATTTAATAATTCTTTATCCACGCAATAAGAGGACTATCAAGGTTTAGAAATATAATTTTAATGATTAGATATTGATGCCATCCATACTCCATCAAACGGTTTAGAAATATACAGCGATATGACGGTCCGAATAGTATAACTCATTGTTCAGAATGGAAAAATTTGAATTGATTGATTGATTGATTGATGAGACTGCGAGACCAAGCGATTGTTAAGTGTTTCGGTTAACGAATGATTCCCACAGCCTTTTAACATTTAACAAACGGTAGGATAGGAGGGATTTTTATAAATATATTTTGATGCGATCCGATATCAGACATTTCATGATCATTACGACACAATTCTATTATATTAGTGTCAAATCGCCAATATTAAATGTTTGATTAAGATCGTGTCATTTCTGGAATTTGTTGAGTGATGACAGATACTCTTTTGACCAGCGATCCCAGAAACTGTAGTATAGTTGTTGGATAAGCTGCCATCTGCTCAGGGATCAAGTCTGGTTCTGATAATGTCGTTAGTGGTTGATGTATCAGGAAATATTATGGTGTTAGGGGGTCACAAAAACCATGTGAGAGATCTCCAATATGTCTTGAATTCAGTAGTACTTTTATTTGTTTGCTGAGGGTTAGAAACTCTTCGTAGGTCAATGATAGTTTCTCCTATCACATGTTTGTTCTGGAACCTGCATAATTTCACCGCGGCTTCCCAAAGGCCGCCGAATGAAGGTGCCGCTGTTGGGATGGAATGAAGCATGGTTTGAGTTAACTTCGGTGGTAAATGTTTTATACAGCTAACGAATCTCTTTTGATGCACCGAAAAAATTAGTCCCATTAATGTCACAAAATATATTTTGATAAACTCCTCTTAACACGCAAAACCTTTTCAGAGCTGCCAAGAATGTAGAAGTGCTTAGATGCGACACTATCTCTAATGATATGGCTTTTGTCGCCATACAAATAAAAACTACTAGGTAAGCCTTATAAAGTTTGGCGCCTCGTTATCGGTGTGTCTTCAAATTAAAAAGATCCGTTCCTACTTGAACGAATGGTCGAATTTCCTGGTATTCTGCTACGGAAATAGCCAATTTGGCAACTTCTCTTGTATGTAAATAAATTACTGCTGAGTAAGCACCTTCAGATGCATCTGCGAAACAATGCAAGTCTCCGGAATGAGATGTATATATCCATCTGGGAATTTTAATTTCGGATAATTGACTAAGTTGGGTTCTTATTTGTAGCCAACAATGTTGTATATCGGGCGTTAATGTGTCATCCCAATTAATTTCCTCGACTTGCAGCATCTGATATAGAATTTTGAGAGCTTTAGTAATGGGAGAACTAAAGCCAATGGGGTCATAGATGCGCGACGTTTCCGACAAAAATATTCTTTTGGTGAACTTCGTTACTTTAGGTAAGTCGACATTGAAACATAAAATATCTCCGATTGGATGATATTTAATGCCTAGGATTAAGATCATCTTAGTTCTATCGGTTAAATCCTAGGGTGAGAGCTATCTTTTCTCGACGGCAATGTTGTTCAGAAGCGCTGAGTGATTTTCGGACAATTTGCGTAATTCGAAGTTAGCTCTCTTTAATAATGTGATTAAATCACTTTGGAGGGTTAGAGCTCCCTTTAGGGAGGCTGCGCAAGAAATGAGGTCATCCATATAAAAATCAGTGTTGAGAACCGAAGCAAATTCTGGAAATTCTACTTCGTACTTTTCGGCCAATATTTGAAGTGCATAGGTAGCCATAAATGGTGCGGGCTTCGGAGAGATGGGGTTAGTTCGGCAATTCCTCGGTTTCCCAAAACTTTATTAAGGACTGCTCAAGGTTGCATGCTTCTATGTTTGGTTGCATGTGGAATGAGAACTATGGATCGTCGCTGTTGTTAATGGGTATTTCATTATAATTTCCTCCAATTATCAATCCAAATCTAGTATTTTCGGCAATAAGACTGTTGGAACTGAGATTGTTTTGTCCGTCAATCAATGAATCACATAAATGATCACACCCAAGTAGTATATCAATCGGCGCGGGCTTATGGTATTCTGGATCAGCGAGAGGGTAACTTGGATAGCTGACATTGCTTGGGTTCAATGATGGTTGACGGTAACTTAGCAGAAATGGAAGGTATGATCGAGAGTGTTGACGTACAAATTGTACTCCGATTCTAACATAGATCAAATTTTGAGGTAATTTGCGCATTTTGAAATACCAGCTTGGAATTATTTAAAGTTCCAACCCTTACTTCTGTCGTCAAACGATAATAGCTTCGATAATAAATTAATGTGTTGATCCGGAATCTAATAATGCTCGCAATATTATCCATTGTCCTTTTCTGTCCAAAACTTGAATTTTTGCGGTTGGTCACATATAAAAACTTCTAACAATTGGTTTCAGCTGAACACTGGATCGACTTCTGGGGTTCCACTAAATTATTACTAAAAAAAACTCTCTGATTCTGGATTAACATCATTTATGCATCGACTGTTACTGGCAACGGTATTATTATTCTGTGAGTTCGCTGAATCTTCGGCCTCAATGTGCAACACAGTATTGAGTCTCTTATTACATTTGTGACATGTTCATCTATTTCTGCTACTGTACACAACGTGAGCTTCGCTCAAACAATTGTAGCAACGTTTGCTTTTCACCATGAAATCTCTACGATCCTTTACCGATTTATTTGTAAATTTAAGGAACTGGTTTAAATAATGCCGCACTTCACTACACAGTGGGCAATTAGGCAAGGTAGCTGCGTGAAACCCAATTTACTGGAACTTGGTAGTGCTATTGGCCTAGGTCTCGGTTTACTTTGATTACTATCACTACTCGTTTCAATAGAAATGACAAAAACTTATCAACACACTTGGGAAATCATTTTCGGATGATTTGTATTTCCACACTTGTTTTGTTTCTTCGTCCAATTTATTGATGGCTACATAAATTAATGTAGCCTTCGATAATTATTAATGATTTATTAATTATTTAATGGTTATTCTCCAATAAACAACTTTGAGCATGATGTGTAAAGATATAATATAAAAAGTGTTCTAATACTGTAGCGGCTGCACAAAGATTGTACATTGCTACAGTAAACTCAGTGCGCTAAAATAAAATTTGTGCATCACCCGGTATTTCATATTAATAAATTAATTCGCCAGAATGTAGGCAAGCAATGAAATGCGAAAAGAGCGATCATTGGAATCGCGGATTAACTAATACATACTACATAGTAATACTATAGTGTGTTTTTATTTACCAAGGTGGCAGAAGTATTCTAAAACATGAAATATTGCGATAATAAATCATATGTTCATTGTGTAAAACTTCCGGCATCTCCAAAACTTTTGGGTGGTACCGAAGAGAAAATGTGTTTTCTTTTTTCGCTGGTAATAGCAGAATCAATCCGACTTCGGATAGCAAAAGAAGGTGAACAAGTACGTTTTTATATACTTATGAATAATATATGTATAAGTAAACGAAGTGTAGAGTACGTACATCAGTATATAATAAACGGAACTTCGTTACAGTACTACAACGAGAACTAGAGGTAGTTGTGTTACCAGGGAAATGCCGAGTAAGTGTCACTCTGACGATCTGAGTTTTTTGAAAGGACCAAGCTCAACAGGAAAAACTTGTGTGATTAATGCGTAAGGTAAAAATTCAAACGCAGCTTTAAACAGCCTTAAACAGCTTTTTAATATGCTTAATAAGAGGCAAGACCGTAAAGTGATTATGTTGGACCAGTGTAAAACAAAACGTAGGCAAACAAAACCATCTCAAAACCGCACTCTTTAAAGTTCTATATGAACCAACATTTAATTGATCTTGGTCATAGCAATCAAACAAGCTCCATCTAGATTGGTAAACGGACATGATATTTTATATGGAAATCTTGACGTTCACATTAATTTAAAAACCCAAATTTATAATTGGGACTAGACTACTATTTGCATAGTAGTCTAGTCAAGAATGTTTAGATGACTAATTGTAAATTACATAAATAATTAACAATGTTTTTTAAGCTTTTTTTGTGTGGTAGCACTCAACTAGGATTTCTAAAATATTAATATGTTTTTGCCAGGTACATCATGGTAACGCGGTCCAAATGTATTTTATTAACCATCAGTACCGCTCGTGGACAAAACATATTTTGCAACATACAAAACATAACATCAACAAGATAATATCAAAAGGTTGTGGTATGTGTATAACAATTAATTTTCTTGCATGATCTCGAATACAATAAAGTACGAACGAACAAATTGGTTTTAGTTAAAAGCTTGACAAAGAAGATGGTTTTAATTAAAATCATACACAAAAAAACAGTATAACAAGAGATTATATTTGGGTCAAGGAAATAAAGGTACAAGATGATAAAGTGGGATGATTTAGAATTAATACTAAATTTTCATAAAGTTGCATAAGCATGTTCTAGTTGGTTGGTTAGAAACCAACACAAACAATCGAAATTCAGTAATTAAATTTTTAGTTAATTTTTATCATGATAAAATAATCAATTAATTTATCATATCAATACTAAATTGGTTCATTGGTTAAATTAAAAAAATATTAGTCCAAGTAGTCGAGGGGCATTCATAAAATTATTAGATACATCTGAATCAGCATGATAATATTCTCGTATTCTTGATGCATTTGTTTTTTTGTGTCTAGTTCAGCATCATTTAATGCACATTTTTAGACGTTTTTTTAACACTTAATTGGATTTTTTTCAAGTAAAATGCTATAAGTGAAATTTTTAAGTGAAAGCCATTTTCCAGACGTTTCTTTGACTTGGAAGAAACCTTAAAGTTGAGTGTTGTCTAACCAATACTTCGATCACTTGTCACTTAGCAAGGTATACTGCACATTTTACCAAATGGCACTGAACTTATTGATGCAGAAAACTGTTTATGATAATTAAATATGACATAAACTGCCAAATAATTATTTCTAACTCATAATGCAAAGTTCCAAAGTTGTTGGAGTTATTGATAATTTTTATCTATAATCAATACTTAGAAGGCTCTAAAATACCTTGCAAATATCATTTTTTTCGATTTCGAGATTTTCGTTATCGATTTTTGTTGCAAGAAAATACAACACTCGACTTCGATAAAATTGGAGTCAAAGCTAAAAAGCTACACATATCTACCCATATCTCTGGGACACCGCGTCTTCTATAGGAGTATGAATTGCTGACCAAATTGTTATTGCGACTATAAAATAAATCGTTCTGGAGAGGGAAATCGTCAAAGTTAAATAATGGCTTAGTTTAAATTTCACGGTAAGATATTGTGTCACATCACAAAAGAGATGCTGAAAGTAGTAAAAAAGCTCTACTTTGAAATGAGTAGTTTAAAAAGTTGGGGATTTAAATAAAAGTGAACTTATTCGAGGGTTTCGTGGTAGCACTTTATTGATATTTTGAATACACTGAATGATTGTTTACTATAGTTACCCCCTGTAAATTAGGGTAAGTAAATTTATTTACTTTTCCTAACTGAGATGAGACAACGTTTAAATGGAGCTCCAACAACGCCTACGATAGTCAAAATTGTAAATAATATTATACTTGGATCCATATTTCGGATGAAATATCAATGGAAATTACGAAATTCTTAAAAATGGCAGAAATAAAAGTGAACCATATCCGGAGTTTACTGCATCAAGCACAACTATGCATAATTGAGAAACAGTCTAGTTATCAGTAGTCGCAGAAATTACAGCAAGTGTATTGAACAACAGGAGCATTATGGATCAACTGCAAGAAAAACTATGGAAATTCCAGAGGAACATCAAGTTGATATCCCGTATATCATATACAACAACGGCATGATATAATTAGTGCAGAAGTAGATGAGACGACACCAATGCTTCAAGAGGCAACACCACAATAATCAGCACAACGAAGCGGCATCATCAATAATAAAATTGATCAACCAGAATTAATATTGCCACTCATCGAAATATCATATCATATCAATGGGCAATATAATGAATATGCAACGTTTTGCGACAGATTTGAGACAGGTTTGTGCTCGAAAACAAAAATCTCAGTGACACGCACATAATCAGCTACCTCGAAACTTATGTTAAAGGAGAGGCAGCAAAACTTTTAAGTTTCCAATAACAGAAATAAACTACACAGATGCGTGCAAAATACTGATGAATCGGTACAATAACAGGAGTGTAATCAACCATGTGAATACATTACAGTAAAGTACAGTAAAAAAATTGCATGCCACGATGGCAGAAAATCCGTATGCCTCGAAGAACTTAGGCATCGATACAACAACATGGAATGCCATATTGCCTGATCAAGGCAGCTAGTCGTATTGGATATGCAATACAGATATACGTTCTTTAATAGATCCAGGGTCACAATCAACGTTCATTACCCAAAAAGCCGCCGAGTTACTAAATTTAACAAAATTTCGTATAAATCTGCAAGTCAGTGGAATTGGTGGAATGACGGCTAGCAATATAAAATATAAGGTGTTTATTACAATATCACCAAATTACTCATGAAATTTCAAGCAAATAGTAGAAGCGTTTGTTTTACCAAAATTGACTGAACGTCTGCCAGCGAGCTAATATTGGCAGATCTGAACTACGAGACACCTTCATAACTAGTGGGGCCAACACTGTAACAGGATCTATTTCCGATCATAACAAGATGGAGGAAATACAAACCAACGAACCGATATGTTATATTCGAAATAGCCAAAATGTGCAATTCATTAAATTGATTTTCTCTTACTATTATTCTTGGTAAGCTTATATTTCAAGAATTATGAATAACAGTTCTTGATCTGCGGGTATTCGACAGGTTGCACAATGATTTTTAAAAAATCTGAAGCAAGCTGCGGCTATAGTAGTAGGAACACACCTAGAGCGTGGGTTTGGTGTCACTGTAGGACATTTCATGGGCGATTTATTCGGTGTTTTAAATGAGAGAGATGCAGAATATTACGAACAACTAATATAAAATCTGAAGAATAGAAGCGAAACATTACTCTAATAAGCACGAAACCAAATCTCGATTATTTACTCAACTATAAATATTATGTAGCATAATAGTGAGCAAATAAGACAACAATTAAATGCTATGAACAACCACATGAGTCTATTGTTTGACACAGTGAATAACTTCACAACCGATAATGTGAACCTCCACAAAACCCCAATGATCAATATTTTAGCTATACCCTTCATATTAATCATTAAACACATAGAGGATACTCAGAGAACCATCATTGAAGTACTCACGCATGCGCATAATGGTAAAATAAATTCAAAATAAATTTCTCCTACACTTCGGTCTCGCTACCTGGTTATCATCTAGCTGATGTTTACGAAGTGATATAAGAAGGTTCGAGAGTTGTGACAAACATGGTGATATTTAACATTCAGGTACCCATAATTCAATCTCAATCTTCAGTGTATTGTCATTAACCCTGATAGATCAATATATAATATTGCTCCTGGGTGCACCCATGTCTTGGATGTATTTCAATAGGCTAGGCGTTAACCGTCTATAGCCAATTATACATTGGTTTATATTCCAACGTTGTAACTATTTAGAAATCATCAACTGTTTCTATAGTTTTCCTCCACGCGGTAACACCTAGGCTTCGTTGTCTTGTATGATTAATGTAGCACAATGGCTGAACTTCTAGAGGCGAGTGTAATAACATAATAACACTGTAAACAACAAAATACAATGGAAAAACAAACAAGGAACTTAATACTTTAGGTGGCAGACCTGATGTTCAGGAAAATTCAATCTCTTCGGAGGTCAGTCCCATGAATCCTAGGGCGGCCCAAACATTGCTACAAAATTCTACCAACGATCAAAAGAGTTACGAGGAACAAGTTTCATTCCGAAAGAGCTCTATTACAATCAGATCACCAAGCAATATAGTATTTGAAAAAATGCATCCTTCAATGAAAAAGAACTTCATTATCCAGAACAAATGCCGAGTGCATCAACAAATATTATAAACAGTGAGGTGCTGTTAAATAAATTAATAATCCCAACTGGTTGCTGCGGCTATTTCCAGTCTATCAACAGAATAATAGATTTAATGTTCTGAGTTAAGGAAAAAATTGCACAGTTAAGAAAGAACTGGAAAACGAAGTTTCCGGTGCTGATAACTACAATGCTGTGTTTTGTGAAAAAAATCAACTGTCATTTGCAATATTGCCTTTATTGCTACTATCAATCAGAAATTTATGAACCTATGGCCTTTTAAGAGAATTATAGGTTGTGTTTGAAAATATACAGAATGCAGTTACTCATCAATGCTTTTGAAAATAGCCTAATTCATTATTTACACATGTGTAATTTTTCAAAATTGTTCGAAAACTGTTGAAGTGGTACCAACCAGCTATGGCCCTTTTTATCTCGTTCATTATTATTAAAATTTAAAATAAAATAAAAAATTATACAAACAACATAATATAAGCTTTTCATAATTTTCAATAAATTAATTATCCATTTTACGATTTAATTCAATATATAAATTAAAAAACAAATAATTTTTATTTACTATTATTATTGCATTATTTGCGTTATTTATTTTAATTTTTTTGTTTATTTGTATAGCTTTTTATTTTACTTGCAAATATATAAAATAATAATAAATTAATACATAATTTATATAAATTATATGAACCTGGTTAATAAAAAATTATTAAATTTTAAATATAAATTAATTTATTTAATATATTTCGAACTATTATAATTCTATTAGTTTATTGTAGTTTTAGAATTATGTATTTAATAGCATTTGAAATAAAAAATCTAAAAAGTAAAACAATTGATTTTTAAAAAGTGGTTGATTTATGGTACATATCGTATTTCTGTATAAATTATATCTGTACCTTATCGAGAAGATTCTTCCAGATGACGACAGGTTCCGGTTTTCCTATTACAGCATCAAAGATAAAATATTTTCGAGTTTCAAAGAATGCACACTCCTCGATAGTTAATAGCACTAACTTTGATTATAATTTTTAATATTTTCCACGCGTCTGGGTAACTGTGGTGTTTTCTTAGGTAAATTGGTTGATAGTTCTGGTTGCTAATGATGGTGCTGAGCTTGTGCCATATATTACTGTCTTTAATTCAAAATGGTTTACGGGAATATCAGGTGTTTTTCGTCAAATTAGCCTTTAGATTTTACCGACTTCTGCACTAAATACTATTTTGTGAATAAGAAAGCGTATCAGAATGTTACTTAATAAATTTAGTATTATTGGTCATGTAAGCAGGTTACCGTTTGAAAAAATCCTGAGATGGTTTAGGGCGAAGCGTAAAAAACTACTTACAGTTGCATAGCTAAAGATGTTTCATTGTATTCCCCATGATGTGGTAGATACTCACTAAAAAATTTGTGTCTCCATACCCTGTAACCGCCTGATAGTAATTCCAATTGAGTAACTTGGTGTGTTCTGCTCGGGTTTAAAGGTTAATTTCACCATAAACTGATTGTCATGAGAGGCGATTGTTTTGAACAGACCTTCACAGATTTGATGTTGTGGTAACAAAGGAGCTCTCCTTTAAACTTCTTCGGGCTCCCATAATGTTTTCACATTTTGGTTTAAAATGGTATAATTGACACCAATTTTAGAGGCTGTAATTGAACCAACGTTTGCTAATGCCATCGAAGAACTCCATGGACATTGCATGCCAATTATTGGGTATTAAGTATGCAGATATCTGGATTTTATAGTAAGATTTAAAATTTGGTAAAATGGATATTACAAAAATTCCTAGTGGATCTTGTAGTGACAAGATCCACTATGCCTCAAATATGGATTTTCCAACACTTGTTTCATTCCTATATTTCCTGAACCAATGCTTCTATTAGAGTGTTTTAAGACACTGAATCGATTACATCTTGCACGTTTACCGTAGCGGTTGGTAGTATATGGCTGAATTTATGGTTTGGTTGGATTGAAGCCATACTGAAAAAGATATCAACTCATTGGTAAATGTTTTTTGTAATGGTTTTCACTGGCATCGCTATTATATTCATAAATTCAATCAATCTAGGCATAATGGAAATTCTACATTTGATGTTTTCTTATTGGGCTCTGAAGTGACCTAGCTTTGAGAATGTTATTACGGTTATGAATATTTTAAAATCGCTGTGAGTAAAGTAAATTTTTATATCTGCATTTATATCGAAAGTATATATATGGTCCTGTTTCCTTTTTTTCATTTGTGCTAGTATTGGTCCTGTCGTATGAGACTGTACTATCGTTTGATCTTCAGCCAGTAATAACGATATCCTCCTGGGTCACCTAGTTTTGTTTTTGTTGTGTCAATTAGCGAAACATGAAATAAGGTAAGCACGAAAGCTATGCTGTATCTCCACTAGTATCTGTTTAACACCAGATGCTATTTTAATGCAGTTTAAATTTGTAGTCCATCGAAAAATAGTGCAAGAAGATGTAGCCAATTTGTAAAGTTACAGGAGTTTGTTGGAATACAGGAGTTTGTTGAAATAAATTTTTGGTTGATACTCATGTGGATACAATAAATCTTACAGAGCAAATGAAAAGACCAAGCATTTCAAATATTTAACTGCAAGTACGCCATTATTTTCAATGATGATTTTCAAGTGTTTCTATTTATTTTTTCTAAGAGGATCAATGCCTTTTTCGCTTGCAGATCCTGTTTTATTGCTACTAAATACAAATTGGCTAGGTGTTGGTTATGTTGCATCAAATAGTTTTTTGAAAAGAAATTATTTTAAATTTCATTTAACATGTAAGATAATAATTGCATGCAATCAATGTCACCACCTCTTTATGCCATATATCAATATCTGAAAATTGTAATTTGCGATCATTTAATTAAATAGCTGAGCCAGCTCAATGGATCAATGCCTGCGTTTCGAGTTAATACCCAACGTATTTTGTTGAACTGACGATTTTAGCAATAAGTTTACATCTATGATGTCATGGATATTTTTCTATAGCTCATTTACATAAATGAGATATTGGATTTGTCTTCGGTTGAAACATGAACCTTGATAATCGTTGTTTTAAACATACTAGTATGTACTTAATACTTGAATTCTCTTTTGATGGATGCAAATTGCTAGAATAACTAAAAAATAAATTAACTTTTTTTAATTCAAAAGGATTGTTTGTGATATCACATCAATGAGCTTCTAAATTGGTAGGCAATGATCATCAGTCACCAGTTGCAAAATTGCAATGAAAGTTTTAATACAAATCAGACATTACAATAAAAATAATTTGTCAGAAAATCCGTCAGTTCCACCCAGTATAGACTTTACTTATGGAAAAATTAATATTTAAAAAAGTATTTTTGGTAAAAAGTCCTGTTTTCCTATTGGTCATGCTTTCTAGAAACACCATTTAGAAAATTTGTATACGAAAAAAATTTGAGTAGCCATTTCAGGATATTTAGTTAAAGAGTTCTTCGAAGACCCCATAACATTTAAGATAAATTTCTTACTTTTTAAATACAAGGTGGAAACCTCCGTTTAAACATCGACACGGTGCTCAACACTCGGATGATATTTATCAGTTTTGTTCACCGTTACGAGACATAGTTAGAAGAACAAGCTTACGGCTATTTAAAAATTAGCTCGGAAAAAATATATTGCGACTTCGATTGTTTTTGACGTCAGAATTAATTTTTTGTAGAAATTAATTGACTCAGACAAATATATTACCACATGATCAACTTGGACACGATCAACGTATGACTCCTACTTAAAATCCAACATGAATCAAGTACTTTCATAATGGATCATTTTTAGGAAAATTTATATTATGTCCTTACAATATTTTAAAAGCATCAAATGTCATCATTGAGAGTAGTGTCATGATATTTGGATCCAAACGTCATTATCACGGCGGGAATAAATAAGATCGTAAATTTTGTACTTATTGTAGTAAACGAATAAAGAAGTTATCACTTTTGTAACGTTCTATGGGGCTACGCTGATGTACCTCCAATACTGTCGAATTGTAAAATTAGAAAGTACCACTATTGACACTTAATGATGACAAACTATTTTTCATATATAGAAAACAGTTACCAGCTAGCATATATTTCATACTTGTAAACGATCTTATAAAACCCGATAAACCTTTTAAATTCTTATCGGATTTAATTCAATTAACCGCAACCATAATGAAATAGTTTTTCATACAAAAAATATATGTAAATATTTTGCTATAGCATCTTGCTTCGAGCTCAAAGGAAACAAATTGGTGATAACCTTTTGAACTAAACCAACAACAACAATTTAGAGAGAGAAAAAAAATTTTTGTTTGTGTTTAGAGAGCTGCTGCTGATATATAATCTGCAATAAGCTTTCGTTTCTATTATATTATCCACAGCAAAATAAGATTAGTTCATGAGAAAAAAAAATTTTGTGAGAAAAAAAAATTTTGTTGTTGTCGAAGGTGAAAATTTATCCAACAAATGAGTTTCGTTATACGCTTGGGTTATAAGACGTATACGAAATGAAACTTAACGTAATGTTATTAAAGAAAACCAAATCTTAAAATTGAGGTGATTATGTTATATCCAACAACAACGTTTTGTGAAAAATAATTTGGAAATTTTTAAAATAGTAATCGCAATAAAGAGAAAAATGGTTTTGTCGCTGTTCGACAAAGAGTTTTCCAATTTGTTTTGTGGTAAAAACCCGCAACGGTTATCTTTTAAACGATTCTATAATTACCGACTATTTATGTCATTTTTCAATCGTCCACATAAACGAGATTTTCGGTTTATGGTTCGTTTCGTTATTCCATCTTGAAAAAAACGCTTAATAGAGATAAATAATTTTTGCCACTAAGTATTTTCATTTAAGTTTTCTTTTATACAAAATCAATCAATTGTAAATTAAAATTTTTGTTCGATGAAATAAGACGTTCGATACAAATGAGGAAATTA
The DNA here is from genome assembly GCA_963556175.1 of Tipula confusa. Classification (NCBI taxonomy): domain Eukaryota; kingdom Metazoa; phylum Arthropoda; class Insecta; order Diptera; family Tipulidae; genus Tipula; species Tipula confusa. Next base: position 106,544,695 of record OY744476.1, on the reverse strand, counting down.
CAAGCATGAGAAGCAGAAACATTATGTTGTTGGGCGGAATAATGAAAATTGTATTGAAAAACGTAATTGAATGGATCGGGATTAAGTTAAGAAATTTTTTGTTGTATTTGCTTTACTTACTTTACACGTTTTCAGTATATTATATCTGAATTGTAGATAGACGAGCTATCGATGAAGATATAAAAAATCTATCGAGATAATCATTTCCTGGTTTCATTGGATTCTATTTATGATATTACCGAGAATTGTTCATGATACTCGTATCAATTCGAATTTTATGGTTTTTCTGTATAAATGATAATGGATGATATACCGTAAATTGGTTTCAATTTTTCACCCATCAACATTATAATTGATTGCAAGGGGCCATTATATAAATCCTACATATTCTAACTTTTTTTTTACTTCTAAGACGTAGCCGTAGATTTTTTACAGATGACAATAATGAATATAATAGTATACTTGCCAAGTACTTTCGATTTTATGAATATTTGTTAGTAACGATTATTGTAAGGAAAAAAACTAAATAACAGTCATGCTTTGAATCCACTTTGACAATAAGAAATAAATTATTAGGGAGATATACTATAATACCACTACGTTCTTTGCTGTTAAATCACCATCCTTAAAAGTATCAACAAAGAAGAACTAGATCCCACCCAAATTTAACAAAACCTCTGCTAATGTTTTAGAATGCACGGATTAGGATTGGCACAAGTAGAACATGTGGTCATTGAATACACCGAGCGTATTTAATAGCACTACAGCAGCCATGAAATGGCTATTGTTTGAAATTTGTTGCTCTCTAAACTCAATGGCCAAAATGTGGAGACCTCGCCATCTTGCTGTTTAATTTCAAAGAGGTCGGGAACCGTACCTGAAGATAACCGTAAGCTACGTTTAGGTATGCGACGAGCAAACCTGCCAATGATTAGTATTCATGAACCAACGGATGTTATCCAACCTATATAGATAAAGAATCATTATGTAACAATTTAGAATATCTGATGCGATAACCGGATCACGACGTTAGAATAGTTGTTGGTGACTTAATGATCGCGGATGATCTCATTGTATCTAGAGATAAATAACTAGATAATTAAACATTCACTTGGAACAGGAATGTAAGACGTGCTAAAGTTAAACTCACCATGTCTTAATTTCTACGGAAAGATCTCACATATTATCCAAGATATAAGATCATATTGGTAGGCTACCAATTTAGTTTGAGGTGATCATTAGTTGGTTACTGCAAAGCAAAAATGGCAGTTATCGTGCAGGTCAAAGATCACAAGAAAACGAATCGTACGTTTTAAATTTGAAGGTGTGATAAAAAGCAAAAGTATTGTCAAAAGCAAGCACCGTCCTACTGATATGAACGCCCAATAGGAGATTTTCAAATATTTAGTTACCAGTGCCTTCTAAGCGAGTCTTGCAATGAAGCAACAGAATACAGCCTCAATATAAAAGCGAATATTTTTCACAATCGCATTCAAAAACAAAGCGGTTATTTCAAAGAGAATGGCTAAGCAAATTAGTAAAGAAAAAAGCGTAAATGAAGTTAAGTGTTTTAAAAACCGTTTAAACATCGATATATTAGTTGACACTGGAAAGTAGGATATCTCTGATTTAAGGAATATTCGACATGTGTCAATACTGTAGCTTAAAGACAAATATGGACTGCGCCAATACGCATGTTTATGCCGAGTTTTGAAACAAATCGTTCTCCTGGAGTTGATTGTGGAGCGGCATATCTTCTTAGTATGGCTTAAAAACCAATTTCTAATATAATACATAGTATGAATACATAAAGTACCACCATCATAAGAAAAAAACAATTTACCAATTGATATTTCAGATATCGGGTCGATAGAATATCGTCAACATTTGGTATAAATATTTGGGATGGCTTATGGTCTGATTACAAATTACACGAAACGCGACTTGCAAATTACACAAAGTTTTAAAATAAATTAAATAAATTAAATAAATTAAATAAATTAAATAAATTAAATAAATTAAATAAATTAAATAAATTAAATAAATTAAATAAATTAAATAAATTAAATAAATTAAATAAATTAAATAAATTAAATAAATTAAATAAATTAAATAAATTAAATAAATTAAATAAATTAAATAAATTAAATAAATTAAATAAATTAAATAAATTAAATAAATTAAATAAATTAAATAAATTAAATAAATTAAATAAATTAAATAAATTAAATAAATTAAATAAATTAAATAAATTAAATAAATTAAATAAATTAAATAAATTAAATAAATTAAATAAATTAAATAAATTAAATAAATTAAATAAATTAAATAAATTAAATAAATTAAATAAATTAAATAAATTAAATAAATTAAATAAATTAAATAAATTAAATAAATTAAATAAATTAAATAAATTAAATAAATTAAATAAATTAAATAAATTAAATAAATTAAATAAATTAAATAAATTAAATAAATTAAATAAATTAAATAAATTAAATAAATTAAATAAATTAAATAAATTAAATAAATTAAATAAATTAAATAAATTAAATAAATTAAATAAATTAAATAAATTAAATAAATTAAATAAATTAAATAAATTAAATAAATTAAATAAATTAAATAAATTAAATAAATTAAATAAATTAAATAAATTAAATAAATTAAATAAATTAAATAAATTAAATAAATTAAATAAATTAAATAAATTAAATAAATTAAATAAATTAAATAAATTAAATAAATTAAATAAATTAAATAAATTAAATAAATTAAATAAATTAAATAAATTAAATAAATTAAATAAATTAAATAAATTAAATAAATTAAATAAATTAAATAAATTAAATAAATTAAATAAATTAAATAAATTAAATAAATTAAATAAATTAAATAAATTAAATAAATTAAATAAATTAAATAAATTAAATAAATTAAATAAATTAAATAAATTAAATAAATTAAATAAATTAAATAAATTAAATAAATTAAATAAATTAAATAAATTAAATAAATTAAATAAATTAAATAAATTAAATAAATTAAATAAATTAAATAAATTAAATAAATTAAATAAATTAAATAAATTAAATAAATTAAATAAATTAAATAAATTAAATAAATTAAATAAATTAAATAAATTAAATAAATTAAATAAATTAAATAAATTAAATAAATTAAATAAATTAAATAAATTAAATAAATTAAATAAATTAAATAAATTAAATAAATTAAATAAATTAAATAAATTAAATAAATTAAATAAATTAAATAAATTAAATAAATTAAATAAATTAAATAAATTAAATAAATTAAATAAATTAAATAAATTAAATAAATTAAATAAATTAAATAAATTAAATAAATTAAATAAATTAAATAAATTAAATAAATTAAATAAATTAAATAAATTAAATAAATTAAATAAATTAAATAAATTAAATAAATTAAATAAATTAAATAAATTAAATAAATTAAATAAATTAAATAAATTAAATAAATTAAATAAATTAAATAAATTAAATAAATTAAATAAATTAAATAAATTAAATAAATTAAATAAATTAAATAAATTAAATAAATTAAATAAATTAAATAAATTAAATAAATTAAATAAATTAAATAAATTAAATAAATTAAATAAATTAAATAAATTAAATAAATTAAATAAATTAAATAAATTAAATAAATTAAATAAATTAAATAAATTAAATAAATTAAATAAATTAAATAAATTAAATAAATTAAATAAATTAAATAAATTAAATAAATTAAATAAATTAAATAAATTAAATAAATTAAATAAATTAAATAAATTAAATAAATTAAATAAATTAAATAAATTAAATAAATTAAATAAATTAAATAAATTAAATAAATTAAATAAATTAAATAAATTAAATAAATTAAATAAATTAAATAAATTAAATAAATTAAATAAATTAAATAAATTAAATAAATTAAATAAATTAAATAAATTAAATAAATTAAATAAATTAAATAAATTAAATAAATTAAATAAATTAAATAAATTAAATAAATTAAATAAATTAAATAAATTAAATAAATTAAATAAATTAAATAAATTAAATAAATTAAATAAATTAAATAAATTAAATAAATTAAATAAATTAAATAAATTAAATAAATTAAATAAATTAAATAAATTAAATAAATTAAATAAATTAAATAAATTAAATAAATTAAATAAATTAAATAAATTAAATAAATTAAATAAATTAAATAAATTAAATAAATTAAATAAATTAAATAAATTAAATAAATTAAATAAATTAAATAAATTAAATAAATTAAATAAATTAAATAAATTAAATAAATTAAATAAATTAAATAAATTAAATAAATTAAATAAATTAAATAAATTAAATAAATTAAATAAATTAAATAAATTAAATAAATTAAATAAATTAAATAAATTAAATAAATTAAATAAATTAAATAAATTAAATAAATTAAATAAATTAAATAAATTAAATAAATTAAATAAATTAAATAAATTAAATAAATTAAATAAATTAAATAAATTAAATAAATTAAATAAATTAAATAAATTAAATAAATTAAATAAATTAAATAAATTAAATAAATTAAATAAATTAAATAAATTAAATAAATTAAATAAATTAAATAAATTAAATAAATTAAATAAATTAAATAAATTAAATAAATTAAATAAATTAAATAAATTAAATAAATTAAATAAATTAAATAAATTAAATAAATTAAATAAATTAAATAAATTAAATAAATTAAATAAATTAAATAAATTAAATAAATTAAATAAATTAAATAAATTAAATAAATTAAATAAATTAAATAAATTAAATAAATTAAATAAATTAAATAAATTAAATAAATTAAATAAATTAAATAAATTAAATAAATTAAATAAATTAAATAAATTAAATAAATTAAATAAATTAAATAAATTAAATAAATTAAATAAATTAAATAAATTAAATAAATTAAATAAATTAAATAAATTAAATAAATTAAATAAATTAAATAAATTAAATAAATTAAATAAATTAAATAAATTAAATAAATTAAATAAATTAAATAAATTAAATAAATTAAATAAATTAAATAAATTAAATAAATTAAATAAATTAAATAAATTAAATAAATTAAATAAATTAAATAAATTAAATAAATTAAATAAATTAAATAAATTAAATAAATTAAATAAATTAAATAAATTAAATAAATTAAATAAATTAAATAAATTAAATAAATTAAATAAATTAAATAAATTAAATAAATTAAATAAATTAAATAAATTAAATAAATTAAATAAATTAAATAAATTAAATAAATTAAATAAATTAAATAAATTAAATAAATTAAATAAATTAAATAAATTAAATAAATTAAATAAATTAAATAAATTAAATAAATTAAATAAATTAAATAAATTAAATAAATTAAATAAATTAAATAAATTAAATAAATTAAATAAATTAAATAAATTAAATAAATTAAATAAATTAAATAAATTAAATAAATTAAATAAATTAAATAAATTAAATAAATTAAATAAATTAAATAAATTAAATAAATTAAATAAATTAAATAAATTAAATAAATTAAATAAATTAAATAAATTAAATAAATTAAATAAATTAAATAAATTAAATAAATTAAATAAATTAAATAAATTAAATAAATTAAATAAATTAAATAAATTAAATAAATTAAATAAATTAAATAAATTAAATAAATTAAATAAATTAAATAAATTAAATAAATTAAATAAATTAAATAAATTAAATAAATTAAATAAATTAAATAAATTAAATAAATTAAATAAATTAAATAAATTAAATAAATTAAATAAATTAAATAAATTAAATAAATTAAATAAATTAAATAAATTAAATAAATTAAATAAATTAAATAAATTAAATAAATTAAATAAATTAAATAAATTAAATAAATTAAATAAATTAAATAAATTAAATAAATTAAATAAATTAAATAAATTAAATAAATTAAATAAATTAAATAAATTAAATAAATTAAATAAATTAAATAAATTAAATAAATTAAATAAATTAAATAAATTAAATAAATTAAATAAATTAAATAAATTAAATAAATTAAATAAATTAAATAAATTAAATAAATTAAATAAATTAAATAAATTAAATAAATTAAATAAATTAAATAAATTAAATAAATTAAATAAATTAAATAAATTAAATAAATTAAATAAATTAAATAAATTAAATAAATTAAATAAATTAAATAAATTAAATAAATTAAATAAATTAAATAAATTAAATAAATTAAATAAATTAAATAAATTAAATAAATTAAATAAATTAAATAAATTAAATAAATTAAATAAATTAAATAAATTAAATAAATTAAATAAATTAAATAAATTAAATAAATTAAATAAATTAAATAAATTAAATAAATTAAATAAATTAAATAAATTAAATAAATTAAATAAATTAAATAAATTAAATAAATTAAATAAATTAAATAAATTAAATAAATTAAATAAATTAAATAAATTAAATAAATTAAATAAATTAAATAAATTAAATAAATTAAATAAATTAAATAAATTAAATAAATTAAATAAATTAAATAAATTAAATAAATTAAATAAATTAAATAAATTAAATAAATTAAATAAATTAAATAAATTAAATAAATTAAATAAATTAAATAAATTAAATAAATTAAATAAATTAAATAAATTAAATAAATTAAATAAATTAAATAAATTAAATAAATTAAATAAATTAAATAAATTAAATAAATTAAATAAATTAAATAAATTAAATAAATTAAATAAATTAAATAAATTAAATAAATTAAATAAATTAAATAAATTAAATAAATTAAATAAATTAAATAAATTAAATAAATTAAATAAATTAAATAAATTAAATAAATTAAATAAATTAAATAAATTAAATAAATTAAATAAATTAAATAAATTAAATAAATTAAATAAATTAAATAAATTAAATAAATTAAATAAATTAAATAAATTAAATAAATTAAATAAATTAAATAAATTAAATAAATTAAATAAATTAAATAAATTAAATAAATTAAATAAATTAAATAAATTAAATAAATTAAATAAATTAAATAAATTAAATAAATTAAATAAATTAAATAAATTAAATAAATTAAATAAATTAAATAAATTAAATAAATTAAATAAATTAAATAAATTAAATAAATTAAATAAATTAAATAAATTAAATAAATTAAATAAATTAAATAAATTAAATAAATTAAATAAATTAAATAAATTAAATAAATTAAATAAATTAAATAAATTAAATAAATTAAATAAATTAAATAAATTAAATAAATTAAATAAATTAAATAAATTAAATAAATTAAATAAATTAAATAAATTAAATAAATTAAATAAATTAAATAAATTAAATAAATTAAATAAATTAAATAAATTAAATAAATTAAATAAATTAAATAAATTAAATAAATTAAATAAATTAAATAAATTAAATAAATTAAATAAATTAAATAAATTAAATAAATTAAATAAATTAAATAAATTAAATAAATTAAATAAATTAAATAAATTAAATAAATTAAATAAATTAAATAAATTAAATAAATTAAATAAATTAAATAAATTAAATAAATTAAATAAATTAAATAAATTAAATAAATTAAATAAATTAAATAAATTAAATAAATTAAATAAATTAAATAAATTTATTTATATGGAAAACAATGATTTTCAGAATCTCGTGGAATGTCATTTGAGATTTCGAAACGGTAACAGAATTACGTGGTTACCTCGGGATGATAAACTTGTATCGCAAGTTTCTTTCACATGTAGCCAAAGAACAAGCCATTCTAATTGAACAACTAATCGGATCAAAGAAGAATGACAAACGTTACATTGTATGGTCGGATCAAATGACAGATGCATATAAGTTGTCTAAACAACGGTTAGTCAATGCCACTCTTTTGAGCTATCCGTCACCCAACGCTAAACTGGCAGTAACTATTGATGCTTCAGATAACTCCATCGGGCCGTAATTCAACAATATGTTGATGATACCTGGCAACCAGTAAGTTTGTTTTCAGTCAAGCTAAACGAAACTCAAAAGCAATGCAGCACATATAATATATGAAGCCTTTAGTTTACGCATCCCTAAAGAATACACAGAAAGCATCTCCAAGGCAACTTGGACATTATACTTCTTAATGACCTTATACTTCAATTTACATCCGTTATTTAGTACGTTAGTGAAAAAGACAACGTCGTAGCAGATGCGCTTTATAGAATCAATGCAATAACGATTGACGCAGCAACATAGAGTATCAACGAATCTGGGAAGATCAACAAACAGATGATGAATTACAAACTGTCATCTAAACCGAGAATTCAGTTAAAATGGTAAAATGTTCAGTATTTGGTACAACAAACATGTCTTCTACCGGACGAACAAGACCACATATTCTTCTATATATCCAAGTATTAAAGCTACAGGAACCATGGTCTCACAGAAATATTTTTGGTCTGGAATTAAATCAGACTATTGAAAATGGTCACCGTGTGGTCCGAAGTGTCAAAACGCAACAATTACTAGACACCTAAAGAGTTAGACACCGCTAGAGGGAATCCGGTACTATCTGACAATCATTGATCGCTAGACAAGATAGCCTGAAGATATACCCGTGCCAGAAATTAGAGCTGACACTGTTGTTGAAGCAGTTTTTAGATATTAGATCTGTCGTTATGGTATACCTACTTTTATAGTTACAGATCGTGGTTCACAATTTGAATCTCACCTAATCAATCAATTATCGAAGCTATTAGGATTCAAGCGGAAAAGAACAACCGCATATAACCCAGCCAGCAACGGATTAATCGAAAGATGGCATCGTTGTTTTAACCCCGTAATCATGGGCTTATGTAAAGTTTTTCGCGAGGATTTTGGAACTACCTCAGCATTTTTATTATACGGAAAACAATTGTGATTACCTGGTGACTTTTTACAACCAACTAAGGAAGTGCATTCACAGTCAGAGTTTGCAAGTATTTTGATCAACACATTCAAGGTAATTTCACTAACATTACCAGCATGATGTAAAAAAGAAAATATATTCATATTCAAAGAGCTTAAGGAATGTTCACATGTTTTTGAACGCACTGACGCATATCGTGCGCCTTTTCAACTTCTATATGATGGACCGTTCCCCGTAGTAAATCGTAGTGAGAAATATTTTACAGTTACGATTAAGGGCAAGGATGCAAAAATATCAATTAATCGATTAAAACTGTGTTTCACAGAATTTATTGATTTGTCTCCCGTGCCGACTAGTATCTCAAAAGACAATACTCTTGTCCCACATTCTACATACACTAGCCAAGCTAAGGTTATAACAAACAGTATCTGTAAACCAACTCGTAAGCATAGTGTTACTTTCGTATTAAAACCAATAGTACATGTTATACCCAACCAAATGACCAGATATGGACGCATAAGCAAACCACCACAACATTACGTTCCTTCGAACTAAAAAGGGAGTGATGTAGCGTAGTTAGCTTATGTTCGTTACGTACTTAAGTTAGGAAAACATAAATATCTGACAGATGGCGTTGTAGTATATTAAAAATAAAAAGCAAGATTTTGATTTCATTATTGCGATAGCAAGGAGATAACATGGTGCACGATAAGATATTGGCTATCTAAAGAGTAAGAGTATAAAGTAAAATTATAAATTAAATTATTATTAAAATATAAAATAATTGTAAATCGAAATTATTCGAATGTTAATCAAGTGGAAATTACAAAGGAAGAAAGGTGTACCAATCTATTCGTTCATTCACAATTGTAAGAACACGCTACAAGCAAACTGTTTTAAGTATTTGACTAATTTATCCATAAAGCAAAGGTAGCAGGGTAAACATTTGGAAAAATGTTTGTTTTTATTAGTTTATAATTTTAGTTTTAAGATTATTGTTATTGTGTTTTTATTTTTTTTTATTTTTAAAAGTTGGTGTTTGGCGCCCGTGTCATTCGGAAGGGCCCGTGCATTACAGCCCGGCTGGCCCTGTATATATATATATATATATATATATATATATATATATATATATATATATATACATATATATATATATATATATATATATATATATATATATATATATATATATATATATATATATATATAATATATATAAAATACGTTATAAACCCAAAAATAAAAAAGGGATGGTTTTGTACATTATTAAAATAAAAGGTAATTTCACTTAAAATAATTGTTTTCTTTTCAATTGTTTCCAAACCTGTTTAATATGTACTCGTATAAATGACACAGGTGACTTAATAAGTTAATAACACAACACAACAAAGTGAAGCTTTAAGTATTATTGAATTTTTCATGAATTTGTAAATAATTAAATTTTCATTTTAATGTTATGCAATAATCATAATGATTAAACTTTATGGTAAGTAAAATTAAGTAATTAAATTATTTTTCGGCTTATTTTGATTTTGTTTTTCGCTATCTCTTAATCAAATAATTAAACGGTAAAATTTATACAGTATAGTTCCTGAATGGTAGCCTATCTACCTATGGAATAATAGAAAATCAAAATATACCAAATCATTCCTGCTTAAGGAATTGTTTGGTATCCTGTCATTAGTAGTATTCCAATGAAGCTTTACTTGTCAAAAGTTGAAATAGTTCCTTGAATTTCTGTTATAAATGCGTTGGATCTTTTACAATATCTTCAATTCAGTTTTTCAAATTATTTCAAAATAAAAATTAAAATTCTTTGTTGCCTAACGTATTTGTTTAAGGGTTGCAATATTTAACAAAGACTTTTGTATTGTTATATCGTTATCGCTATTACATGATGTATTAGGTTCAAAAAATTATTGTCTGGTGGAGTTTGTAACTATGAAGAAGAATTCGTAAAGATGGTAGATTGTCCTTCAGAAACAGTTGACGTAATATTCGATGAAGAGGATATTTATGACGACAAAATTTTAACAGTCAATTCAAGTGGTTTGCAAAGGTTCATCAAATTGTTGTCGAAATTTAAAACAATTAAACGGTACCTTCATTCAAGTGATAATAATATTTTAGATACCTCTGATAAGTTTGCAAAGGTATCTCCATAATAGTTCAATCTACTAAATGTGCTTTGTAGCTTCGTATATGTAATCAATCATCAATCGACGAGGAAATAGTTCTTTATTTTGGCCGGCATTCCTGCAAAATATTTATTAAAGGCAAACTAATCAGGTTTGGGTTTAAATTATGATGCTTGTAGTTCATATGTAAGAGCATCACAACGCCAAAATAAGCAGTTTGGTTTCCAGGCGCTGATGTTGCGTTACAGATACTTGATGTCCTGGAGTACCCTTATATACATAATGTTAATTTTATTAAATTGTTTACGTCATATTATGTCTACATTTTGAGCATGAGTTCCTAGCAACAGGTAAAGTGGTTGTGCAAATTGGTTAAGAGGAGCAGTATTGATAACAATAAAAGGAATTACCAAAAGATAAAACAAACCACCATATTTAATACCACTTACCAGATCTTCCATATCCATTAAAATGAGCACGAAGAAGTCACAACATGTATACTAGCCACATGCCTTGGTTGAACCGATAACAAATGGTCATTGTTACAATAGGTAGGAATTAAACCGTATTGCAATTCGTTCAACAAAATAGTGGTAGCCACTCTGGGTTAACGGATTGGAAAAGATAATGTTTACAAAACGACTTCAAATAATTTAAAATTAAATCCGGTTAAATGTCAAAATCACTAAAAATCGAGTCTGTTGTTACTTACCCACTTCAAAATATTTCAAAGGAAATGAAAGCTTATCTATAGTTAAAAGGCTATTATCGACGATTCATAAAAAACTGCTCGGCTATTACCCGATATTTGGTCACTATTTCAAAGTTTATACAGAATGCGAAATGTGAAATTTTTTTTTGAGTTTTGAGAGATGTCATTACTTCTGTAATGTTTACAATCACTACAGATAAAAATATAGTAATGCAATTCGATTTCTTATCTCAAGATGTTAATTCAATAGATTTATCAGTAGCATCTGCTAGTAGAACTTTAACAGTTACCCTACTCTACCATTAAAAAGGAATAGTTTAATCTATTAATCATTTTCGATCTTATATTCATAGTCGTAAGTTTTACGTATAGTTACTTGTGACAACCATCGTTACACACAAACAATTATTCAGATATTTCGTGCACATTCGCATAATTTGCTAACACTACATGTACACTGCACTTCCGAAACTATTTGAGCTTGAAGGTAAAAGGTCTCCCAAAAATGACAACCGAGATAAAGAAACTGCTGCAGAGTTGGAACAACGTGCACTTTCATAGAAACGGTTTCATCACTAAAAGTTATATCAACCCTGACATACCCAACCTACGCTTTAACGAGCCGCAAACAGTCTGCACAGAGCCTGCAAGAGGATATAAATTCAATTTATCAATACATTTTTCAGATCCATTTCCGTAAGATAGTAATAGTAGCTCCACTATCCAACAAGCCACATATTTCAACTCCATTAATTTTTATATTAGTATAAGATCGTTTATCATTGGGTTGTTCCTCTAGGTTTATAGATTAGAACGAAAATATTTAACGGAACGCTGCCTTCCTACTATAAGGTCATCCGGGCTTTTCTCACTTTTTAAGATACTGGGTTTTACTGTCCAATATCCTTTAGATCTCATAAACATCTGCTCAACGGAATTACAGTGTAACGGAGTTAGATTGCCTCGTAGGTATTTTCGCTATAAAACGATTTAGACCGTATACGTAGAAAGTTTCCAGTCCACTGTAATTACGGATCACGCTAGTTTAACTTGGTTGATGACAATGAAAGACCCAACGGGGCAATTGGCACGTTGGAGTCTTCAACTTCAAGCATACAATTTTGACAGTGTGTATACCGTAAAGGAAGCCAAAATTGTGTGCCAGACGTTCTGTCACGCGTTTATATGGACTCTTTGAGTAATATTTCTGTTCCGTCAGATCTAGATTTAAACTCTCCGCATTTTCAAACTACAGAATACTTGGACTATCTGAAATCACTCAAATCTTCTCATTCCAAAAATAATATCAATATTATTGAAGGTAAATTATTTAATAAAATTGATAGGACTAATCCCGATATTCCGACGGATATTTCTGAGTAAAAGCTTGTAGTACCAGAACCATTGAGGTTAAACTAAATCAAATCAGCTCATATTCCACCACAAGCTGCTCATTTAGGTTCTAAAAGGATCCTGGATCATTTAAAAAAATATTATTTTTGGCCTGGACATCTGACATCGCCAAATTCATTAAAGCCTGCACTAGTTGTAAAGAAAGAGTTAGATTGCCTCGTAGGTATTTTGGCTATAAAACGATTTAGACCATACGTAGAAAGTTTCCAGTTCACTGTAATTACGGATCACGCTAGTTTAACTTGGTTGATGACAATGAAAGACCCAACTGGGCGCGATGAAGTCTTCAGCTTCAAGCATACAATTTTGACATTGAGTACCGTAAAGGAAGCCAAAATTGTGTGCCAGACACTCTGTTACGCGTTTATATGGACTCTTTGTGTAATATTTCTGTTCCATTTGATCTAAATTTAAACTTTCCGCATTTTCAATCTAGAGAATATTTGGACTGTCTCAAATCACTCAAATCTTTTAATTCCAAAAATAATATCAATATTATTGATGGTAAAATATTTATTAAAATTCATATGACTAATTCCGATATTCCGACAGGTTTTTCTGAGTGGATGCTTGTAATACCAGAACCATTGAGGTTAATTTTAATCAAATCAGCACGTGTTCAACCACAAGCTGCTCATTTATGTTCTAAAAAGACCCCTTCAAAAGATCATTTAAAAAAATATTATTTTTGGCCTAGACCTCTGAGATCGCAAAATTCATTAAAGCCTGCACTAGTTGTAAAGAAAATAAGGCGATGAATTATTGTAGTATATCTCCCTTATTCTCGTTACCTGCAACATTTCGGCCATTCCAACGAATATATCTTGATTTTATGATACATATTTACTGCCAAATACAGTCCTCAGAGCCACGCATTTGAAAGAGTTAATCTAACTTTATTAGCCTCTATTAGAAATTACATCAAAAAAGATTATCGACTTTGGGATATTCATTTAAACGCTATTACATTTGCCTTCAGAAATACTGTACATGATAGTATCAAATATTCTCCAAATTTCGTAATATTTGGTCAACATCCTATTTTTCATGCTTCAGTTTATCCTATTCTAAAATCAGCCTAAACGCTAACGGTTATAACTATACTCAATTAGACCGGACAAACCAGATGATTTAAGCAAGCTCTTTGGAAGAGTTCAGTACCATCTTGAAGAAGCTCGAAGACGTTCGCATAATCGATATAATTTACGTAACAGAAACCCGGATATACATTGTGGTCAAATTGTTTATGTGAAAAATTTTAAACAGAGTTCTACAGCAGATAACTATGCTTCTAAATTAGCCTCCAAATACATGAAATGTATGATTATAAAATTAGTTAGTCATGTGATGTGCGAGGTGGTGGATAGTTCTGTTAGACCTATTAAAGTTTACCACTTCAAAGATCTAAAACTATAAATAAAAAAATTGTTTAGTTCTATATATATAAAATAACTTTAGCCCTTCTTAAACTAAGAAGTTGGAACTTAATTGGTAATCTTTGGAATAATATAAAATTCAGCAATTGCTGAAAAGTTTGATACTCTGGATGAAATCGTCCATGTGTTCCATTTTTAAGTTTCATTTTTGACCCTGAAGTGGAGATGATAACTTAATAATTTGTTTATTTGTGCTACAAGTTATATTATTCGAATTGAAGTATATATTCGAATTGACTAAATCTTATGTTGTCAACTAATTGTTTTAGCGTTCAAGCAGTACCATTAATCGCTTACAAAATACGTACCCGAGTTTTAAAAGAAAGATCAAAGAATCGTAATTGTCAGATGTGTCAGAAAGAAGTTCAATTAAGTAAAATGCTTTTTCAGACGGAATATGGGATTTTAAATAAATCAAATTGATAGTTGAGTATGTGATTCTATCTGTGTATAAGATCTTAGTAAACATCCCTGAATACCATTCAGTTTCCGCTCTTATAGGAATAAAAACTTACGAGTCGATCTAAATTGCAGTGCTGAGCTGCAATGCTTTTAGGTTTCTGAATATCATTATAAACAGAGATAATTAAACCACTGATAATTACAACTTCACATAATTCGTTAATACTCTTTGAAAAATATTCATATACATACAATATATACCGGATTAAGTCAATATCTAAAAATATTCCATACATTAAACTTACTATATAATTATATGTCATTAATGTGAGCCGTAAACTACAGTTTAACTCATACAAAAAAAATATTTACTTCGAAAATTAAATAAAATAATCGTTAAACAAAAACATACGTCATTGTAATTAAATGCACCAAGTTCGTAATGAACAGCGATTGATTGGTAGCAAAATGGTGTAAAATCAAAAGGAATATAACTGTAATGTCTTAAATTAAATACTGGAGCATCTTAATTGCAAAATGGAAAATTTATAGCTTAAAGCTTAAAGGAAATAATTTACTTATATTTACATTTACCATTATAAAACACAACCCCTAGCTATGCTTTTACAAGCATGCAAAGTTGGTAGTTTACTATTTTTCATCCCCGAAGACATAAGTTTGACCACTACTGTCGGTCTTATTTTGAATATTGCAATGTCTGTTTACAAATTCACATGGTAAAATCAAAAGAAAATTCTGAAAGCTATACATTCCAACGTATTTTACGGTCCTCAATTATTTGATACCTTCAAAGTTTACCACCAAATAAATACCAAAACGGTAACCGTACATAAAAAAATTTACAAAATTTTAAAAAGCTTTGACGGAAAAATCTTTTTGTGTTTATATTTTTTATCGTTTACTTTCCTATTAACGTTGTTCCCGCAGTTCCTTTAAAACATTGGTTGTGGTTATTGTGTATACAAAATAAAATGCAAAATCATCAGTTGATTGTCTGTAAAGTGAAATGGAATTGTTTCTTGTTAGATTTTTTATATACAAAAAATAAACAATAATTGTTTATTTAAAAGATTTATTCGACAAAAGCTTATTATTACTAAATGACTTAACAAAATATAAAATGTTGTTTCTCGCTGTATACAGTGAAAATCTATTGAAATCGTAATACTGTGAAGCTTTCTTTGCAATTTTCTATTATGCTTTGTAAAAAGTTACATTTTTTTTTTTGATTTGAGATATTGAGACGATATAATATTGTGTCGTAAGTTTATCTTTACTGTTTTTCTTGTATTATAACTTCCATAATCGAAAATGTTAATGTTTTTCTTTTCGTCAAAGAACAAAACGTTTTTTTTATAATTCATGTTGGAATCGTCGATGCGATGAGCGTGTAATTTTTTATAAAGCCAACTTTTTCTATTTAAAGTTCGATACTAGAAGTAAAGCTTAGAAATTGTTTTTATTTTCTTCATGAAATGGTTAGCTAAATATGATTTATATAGGATTGATGGTTTGCAATTATAAATAAATTTCAGTTTTTGCGTATCATATCTAATTCAAGCGGTTTGAACTTAGTGAGATACATTTTTGAATGATACACACATTTTTATCGATCAAATAACGATTTTCAAACTCAAATTTAAATATTTTTTAATTGAATATGAATTGAATATGAATTGAATATGAATTGAATATGAATTGAATATGAATTGAATATGAATTGAATATGAATTGAATATGAATTGAATATGAATTGAATATGAATTGAATATGAATTGAATATGAATTGAATATGAATTGAATATGAATTGAATATGAATTGAATATGAATTGAATATGAATTGAATATGAATTGAATATGAATTGAATATGAATTGAATATGAATTGAATATGAATTGAATATGAATTGAATATGAATTGAATATGAATTGAATATGAATTGAATATGAATTGAATATGAATTGAATATGAATTGAATATGAATTGAATATGAATTGAATATGAATTGAATATGAATTGAATATGAATATGAATTGAATATGAATTGAATATGAATTGAATATGAATTGAATATGAATTGAATATGAATTGAATATGAATTGAATATGAATTGAATATGAATTGAATATGAATTGAATATGAATTCAATATGAATTGAATATGAATTGAATATGAATTGAATATGAATTGAATATGAATTGAATATGAATTGAATATGAATTGAATATGAATTGAATATGAATATGAATTGAATATGAATTGAATATGAATTGAATATGAATTGAATATGAATTGAATATGAATATGAATTGAATATGAATTGAATATGAATTGAATATGAATTGAATATGAATTGAATATGTATTTAATATGAATTGAATAGGAATTGAATATGAATTGAATATGAATTGAATATGAATTGAATATGAATTCAATATGAATTGAATATGAATTGAATATGAATTGAATATGAATTGAATATGAATTGAATATGAATTGAATATGAATTGAATATGAATTGAATATGAATTGAATATGTATTTAATATGAATTGAATAGGAATTGAATATGAATTGAATATGAATTGAATATGAATTGAATATGAATTCAATATGAATTGAATATGAATTGAATATGAATTGAATATGAATTGAATATGAATTGAATATGAATTGAATATGAATTGAATATGAATTGAATATGAATTGAATATGAATTGAATATGAATATGAATTGAATATGAATTGAATATGAATTGAATATGAATTGAATATGAATTGAATATGAATTGAATATGAATTGAATATCAATTGAATATGAATTGAGTATGAATTGAATATGAATTGAATATGAATTGAATATGAATTGAATATGAATTGAATATGAATTGAATATGAATTGAATATGAATATGAATATGAATTGAATATGAATTGAATATGAATTGAATATGAATTGAATATGAATTGAATATGAATTGAATATGAATTGAATATGAATTGAATATGAATTGAATATGACTATGAATTGAATATGAATTGAATATGAATTGAATATGAATTGAATATGAATTGAATATGAATTGAATATGAATTGAATATGAATTGAATATGAATTGATTATGAATTGAATATGAATTGAATATGAATTGAATATGAATTGAATATGAATTGAATATGAATTGAATATGAATTGAATATGAATTGAATATGAATTGAATATGAATTGAATATGAATTGAATATGAATTGAATATGAATTGAATATGAATTGAATATGAATTGAATATGAATTGAATATGAATTGAATATGAATTGAATATGAATTGAATATGAATTGAATATGAATTGAATATGAATTGAATATGAATTGAATATGAATTGAATATGAATTGAATATGAATTGAATATGAATTGAATATGAATTGAATATGAATTGAATATGAATTGAATATGAATTGAATATGAATTGAATATGAATTGAATATGAATTGAATATGAATTGAATATGAATTGAATATGAATTGAATATGAATTGAATATGAATTGAATATGAATTGAATATGAATTGAATATGAATTGAATATGAATTGAATATGAATTGAATATGAATTGAATATGAATTGAATATGAATTGAATATGAATTGAATATGAATTGAATATGAATTGAATATGAATTGAATATGAATTGAATATGAATTGAATATGAATTGAATATGAATTGAATATGAATTGAATATGAATGGAATATGAATTGAATATGAATTTAATATGAATTGAATATGAATTGAATATGAATTGAATATGAATTGAATATGCATTGAATATGAATTGAATATGAATTGAGTATGAATTGAATATGTATTTAATATGAATTGAATAGGAATTGAATATGAATTGAATATGAATTGAATATGAATTGAATATGAATTGAATATGAATTGAATATGAATTGAATATGAATTGAATATGAATTGAATATGAATTGAATATGAATTGAATATGAATTGAATATGAATTGAATATGAATTGAATATGAATTGAATATGAATTGAATATGAATTGAATATGAATTGAATATGAATTGAATATGAATTGAATATGAATTGAATATGAATTGAATATGAATTGAATATGAATTGAATATGAATTGAATATGAATTGAATATGAATTGAATATGAATTGAATATGAATTGAATATGAATTGAATATGAATTGAATATGAATTGAATATGAATTGAATATGAATTGAATATGAATTGAATATGAATTGAATATGAATTGAATATGAATTGAATATGAATTGAATATGAATTGAATATGAATATGAATTGAATATGAATTGAATATGAATTGAATATGAATTGAATATGAATTGAATATGAATTGAATATGAATTGAATATGAATTGAATATGAATTCAATATGAATTGAATATGAATTGAATATGAATTGAATATGAATTGAATATGAATTGAATATGAATTGAATATGAATTGAATATGAATATGAATTGAATATGAATTGAATATGAATTGAATATGAATTGAATATGAATTGAATATGAATATGAATTGAATATGAATTGAATATAAATTGAATATGAATTGAATATGAATTGAATATGAATTGAATATGAATTGAATATGAATTGAATATGAATTGAATATGAATTGAATATGAATTGAATATGAATTGAATATGAATTGAATATGAATTGAATATCAATTGAATATGAATTGAGTATGAATTGAATATGAATTGAATATGAATTGAATATGAATTGAATATGAATTGAATATGAATTGAATATGAATTGAATATCAATTGAATATGAATTGAGTATGAATTGAATATGAATTGAATATGAATTGAATATGAATTGAATATGTATTTAATATGAATTGAATAGGAATTGAATATGAATTGAATATGAATTGAATATGAATTGAATATGAATTCAATATGAATTGAATATGAATTGAATATGAATTGAATATGAATTGAATATGAATTGAATATGAATTGAATATGAATTGAATATGAATTGAATATGAATTGAATATGAATATGAATTGAATATGAATTGAATATGAATTGAATATGAATATGAATTGAATATGAATTGAATATGAATTGAATATGAATTGAATATGAATTGAATATGAATTGAATATGAATTGAATATGAATTGAATATGAATTGAATATGAATTGAATATGAATTGAATATGAATTGAATATGAATTGAATATCAATTGAATATGAATTGAGTATGAATTGAATATGAATTGAATATGAATTGAATATGAATTGAATATGAATTGAATATGAATTGAATATGAATTGAATATGAATTGAATATGAATTGAATATGAATTGAATATGAATTGAATATGAATTGAATATGAATTGAATATGAATATGAATTGAATATGAATTGAATATGAATTGAATTGAGTATGAATTGAATATGTATTTAATATGAATTGAATAGGAATTGAATATGAATTGAATATGAATTGAATATGAATTGAATATGAATTGAATATGAATTTAATATGAATTGAATATGAATTGAATATGAATTGAATATGAATTGAATATGAATTGAATATGAATTGAATATGAATTGAATATGAATTGAATATGAATTGAATATGAATTGAATATGAATTGAATATGAATTGAATATGAATTGAATATGAATTGAATATGAATTGAATATGAATTGAATATGAATTGAATATGAATTGAATATGAATTGAATATGAATTGAATATGAATTGAATATGAATTGAATATGAATTGAATATGAATTGAATATGAATTGAATATGAATTGAATATGAATTGAATATGAATTGAATATGAATTGAATATGAATTGAATATGAATTGAATATGAATTGAATATGAATTGAATATGAATATGAATTGAATATGAATTGAATATGAATTGAATATGAATTGAATATGAATTGAATATGAATTGAATATGAATTGAATATGAATTGAATATGAATTCAATATGAATTGAATATGAATTGAATATGAATTGAATATGAATTGAATATGAATTGAATATGAATTGAATATGAATATGAATTGAATATGAATTGAATATGAATTGAATATGAATTGAATATGAATTGAATATGAATATGAATTGAATATGAATTGAATATGAATTGAATATGAATTGAATATGAATTGAATATGAATTGAATATGAATTGAATATGAATTGAATATGAATTGAATATGAATTGAATATGAATTGAATATGAATTGAATATGAATTGAATATGAATTGAATATCAATTGAATATGAATTGAGTATGAATTGAATATGAATTGAATATGAATTGAATATGAATTGAATATGAATTGAATATGAATTGAATATGAATTGAATATCAATTGAATATGAATTGAGTATGAATTGAATATGAATTGAATATGAATTGAATATGAATTGAATATGTATTTAATATGAATTGAATAGGAATTGAATATGAATTGAATATGAATTGAATATGAATTGAATATGAATTCAATATGAATTGAATATGAATTGAATATGAATTGAATATGAATTGAATATGAATTGAATATGAATTGAATATGAATTGAATATGAATTGAATATGAATTGAATATGAATATGAATTGAATATGAATTGAATATGAATTGAATATGAATTGAATATGAATTGAATATGAATATGAATTGAATATGAATTGAATATGAATTGAATATGAATTGAATATGAATTGAATATGAATTGAATATGAATTGAATATGAATTGAATATGAATTGAATATGAATTGAATATGAATTGAATATGAATTGAATATGAATTGAATATCAATTGAATATGAATTGAGTATGAATTGAATATGAATTGAATATGAATTGAATATGAATTGAATATGAATTGAATATGAATTGAATATCAATTGAATATGAATTGAGTATGAATTGAATATGAATTGAATATGAATTGAATATGAATTGAATATGTATTTAATATGAATTGAATAGGAATTGAATATGAATTGAATATGAATTGAATATGAATTGAATATGAATTCAATATGAATTGAATATGAATTGAATATGAATTGAATATGAATTGAATATGAATTGAATATGAATTGAATATGAATTGAATATGAATTGAATATGAATTGAATATGAATATGAATTGAATATGAATTGAATATGAATTGAATATGAATTGAATATGAATTGAATATGAATTGAATATGAATTGAATATGAATTGAATATGAATTGAATATCAATTGAATATGAATTGAGTATGAATTGAATATGAATTGAATATGAATTGAATATGAATTGAATATGAATTGAATATGAATTGAATATGAATATGAATATGAATTGAATATGAATTGAATATGAATTGAATATGAATTGAATATGAATTGAATATGAATTGAATATGAATTGAATATGAATTGAATATGAATTGAATATGAATATGAATTGAATATGAATTGAATATGAATTGAATATGAATTGAATATGAATTGAATATGAATATGAATTGAATATGAATTGAATATGAATTGAATATGAATTGAATACGAATTGAATATGAATTGAATATGAATTGAATATGAATTGAATATGAATTGAATATGAATTGAATATGAATTGATTATGAATTGAATATGAATTGAATATGAATTGAATATGAATTGAATATGAATTGAATATGAATTGAATATGAATTGAATATGAATTGAATATGAATTGAATATGAATTGAATATGAATTGAATATGAATTGAATATGAATTGAATATGAATTGAATATGAATTGAATATGAATTGAATATGAATTGAATATGAATTGAATATGAATTGAATATGAATTGAATATGAATTGAATATGAATTGAATATGAATTGAATATGAATTGAATATGAATTGAATATGAATTGAATATGAATTGAATATGAATTGAATATGAATTGAATATGAATTGAATATGAATTGAATATGAATTGAATATGAATTGAATATGAATTGAATATGAATTGAATATGAATTGAATATGAATTGAATATGAATTGAATATGAATTGAATATGAATTGAATATGAATTGAATATGAATTGAATATGAATTGAATATGAATTGAATATGAATTGAAAATGAATTGAATATGAATTGAATATGAATTGAATATGAATTGAATATGAATTGAATATGAATTGAATATGAATGGAATATGAATTGAATATGAATTTAATATGAATTGAATATGAATTGAATATGAATTGAATATGAATTGAATATGCATTGAATATGAATTGAATATGAATTGAGTATGAATTGAATATGTATTTAATATGAATTGAATAGGAATTGAATATGAATTGAATATGAATTGAATATGAATTGAATATGAATTGAATATGAGTTAAATATGAATTGAATATGAATTGAATATGAATTGAATATGAATTGAATATGAATTGAATATGAATTGAATATGAATTAAATATGAATTGGATATGAAGTTTTAAGTCACCGAAAAGGTTTGAATAATTAGACCCAAAATAAATTGCATGGAATAAAATATTACATGCAAAAGAAATGCACCCATGCTGCTTTTTCGTAACATACAATAAAAAAGAACTAAAAATAAAACTATCCTGTTGACATTAATGACAATTAAAGTGTGGAAATGATTAATATATTTTTATGGCCATCGTTGGTTTTTTTACATTGTTTGGAATTGTAAAAAATGGTATTCATAATAATATATAGACGCGCTTTTATACACATAATATAATAAAACTATTAAAATTAGATAAAATACAAAAAAAAGTTTTCATTAAACCTATCACTAAAATGTAATAAAAAACGAAACAGAAACTATCATTGGAAACTTTTTTTTATTATTATTAGTTGTGATGATGGTCAAAACTATCAGAAATAAAAAAAAACTATTAATTATTTTTGTCACGCCATATCGAGTCAACAACACACTAATCCATTGAGGTGGAAAAAAGCAAAATGTTTTATTTATATTGTGGAGTCCAGTCGTGCTATGGATTTCCAATTATGGGCGCTCAAACTTTGAAATAATTTACAATGATATAATAATAATAATAATAAAACGTTTTTTACAGGATATTGCTGGTCTGTACCGCATCAACATTCTGGCTCAATCGGATTCGATCCCAACCTTGTTCTTCGTATTGTTATAGACCACCCGAAGAAGACATCATTTTCTACTCCAATGAACCATCGTCGACAGCGACCATTGCGCCTGCCGAATGGCGGCTCTTCTCTCAGATATCGCTAAACCATTCGTTTCGGATCAGAACGTGACCGAGCCAGGGAACTCATTGTCCTTTCATTTCTGTTTATTTTAGAACTATTTGTTTAATTATTTAGGGTTTATTTAAGGTATTTTGATTTTAACAGGGGGCGTAAGTCCAATGATCTAAGGATGACTTATATTTAAAGTAAAATGTTAAAAAGTAGTTAAAATTCACCTAAAGATACAAAACTTTGCATGAAAAATAAATGGATGTCTTACAAATATAGAATCAATCCTTTAACAAAGAAAGCCGTAATCGACTACCAAAAACGAGTTTTTCCAAGTAGGCCAGATGAAATTCTAATAAAATTATATGTTGAACCACGAATCACCAATGTAAGCAAATTTTTACTGCAAGATAGTAGACATTTTATTTTTTTTGCAAGGGCTTGGCGATGAAGAAATGTTTTAATGTCCGTTTGTGTGGCTGATATTTCTATCAACTCCAATAGCAATTTATAGCAAATTCGTTTTATCACACTTTTTTTCCGAGGACTTTCGAGCAGTTTTAACTAAAAACATTTTATTCCATTTTCAATTTAAATTTAATTAATTTTAAAATGTATTTAGGGGTCAGTAAAGATATATTTTATTACTTAAGAGGCATCAACTCTCTTAAATATTTGTAACTTCCCTTATTATCATCTAGTCACCTTTTTTAAGTAGCCACTGCTTCGTTTAATATTATATAAAGTGCTCTTTCAACTTCACAACACAATACAAAAAAACACCACCCACCTTTCTGCATAACGTTCCAGCTTTCACTGGGAAAGGTTGGAAGAAATAACATGCGGTGTGAAAATTCGTTACTGTTTTTAGCAATAAAAAGGGGAACTGGAAGAAAACCAGAAGATATCGAGGTGATTCTTCGATAAAAATATAAAATAGATGCCAAAGCCTTGGCGATAATTTTCAGAGAGAAGACATCAGAAAACACTACTAATATAATGATACCGCTCTATCGATTCTTAATTGAAAAAGATATTCCACTCGAAAAAATTTGAGCCATTAACGAAATAAACATAGTTCTTGAGAAACGAGGTTGAGCTCGTATGCATAAACCTCTAAATTTACAAAAAACACTTAAATGCATGAACCGTGGAGAACAACATCTGATGAACTACAGAAGGTGTCAGATAAAGGTGTCAAATGTATTTTTCAAGGTACTCGGCTATCATTTAAATCTTCAAACAACTTAAACCCTCTTTTCATATGAATGCGTATTCGGAACAAATTTATCCGACCTTAAATTTAAATGTAATACATTTTCCATAATCGCATCCCTACTTCAAACATTCCGAAATGCGACTTATATTTTTGAAATTCTCTGATTCCTGACTCAAATATAATATTTGGAGTATATTACTCCAAATATACCCTCTCCATATTTTTGTGTTATTCTGAATTGTTAATCTTTTAACCATCGTACTGATCATAACCAATATAATTCTAATCGGTGCAACTGCTTTTTCAAAACTCTCTTAATTAAGATAACTAGCCAATGTTTGTTAAAAAAATTGTTGTTAAGTAGATTTCATTCTGCTAAATTGCTTTTTGCATATTGTTCACTCTTTACTTTAGTACCTCTTAGTTTGTCACGATTCCATTTTTTCAATTTTTAAATTTACTGTTTGGGAGATTATTGGTATATAATTGTTGGCCTAATAAGTCTAAGTTTGATTTTTGGAAAAATTTCCTTGGTATTGGTAGATTTTGATGATCACAACTAAACAAATAAAAAAAAATCTTCGATCGTTAATTTTTTATTTTCCGTTGTTGATTTAGCAACAAAATTATTCAAAATTGGCCGTTAGTCCAACGAAGTATTCTAATTTGTTGGATTGCCTAATTGGCTCTTAATACTGAAACTTTTTACATTCAGATTACTTGATCAGATGAACACTTTTCCGCGTCGTATCCTAAAAGTACTCGATACAAGGCGTAATATAATAGAAATTGAAGCTGTTTTCGATTTATTTGTAAAGCGTTTTGGCTGCAACCTTGGGTAGCTATCCAGTGTCTAAAAGATACACGATCAACAGACCTTACACTTGGTAGTTTTGCACCTCTCAAAAAGTGGAGCTTTAAGCAGAAAGCATTGACAGAAGAGACTGTCGCTCCAATGAATTTTGATTTGTCGACGTTAATGGCTGTAATAAACCATCAGTTTGAAGAGACAAATCAAATGGGGCAAATAGTTGATGTGTAACTATCTAACAAGAATGACAAGAGAAATAGCAAGACGAAAAACGCAGTCGACTAGAAAGTAATGTCAAGAAAAATTATGTCTTATCATTACTCTTGATCATAAAGAAGAGGCATTACAAGACGAGCTTAGAACAAAAATTTAAAAGTCTCGAAAAAGAGATATTTGTTGCCAAAGTAAATAGAGCAAAGTCGCAAGTAGCTAAATGTGTTCAACAAATTTAAGTCTTCAACCTTTAATAGAACAACATCGTTTGGCATATGCAAGCTACAGTTTGAAACAGCAGCTACCAGAAATTACTGGAGTGAAGAAGATCGCGCTACTTCGCTGATTGAAGCATTAAAAGAAACTGCATCTGAGATTCTACAGATCGGTTCGAAAAATGAGCGTGATGATTACGGTAGAGTAATGCAAATAAGCGCCAACACGGAAGTTATCATAAGCCAAAACTCTACAGAATTGAAGTAAAAGTCCGATTTAAATAAAGTGGGGAATCGCTACAAAAATATGCGGCAGATATCGAGAGAATGGTGCATCTAGAAACATCCGACATGGCTCCAGACTATACAGAAGGAGTTAAGATCGGTTCATTTATATACGGGATGTCAAGACCAGAATAGCTATAGTATTGTCTCCAAAAGCTACGTTCGCTGAGACCATCGCCTGTGCTTTAATCAAAGAAACGGCATATAAAATCAAGCCAGCAATCAATATATAAAACATTGAGATAGATGGACCAGCGATGAAAAGAGGCAACACCTACTCGTCTACGTAATACAAAAATATCAACCGAAACAAAAGATCAGATGCTGAGGTTTTGACCAAATGGACCACATCTTAAGAGGTTATATAGAGTGGCAAAGAAAACAATGAAAAACACCATCGCCAATGTATTGCAGACCAAAAGAATAAGTTGGATGTTTGGTGTCGAGGAGCAAAGCACAAGAGATGGTTTAGATTGGCAAAGAATTCGAGCAAGAAATTATCGTCAATTAATTGCAAGTCAAAGTAAGGAGTTAAGAGATAGGCCAAGAAAAAGAGCCAGGTAACGACAAAATATTTAAACTAAAGTTAGTCAGTTTCAAGGAGCAGAAACTGACTCCCACAACCAAATGCTCCATAACTTCTTTCCGTATTTCAAGATTGGCCAAAAATGGAGATAGCTCAACCATTAAAGGATGTAAGGAACTGACTTATAACACTGGATACAACAAGAACCGAAGTGCTGAATATGAAATATTAGCAAAGGTTGTGGAAGCAAACATGAAGATCATGAAGAATAGTACAAAGTATAAGAGTATAAGAGTACCTTATACTATATATTTTCTAGTAAAACTAGAAGATGACTTTAATCGGAAAAGGTAAAAAGGTATCCCCAATAGTAAAGTTAGAAAAATTAAACCGAGTATGCACGCCAAGGAAAAATGGCTGCAAAAAATGGTTTATTTCTCTGACGCAGAAATGGTCCAAACACCAGATACCAAAACAAAAGCGTATTCTGTAACGAACGCGCTCCAAGGAGAATACATGTCTGTTTTCTGTAGTGCTCTAGAGAACAATGGCAGAACAAACATGGTTAAATACCGGATTGACTTATGATGGGAGATGTCGATACAGCAGGCGCCGAGAAGATTGTCATTAGCAAAGCAGACGGAGTTTGGTGGATAGAATGGTAAAAGGAATAGAAACATCAGGGATTACTGAACAATCGAGCAGTCTTTGGAGTTTGCCAGTGGTACTGATGGAAAACACCATAACAAAGATAGATAATTATCTCTTACTAAGATACATTGGATACAGTAGTAGGACCACGAATATTTCCGACACTTGATTTGCTAAGCGGATATTGGCAGGTGAAAATCGCAGATGAGGATAAAGAAAAGACAACATTCAGTGGCATCAATAGGTTACAGCATTTTAAAATCATGCCATTTGGCTATTAAAACATGCCTGCTACTTTTGAACGGTTAATGGAACGTACACTGCAGGTATTACACGTTGGAAGACGTGTCTAGTATATCTGGATGACATTTTTGGAATGAGGAAATACTTTAATAAGCACCTGAGAAATTTGGCGAAACATTCGAGAGAATTCAATCAGCCGGGCTAAAGGTGAGTCCGAAGAAGTGTACATTGTTCCGTGACGAGGTGAAATATTTAAGGCACAAAGTAATAACACATGGATACACACGGATGAGGAAAAAATTTCAGCAATGAAAGACAGGCATAGACCACATAATCTACACAAATTAAGGAGTTTTATTGGACCTTATACCTATTATCAGTGATAATAGGTATAAGGTCCAATAAAACTCAGTGGTTCGTACTATAGGATTTGCTGATGTTGCCAGGAGTTTGCATAAGCTGACCAAAAAATAAAAAGTATTTGAGTGGACCGAAGACATGAAAGTGCATTCAAGGAATTTAAAAGAAGGTTATGTGCGGTACCAGTACTGGCACGCAGTACTGGTACGGAAGCCGAAATAGAATTATTGCGTCAATTGTAAAGGAATTATTGGCCATAGTGTAATGCGGAAAACATTTCTATAAAAATCTCCTTGTCAATCATTTCACTTAAGAACAAACCATGGCGCCTTGAGGTGGTTAATGCAGTTTAAAAACCCAGAAGAACAAGTAAACGAGCGACTGCCAAGCTATGATTTTACGATCAAAAATCGTAAGGAACTGGACACGGAAAATTCGATGCATTATTGAGACGACCGTGCCGAGTAGCGTGCAAGCATTGTGGCCAAAAAGACAAAAAAAAACATCTTCCAAGTCAGACTCTTGAAAATTGTACCATCAGAATAATGGACTCCCACGGAAATTAGAAAGGAAAAAATGGAAGAATTGGATTTATCGGTAATAATAAAATACTAACGGATGTGGCAGAGTTCAGATAGCAAGTCAATACAATCGTCAATAGTGGCTCTTAAATGGTGAACATTTGGATCAGTCAAATTAGCACACCGTTCGAGGATAATTCGGAGCAGAAACGTAATTTCGAGTCAGTTTAATTTAAGGAGATGTGTCAAATGATGAGCATAAATAAAACACGAACGACATCTATGCATGCAGAATCAGGTGCATAGTGGAGTGGTTTAATGCCATATTGGAAGAGGATATCTAGAAAACTGAGGTGAAAAACAGCGCTTCTGAGATCGCATAAGCCCTCTGTTTCTAATGGCCTATAAACTGGCGGTACACCATACAACAGGAGTAAATCACCATCAAAGGTCATTTTTGATAGTAATTTACGGCTGCCAAATTGAAGTTTTGTATGGATCAAACTACACCTTTAGGTAATTCGAAGTATGTGGATAATAGGGTGTATTTTCTGAATCATGTAATCCTAAAAACATTTCATTACTGAATTTCCTATCTCTGACGTTAATATCCTAATAGTATATTGACTATATTTCAGTTGGAAACACTCTGATCTGATTTTTCTACCACATGAAGTAGAGCCATATTATATGCATTTAAATTTCTTGGTTGTGTAACGCCGGTTGCTTGTATAAAGTAAATACCATACTGGTTCCAGGACGCCTTCTATATAATAAATTCCAAATTGATGAAGCGGTATTAGATTTCGGTCAAATATTTCTTAAAGATTTTGGAAAATACTGAAAACAGCAAAAAACTCAAATTGGATCACTCTTTCTATTAATTACCAGATGAATTGACCTAGATCACATGAAAAACAGGCAAAATGATAACATCATTGCTGGAACGAGAACGATTATATTAACTTTAGTAATTCAAATAATTGATTTTCATTCGAAAATATATCACACTCGGAGAATTACTGCCATTAAATATTCTATCATTTTAACTGTCACAATGTGTAATAATGTTAATAGTAACAGTGATTATGATTAAAATGACAATGCTTTTATATATAAATGTAATATACATAATACATTATATGTATATGAAAATAGCATATACAAAAAATTTGTGTTCCTAACACCATAATTCGTCCTTACATATACAATATTATGACATTAAATTGTGTAATCACTGTAATCTTTTTGTCATCATTCTTTTTGTAAGAGAAAAGAAAATTCCATATATAAAAAGACACAATCATCCATAAATGTATAGCTTTATGTTCGTATATTATGTTCATCAACATTTAATATTTCGTTAATAAATAAGGAAAGATTTTAAAGGACAATCAAAATTATTATAAATGGAGACATATTTGGATTTTAACTAAATTCATCCTTTAAATTGTTACACCACAAATTATTTTTGAATAAGGGTGTTAATGACAGTCTTACGTATACAGGACATATATCTTATATGTATGTATAAAATGGTTTCTGAAATTTTTAAATTTTTGGCATTGTTAAAATTCTAAACCCTAACCCAATATTTGTATATGTGTGCTAATCAATAATGTAAGCTGGACACGATGTGGTCGAAACTTTATAATTTTGTTTTGTTATTTTAACCTCAAAATGTTTTTTGGGGTTCATATTTCAAAACTTATTGACTTTTCTATTTTTCGTTTATTTTACTTAGGTTTTGTTTATTTTGATTTAGTTTTTTATGCCCTAAGCCCTATTTGTCATTCAGCTTCCTATATAAATAACTTTAGATCTACACTACATGTAAAAATTATTTAAAATTATTCCATCCTATAGAAGCTTCATGTTTTGGTAGAATTACTTAATTTACAACCTCAACTGCAGAGGTATGTTAATCGGTCATGATTTTGCTGAAGAGAATTTAATTATTCTTTGCTAAAACGATTCTAGAATCTTTAATTAGTCGCTGCATTTGCTATCATCGCAGAATAAATTTGCTATTAGTTTATTTTCGAGATTAAATTCTGCTATCCCGACAATAGTTGGTCATAGATACAATGGAGTAATAAATCAATAAATAATGTAAACAACAAAAACAATAAATAATAAATTAACAACAAGTAATAACAAGTAATAAGTAACAACAAATAATAAAAATAAAAAAAATTTAGTTCAAGCTGAGGCTGAATTAATTAATAGTGGTCCTTTAACATAGAGCCATTAACAACTGGCGGAAATGAAAAAGAGTAATTACTTTAAGCCATCGAGAAGTGGCGAAATCGAAATAGAAAAATAATAAATTACTACAAGTGGCACTCAACTGAACGAAGATTAGAACGAAAATTACAAAATGGAAACGCTTGCATTTAATCAAGAAGAGCTAGCGGCTCAGATCGAGAAAATGTATAGCAATTACAAAAAGATAGCTCGGAGAGGAAGGCTTCTCACCAACTGAATAGGACAGTTAAAGTAGGTCTATAGCAGATTTCTATAATCGTATAACAAAATAAGTGAATTAGAAAAAATCAACTTAGAGCATCCGTATTTCAAATCAGCAAGACGTGTAGTAGAGACGTATAGCGTATTTATTACTACTATGCGTGCAAAATGAAACAACGGCCCACAAATTACAACAATTCCAGGTCATCGCAATATAAACCAACCAGAGCTAACACCATTTGCAGCATCATCAAGAACATCAATCGCTGAAGGCGATCAAAAGATGTCTGAGATCCATTCTAAAGCTGCAGGATTGGAAATGGGTTAACCAGAATTGCAACAAATTATGAAATGGTAGACAATTTGGATGTGAAAACTCTACAGGAAAATTCACGGGGCCGGAAACCTTGTAGTAACTAGGGCAAAGCTGGAAATGGAGCTGTCACTAAGAGCAATGCGAAAACAAGTGGAGCGAATAAGAAGAAGAACAACACATAAAGTATTTTACAGAACAGTATTTCGAAAAAATTGACAGAGAGTATCAAACCATCATCCTTCAAATAACAACAAACATAGAAGGAACCGAAAAAAAATAAAATAACATTCGGCTACCGCGAATTCAAATTCCGACATTCACTGGTGGTTACCAGTAGAGGACCGGATTTTGTAATACGTTCAGCAAGCTCATCCATAAAAATAAGTAGATAGATGATACCCTAAAATAAACTAAAGGTATAGTTGGAGAGTGCTGCAGCCAAATTAATCAACCACCTTCAAACAACAGCTTGAGAAATTTTGAACAACAGATACAACAAACGAAGACTGCTGATATCAACATATTTAAGAACGTTGCTATGTCAAACAAACAAACACATATAGAATCTGCAGCAGCACTTAGAAATGTTCACGACACGACAATTGAATGTTTGTACGGTATACGTAACGCAGTGGTAAATATTGAGTCGAGGAACGCAATACTAATTATTACCTTGGCTAAAAAATTGGACAACAAATCAAGGCCACTCTATAAGATCTCTAGAAAATCCAAGAAAATTCCAGACAACAACGGAAATTATGAAATTTTTGGAAGGAAGATTAAAATCATTAAAGGCAACCAAAACCCTATAATGACCCCAATAAACTCAACACGAGAAAAAAGTTCAAATACCAAAACGGACCTTTTTAACAACAAAAAGCACCTGTGTCTATTGCAGAGGAGGACGTAAAATTAATGAATGCGAATATATGGAAGATTATTTAGTAAAACGCCACATCCAAGTAGTGGAAGATTGCCCAGGTGACAGCCCAACATACTACGTACCACGTCATGGAGTGGTCAACAACGAAAATAAAACCACAAAGCTGAGAATAGCAATCGATGCATCGAGTCAAACCACTTTAAGATTATCTTTGAATGACATAATGATGAATGGTCCCAAAATTTAAAGTGACCTAATTAACATCATCCTGAGGTGACGAACATACAAATTCGTGCTAATAGCAGATGAGGAAAACATGTTTCTGAAAATCTAGATGCATCATAGCCATCAAAACCAACAAAGATTATTGTGGCGAAACCATCCCGCACAACCAATAAGATAATACACACTAAACACGGTCACCTCTGGTACAACAGCAGCGACGTTTCTTACTGTAAGAACATTAATGCAACTGACAGAAGATGAAAAGAACAACAATCCAATAGCAGCAAGGATCATGGAAAAAGATTTTTACGTAAATGATCCACTCACTGTGATTGACAGCGTTGAAGAGGTTGTAACCATTCAACAACAGATGGCAAGACTCGCATGAAATGAAGGATTTTATTTACGCAAATGAACATCGAATCCAGTGGAAATTCTAAGTAAAAACGCTGAGCACCTACGAACAAAAGGGACGTTGAATCCAAAAATTAACCACATCATACAAATACTGTGGATTGTCTATAATCCTGAATACGACACCTTTGAATTTGATCTGACCAAGTTAAATCATTCAAATGTGAAAACAACGAAACGTCTACTATTGTTCGATTCGTTAAAATTATTTGATCCTGTCGGCTAGTTAGCATCAATCGTGATAACAGCAAAGCTTTTAATGCAGGGAACCTGGAGAGCTGATATATAGTGGGATAATAAGCTACCAGAAGCAATAGAACCAAAATGGAAAAAATATAAGCTCGGATTTGAGAAAAAAAGCAGAAAAAATTTACCAAGATGGGTCTAAACAACATCAGCTCAAAAATTAGAATTACATGGATTTGCTCATGCTTCGCAACAGGCATGTTTATTTAAGAACCACGAACACATTCGAGCAAGTTATAACCAGTTTGCTGGTAGCATAAACTACGGTTATCCCAATCAAAACAAAACTGACAGTTCCAAAGCTACAACTAAATGCAACGCATCTATAATATCGAAACTTTTAGGGTACACCAAAAATACCATCAACTTCCTATTTGTAAAAATGTTCGCTTGGCCAGACTCCCCCATAGTTTTACGATGCCAAATAAAACCGTGCTAATTTAGCAAAAAGAGCATTGTCAGCGTCTACCATCACGTCACAAGGCTCAATTTGACAGTCGAACCTAACCTTTTAGCAGAAAAATTCAGTCGCATGACCATAAACACTCTCATACAATGGTTTGAAAATACAAGGTGACTAAAACCAGGACAGTGCAGAAGATATCATTTTTCTCTCAATAACCACTGGAGTCAAAGCTAACACGTTGCTACATCAGTTATTTGATAAAATTTCAAACATTCATAAGTTTAGACGTATATTTGTGTACTTTCAAAGGTGCATAAACCTTCATGTTCATAAACAATAAAAACTGTCGAAGGAAGTGACAGTACCAGAAATAAAGCTCGCTGAAGCCCTAATAATTAAGATTGAATAACATCAATACTTCCGTAAAAAACTCCAGGCATTGATAAGAGGAACAACTTAAATTAAGAAATCTAAACTATCAGCTTTAGACCCAGTCATCAGCAAGAATGAGATATTACGATTACACAAACGTTTACAAAAATACAAAAATCAGAAATCAAAATACAAAAATCAAAAATTTTGAACAGATATCTATTCGGATAATGGGGCTAACATTGTTGGTGCGGAACGAGTACTGATACAACAAAGCAAGAAGATTGAAACTCTAGGACCAGATATTGCAAGGTTATTTCAACAAAATGAAACAACCTGGCACTTTATACTCTCTCGTGCACCTCCATTTAAGGGAATATGGGAAGCAATTGTAAAGTCGGTTAAGACTCATATGAAGAAGGTCATAGTGGAGACAGCATTAACAATTGAAGAAGCAACAATAATGACGGCCCAAATAAAGGCATGCTTAAACCATCCTTTACGAAGATCTAGAAAACTTGAAGTTATTAATACCTACGCATTTTCTGATAGGCGGGCAAATAAAAGTAGTTCCTGAGAGAAATGATGATATTTACGTGCTCAGATGATATTTACATTTTGGCATCTACAGACAATTGTGCACGACTTTTGAAAAATATCATTAAAAGACTACTTGCAGTACTGGAAGGTTACCTGCAGCAAGAAAGCAGCAGCGCTAAAGAATCATGAGAAAATCAGTAAGATGGAGCTAGTTGACATTAGATGAACTTTGGTTAATAGATGAGCTAGCAATTATGTTGCTAGCTGTAAAATCCATTCAGTAATAGATATGGAGAGATTTAACTGCCAACTAGTAATTCATCAACTACGATCCCAAATGAGTAGAATGGATGAAGGTAATCAATTACTGATATCACCTAACATAGAAGTAACAAGAACGAAGCGGGGGATTGGGGATACAATAGAACTAGTGTTCGGTGACATGTTTGGAATATTAACACAGAGAGAAGCAAATCAATATGAAGAAAATGTTCAAACCATTTAAGCTAAGGAAGACATTTTTTGCTGCTAATAAAGAGTCAAACCTCAATAGTTGATAATACTGTAACAATCTTCAAGGAAAGCCAAAATTCCACAGTACAATCAATTAATAAAATACAGAGGAGATTGTAGCACCTTGAAAGCATAAATAACACGCACGTCACAGAACAACAAGTATTAACCATTTGATGACATTCCTTGAGATAGTCGTTGCCACTTGAAATTTACGAGACGTGCAAGAAACATTACTAGATATTATGCAAAATGCACATCTAAACATTTTGCATCCACTTTTATTGATTCCACCACAAAAGAAAGAAATAGATAGCAGCCATCATATTAAGAACAAATACCAGTTCACAATAAAATTCCTAGCCATGGATTTCGCTAGTTAGACCACTTATTTAAAAGTATGACAACCAGGACAACAGTAACAAAGAGATATGTGATAATCAAGATTTCAATTCCTTTATTCTAAATCTGGACCTACAATATTTATCCACTAGTAGCTGCTTCACCATAAATGTTATACTTCACACGAAAATCCATAAATTGTCCGAGTTTTATAATTTTTAAACCTATAAACTACGCCATTTATAATTCTAACAGTTTAACAAAACAACGAACATCTCTTTAAATCGAATACACTTTTCGAAAATATGTTCAAAACATAAAGATATTTATGCCAAACCATCTACCAAACAACAAAACCAATAAACATTTATTGATACTTTTCGTACATCACATATAATCCGCAATAATTTACCGAAAAAATTTGACGTGTCTTTAAATTTAATAGGTACTTTCCATATATACATACACTAACATACTCGTACATGGATTTGAAATACTAGGACTAACAACAACAACAATTTATTGTGTACTTAAATTGAGACATCATTATTTTTATTTAACACAATAAAAGGAGATACATTCATTTTTATTGTTTTTGTGTTGTTTTTTTTTTTTTGTTGTTTACTTGGGTAGCAACAGCCCCACAAAAAAAAGGCAGCGGAAAATTGATACGACTATTAATTTTATTTAACTCGTAAAATATTTTATTTTTGTAACAGTCTAAAATACAAATAATAAATAATATACAAAACACCAAAGACATTGGAGAAGAAGACTGCATGATTAAAGTGTCTTACATACAAGTAAGTCTACCTAGTTTAAAATAAGCCGGCATCAACAGGTACTACGATTTATTTTTGTCAATGTATAATACGCACACGAAGTGGCACCGAACACACTGTGCGCTGATGAAAAATTGATGAAAATTTATTTCCTCGTTTGGTTTATGGGGAAATATTTTATGTTACGATGAAATTGTTTGATGGGAAAATGTTATATTATTTTGTGGATTTATTTTTTACTCAGTACAGGATATTTTGTTGACATTAAAAATCCAATAATTAAATTATTGAACTAGTTGTCAATATAAAAAGTTAATTCACTTCAAGAGACACAAAATAATATGAAAGCCAGTGACTATTGAAAAACGGTCTTCGAAAGTAATGATTCGTTCTTAGAGAAAAAGGTATATATATTTTTCTCTCTGTGCTAATATTCCAAACATGTTACCTAACACTAGTCCTGTTGTATCCTCAATCCCCCGCTTCGTTCTTGTTACTTCTATGTTAGATGACATCTGTAGTTACCTTCACCTATTTTACTCATTTTGGATCGTAGTTGATGAATTACTAGTTGGCAGTTAAATCTCTCCATATCTATTACTGAATTGATTTTACATCACATGCAAGCTCTTCTATTAAGCGGTGTGCTTAAGTTGTTTCCTCCCAATACGTATACAGACTATATCGCACAACCAAAGTCCATCTAATGGCAACTAGCTCTATCTTACTGATTTCCCCACGATTCTTTAGCCAATGGGGCAGCAGATGCTCATTAAGACCAATTGTGCTAGATTAAACTTGATTCCGTCTTTTGCCTGTCACCCTAGTTGGCATTTGATTCAGTTGCCGTTATAGTTGTACACTTGGAGTTTCTTTTGTGTCGCTTATTTGTTGCTGCCGTGATTGGTCGTTTATAAATATTATAGTTTATTGTTGCCATACAAATCAAGCCGTTTAAGCCAGTATGTACATCCTGTATTCTTCTCATTTTCCAATGCGCTGGTGGAAGTTCTTCCTCTTTTATCAAACAACATTACTTACATCTAAATTTGCCTTAAGTTTCCTCCATTTAATGCTTTTCCAAAAGTGGTGCACAATTGTTTGTAGTAAATGCCAAAGTAATCTGAGCTCGCAAATATCATCATTTCCGTCAGGAATTACTTTTATTGGTCTGCCTATCAGAAAATCCGCAGGTGTTAATAACTCTAATTTTCTGGATCGTCGTAAAGGATAGTCAATGGTCAAGAGTTAAAGTATGCCTCAATTTGGGCCGTCATGGTTTTTGCTTCTTCAAATGATGTCTTCCTTATGAACTTACTCGTATGAGTCTTCACCTACTTTATACCCCTGCTTACCATATTAGACCAAGGGTATAAGGTGCACCAAGGGTATAAGGTGCCAAGTTGTTTTATCTTGTTGAAATAACCTTGCAACATCTCGTTATAAGAGTTGCAATATTCTTGCTTTGTTGTTCCAGTACTCGTTCCGCACCAAAAAAGTAAGTCCTATTATCCAAATAGACATCTGTATACAATTCTTGCGTGACATAGGCTCTGCGGTAGACTACTTTCACTTGTATGGCCTTGGTAGACATGCACACAAATACCGCAATGTATATCCTTTGTAGGTGGTTTGTCCCTTTCCTATCTATGTTTTTTTAGTAGATTTGGTCCAGCATAATCAATGCCTACTTTGCCTTGTATTTTCGTATCTTGTATGAGGGTTTTGATGGCCATGCATTAGAATTCTACTGTCAAAACGTTGGTGCCGTTCACCAACTAAAGTGGAGTCCATCCAAGCAAACATCTTTACAAATAGGAAGTGTTATATGTTTTTTACGTATCCTAAAACCTGGATATCGAGCAATTAGCACAATGGTTAAAGCTGCGGTGTTTGGGACGGTAGGTACCGGGTTTGAATTCCAACGGGGGAGGGTTGCAAAAGGGATTTTTCATCCCCTGATTACGATCGGTGATGACGATGAACACAACTATAACCCCCTGTTGGAGTGCAGAATCTATGGGCCCAACCATCGTCCATGTCAATACAGGCTGGCTAGAGCAATGCACTGTGCAAATGGATTTAAAATCGAAGCTGTATTCGGGCGTCTTCGATTTGGCTGGTGACGGCGTAAGGTAGGATGTTAAAAATTAATCGCAAAAGAACTGGGAGAGTTTCGGGCCCAGAAAAGATTGCAGAGTTTAGACACAAAAAAAAGAAGTGGATAACAAGCGTTGGAACTGTCAGGTTTGTTTTTATTGGGATAACTCTAGTTTTTGCTACCAGGAAACTGGATATAACTTGCTCGAAAGTTTTCGTGGTTCTTAAATAAACTACTACTGCATATGCTTGTTGCGAAGAATCCGCATATCTATGTAATTCTAATTTTTGAGCTGATGTTGTTTTAACCCATCTTGGTAACTTTTTTCTGATTGTTGTTTAGTCTACTAAACGTCTGAATTAAGTAGATCATGTACGTCAAAATCTCCTTCCATTATCTTTGCAGCTGTTGGATTCTTTCATCTTCTTCATAGGTGACCGTTTTTAGTTTATATTCCCCTATTGGTTGTGAGGGATTTTTTCGCCAACAATATTTGTTGTAGGTTTTGGTAATTATGATGCATCTACTTTGAATTTCGGGACCGTTCATCATTATACCATTCAATAATAGGCCTGAAGTGATCAAAGTCGATGTCTGGAATATTACCAGTTAATTTTTTAAACACCATTGCCTCAAACTTAATTTCAACTGAACTCTGATGCCTTGAGGATAAAATTTATGGAAACGAATGGTGCTTAAGAGACTGTGTCAATTAATGCTCTGAAGAGCATGCGATTAGAGCTATGGGTATTATCACCGGACTCGATTTCGTTGTTAAATAATTTTTAGATACCTCCTGTTTATCTCTTTCGTCATCTTTGTTTAGTCCTGTGTTATGTCTCCTATTGCATATAGTACATTGGCTCTTCTGTTCGCATACATTTGGCTCATGCTCTACTGATAAACAATTTCTTCACAATTTATTAAGCATCACAATTTGCGACATTTTCCCGAAATTTAATTTCTTAAACCATCCGCATTTATTAATTTGATGTCCACCTCTGCTTGTTGTTGTTAAAAACATTAGTTTTGTTGACCTTTGTTTTCTCGCGTTGTATTTGTTGGTGTCATTATTGGCTTTTAGTTGCCATTTGTTTCTAATGATTTGAATATTCCTTCCAAGAATTTCATAAATTCCATTATTGTCTGGAATTCTCTTCGATTTTCTAAGGATATATCAAAGAGTCGCCTTGACTCGTTGTCCAGTTTTTTAGTCAAGGTAAAAATTATTATTGAGTTCCACGACACAATATTTACTCCTGCGTTACACATTCCGTACACACCTGCAATTGTTATGTCGTCAATTGTTATGTCGTGAAAATTGTTAGTGCTGCTGTTGATTCTATTTGTTTATGTTTGTTTGACGTAGCAACGTATTTAAATATGTTGATATCAGCAGTCTTCGGTTTTTGTATCTGCTGTTCATA
This sequence comes from Tipula confusa, assembly GCA_963556175.1. Taxonomy (NCBI): domain Eukaryota; kingdom Metazoa; phylum Arthropoda; class Insecta; order Diptera; family Tipulidae; genus Tipula; species Tipula confusa. The sequence continues at coordinate 106,504,184 of OY744476.1, read as the reverse complement.
ACTGCAGAAGCGCCTTGGTAATTTATTTCTGTTCGTTGGAGGTTCTTAATTTTTATCGCGATCTTAGCTAGCTAAATTTTATGTAAAATTAGTATGGAAAATGTATCTTACCTCAAGCTGCGTGCCGACCTTGAATTATTAAATTTTCGTTTACTCTTTTTTGCACAAGAATTTTCAACAAGAGGATGAACTTTTACATATTAAATAATGATCTGTCCAAATATGTCCACAAATTATATTTTATATATATTTTTGCAGATGGCCAAAATTCAGTTCTCATAAACAGCACTAGCGCACATAAAATTGACAGCATCATTTTTTGCACTGTACAAAGAAAATGAGTTTGTCAAAATGTTATTGTTGTACTAAAGTCTTTTAAATGGAGTACTTCATCGAAAAAATTCAAACGACAAGGAACGCAAATTTTAAGTTTTCAAAATCAGCATTTGTGTGACACATTACGCACTACTTAAACAGTAATCTAAATACTGTTGAACTATCTGGGAATGGTGCTGATTAATGTCAGAGGTCTAATTTAATTTACAAATTTCACAACGACCGATGGCGTAGACTCCTAGCATACAAGGGCGCTGGCCAAAAGCGTAATTTACTCGAAAATAACCAACATTGGGAAATTAAATTGATGGACGTAGCTGTCAACAGTCATGTGCGATAAGTACAAATATTATTCACCCTTAATTTTGATCACAGATTCTCCATTCAAATTTTATGATCTGAGGGAAAAAATCAGAGAAAACTTGAGCGCAAAATGTTGCACTGTATTTGTAGGACTTTTATAATCGAGATTTATTGAGAGAGCAACAATTCAATGTGTATGACTTGCGTGCATTGGTCAAACCAAATTAACAAATGTTACTTACAGATCAAATTTCGCATACTATACAATTACAAAATAGATGTCTAATTGTATATGCAGTTAGTTCTACCTTGATGCACTTGATGCATTTGGTGACATGGGAAAAACGTTTGCTATCAGTTTGCTACTAGGTCAAAGTCGTTCTCAAAATAATATTGCTTCTTAATTATATTTAGGGAACAAATTGCAATTTAATATTAAATTTGCCGAAGCTCAAGCATGTAATATTTTCAAAATTTTGGCATGATAAGTGCTGCAAACGTGCCAACTGGTTGTCAGACATGAACGCATCATGGCACAAAGAAAATTGCTTGACATAGAAATTGGATTGCCTTCCGTTGACTCTTTTCAATCACGCAAGTTTCTTTATTTGCTGAAATGGATAGATGAGACATGAGCAATCTAGAAAATATGACACTATATTAACGTAAAGTTTTGTTTAATGGCATCACTTTTATTAGAAATTCCCGTATATTTGTTCTTTTTTATTTAGCGCAATCAAAACTAAATTTGCACATCTTCTTCCAAAACAAAATGTTCATTACAGCTGCACCCTTATTTGTTTTGGCATCTGCATTTAAAAAGACAAGCAGGATTATTTAAAAAATATATTATATTATTGCCAATTGCGATATGAAGGAACAGGTTGTGATTTCGTCATAAAACTATTAAACTATTACGGTCTAAATTCAATACCAAAATTGTCTAGCAATGGTATTAAAGAAACGTATTTTTAACCTGTCCATTGGCGCTATATATAAAATATTAAAAATATACATTAGCCTTTTTTAGTAGACTCACAGTACGGTACGGGTTCGCAAAAGCTTGTAGATCCCTTATGTATTATAGTAAAACCAAATTTAGTTATTGATCGCGCCGCTTACTGAAACCAAACAAAAAAATTTCAGTAAATAGCTCTATTTTAAATTGTCTATCATGCCATCTATTATAAATATTTGTAATATTCATTTGATTACTCCCCACATAACATGTTATAACGCATACTTGCTCTTTTTGTATACTTATTTCCTTTTCATAATCTATTACACAATTTTTTTTTTAAAAATAATGATGTCAATTTTATTATGTTAGTTACCAGTGAGCATCAATTGAAAGTGGCAGATTATACAAATGTCAATTTTTATGAAAATAAAAATTTATATGTGATAAAGGTAATCAAAAGTTTGATAGTTTCCTTTTGCTATTATTATTTTTTAAACAAATTTGTGAACCAGCTCTACTGAGCACGTCCATAAAGTGGTCCTTCTGATTAATTAAACTGATTAATTTTTGATTATACGCCATTTTGAGCATAAATAAATAAACATAATTATTTAGTTTAACAGATTTTCAGTAAACTGTGCATAATTGTTGGGCAATCAAATAATTTTAAAAGAGATTAATCACTTACTGTTAGTTTGACAGAATTTCACCAAACTACGTTATTAAAAAAATAAATTCTTTCTATAAATATATATTAGATGAATTCACTCGATACAAGTGAATTCATCTAATATATATTTATAGAAAGAATTTATATTCGTACACGTGTAACCATACCACTATATCCGTACACGTATATTCGTACACGTGCAAACACATATTCCAATATATGTATTACATACAAAAAAAACTATTTAAAGATGGCGGAACAGTTAAATCAATAATGTGGTCGCATTCTCGGTTCATTAAAAAAATATGCTTACATATATTACATCAGCTGCTTTTGAAACGGAACCACTTGAGAAAATTAAAGCAAGATTAGAAAAATTGGATAAATTTTGGACTCAATTTGAAGATTTAGAAATCGGCTCGCATTAACACAAACTTATGAATCAAAGTTTGATAAATTCGAAGGCGGTTATTTTAACTGCAAAACCATGTTACTTCAGCAAATAAAGAAGAAATCGACATCAGTATCGAATCCAGGCCCTAATCTTAATACGGTTGCTGGTGATAAAACGGCTTTCGATTTATCATTTGATTAGCAGCGAACATTTTTTGAAAATTTATCCGATCCGACAACTAATATGTCATTCGCTAATAACGAGACAATCACTCTTCCAAAGCTTTAAATTGAGCCATTTGATGGTTAATATTAAGTGGCAATTGTTTAGCGACTCTTTCAAAAGTGGAGTTGATAATAATTCAAATCTATCTGACGCTCACAAACTCCAAATGATTTTCGCCACATTTATGAATTTACCAAGTGCCGCAAGCAATTCAGCCAAAGGGCTTAGGATGCTTAGTGATACAACGGATTTGGTAATACGAGGTATTAAAGCATTAAGACCTGACGCTGGACGACGAGATACTCCGAAGATACACATTTTTTTAACCAAATTAGATGAGGCTACACCAGAATCTTGGGCGAATCGATTACAGACGAATTTCCAATTATACAATTTTTTTAAATTCATTAATGCCATATATGTGATGCTAAGGAAGGATGTATAACAACCCAAAGGGTGAGACATCCCCCAACTCACATGAAAAGTTTAACAGTAGAAATTTAACACGATTGTCCAGTTTGTCATGGTGAACACGCTCTTAGTCGATGCAAGCAATTTAGACAATTCCATATCAATAAAAGTCGAGATTTGGCCTTGTTAATGTTTTAACCATCGGAAAAATATCAAGCACCATTCCCACGCAACATGTACCAAACAACGATATTATTCATTCAATTCAACAATTAGAACTTGCTGATCCAAACTTTACAGTACCAGCAAACATTGATGTACTGCTGGGTGCTGATGTTTTTACAAAATCAATTAGCGTTGGAATTACATTGCAATCATCAATATTTGGTTGGCTTATTACCGGCATTGCTCGAAACGAAAAAAATATTAGATCATATTCTGAAAAAATAAAGAAAAAAGAAAATATATAGAATGTATTACAACAATTCTGGAAGTTGAAGAACCACCAGTCAAAAAATCAAATGACGTAATCTGATTGTGAATTATTTTATGAAAAGACTGCAACGCGTAATAATGATGGAAAGTATATCGTACAATTACCATTCAAGATTTTTATAAACGTTTAGTCGCTATATGGAACGTAAATTTGAACGCAACGTTCTCGGGTTATAAAAGAGACAAGTTCTACCACTAAATTGCAAGTAGTCTTCAACGGCTCTTGTAAAACGTCTACTGGCACATCAATTAATAACAATTTAGAAGCTGGTCCTATTTTACAAAACGATCTAATTGCCGTTGTCACACGATTTCGTCGATACAAATTTGCATTCGTTGGCGACATCGAGAAGATGTATCGTCAAGTCATGATAGCCGAAGAAGATAATGCAAGAAATATGCGTATGAAACATACAGAAACTCAGCAACTGCATTTTTGGCTGCGTTAAAACTCTACTCAAGCTAGCTAATGATTATCAACATCAATTTTCAGCTGCATGTCAAACCTTAAGAACAAGTTTTTATGTAGATGACATTTTATGCGATGGTGAAAATCAGGAAGTAACAAAACAATTAATAAGCGACGTTATTAATGTATTAAAAGCTGGTGGTTTCCACTTACGCAATTTCAAATCAAATTGTGTTTAAGTATTACAAATCTTAGATGAAAGTGATCGTGAAATTGTATTGCCAATTAATGAAACAGATGGATTGCTCACGCTTGGATTATAGTGGCTTCCACAAACTGACAAATTTACATACATCTGTCATCTCCGCCACATGGGCCCATAACAAAACAAAAAGTGTTATCTTTTCTAGCGAAAACTTTTTATCCGCTTGGCTGGATCTCACCAATAATAATACGGTTCCAGATGTTATTTCAAAAAATGTGGATTCATACCAAAGATTGGGATGAATTAATTACTGATACTCTACTGAATGGTTGGAAAAAATTGACTGTGTGGAAAATTCCACGTTATATCCAATTACACTTCAAAATGAAATCTGCAAAAACATGGGTTCTGTGACGCCTCGGAACTAGCATTTGCAACTATTAATATGATAACATCAAAGTCTAAGGTTTCTCATCTCTAACACTGTCGGTCTAAGGTTGCTCATCTCTAACACTGAGCTTATCTCTAACACTTTCGGAATTACTACAATTACGATGTTTATGCTTCAAACTAATGATTTCCGAGGAAAATACTATTGAAGCACTTTTTAAATACTATTCTTCATTTGAAAAGGCCAAACGAATAGTGGCCAGATGTCTCAGCTGGTTATAAAGAGGTCGCTATTATGAAAGTTTCTGTGATTTAAACACTAAAGCCGAGCACGTATTTATTCGCCGTATGCAGATATGAATTGCATATGTGACAAAACAATTGATAAAACTAGTAAACTGTTAACGTTATCGCCGTATTTGGATGAAAACGGTTTATTACGAGATGGTGGTCGTTTAATCAACTCAAGCTTATCCGAACATTCAAAACATCCAATCATAATCTGTAATTCCCACATCATTGGACGGGATGTACATAATTGCAAGAGATGTACATACAAAAAACTTTCACGCCGGTCCAACATTGATTTTAAATCTAATACGCCAGAATTACTGGATACTAAACATAAGAAATATTGTCCGAAAAAATATACCATGATTGTATGAAATGCGCCAGATTCTGTGCAAAACCAAATAAACAACCCATGAGCAATTTACCTGCCCTAGGGCTAACCCATCACCACCATTTCAGTACACAGGAATGAACTACGCAGATTCTAAACAACTTAAACTCCGAAATGGTAGAGGTCGACAGCAACTCACTAAAAGATATATATATATATATATATATATATATATATATATATATATATATATATATATATATATATATATATATATATATATATATATATCACTTTTCATATGTTTATCCACAAAAGCAATCCACATCGAGTTAGTTAGTGATTTGTCAACCAATAGCTTCATCATGGCATTAAAAAGATTTGCTTCAGGACGAGGGATTCCTACCCATCTTTATTTAGATAATGGAAGTTATTTTGGAGATGCTTTCTCTTAAATTCTCTTAATGAACTTTCAGTATTTTTAGAGAACAAAAACCAGGTTACTTTATCGTTGGTGGTCCATTAACTCAATTACCCCAAGAAGACGTTACACATAGGTTCTGGAATCCCATTTCTCAAGATTTCAACATCTACAATTAAGAGTACACAATTTATGACGCCGATGCTCATTAGATTATTTGAACCATTTAATCCAAAAATCAAAATGGAATGTTAAAGGGATTACATTAAAACCAGACGAATTTATTATAATAAAAGAGGATAATTTACCACCTGCACTCGATGATGAGGAAGAAATAACATAAAAATAAATTAAATGTAAGGGAGTATGATCGCACCGCTTACCTAAACCAGATTTTCTTGTAAAATATGTACAGAAAATAATGTCAATTTTATTAAGTTAGTTACCAGTGAGCATCAATCGAGAGTGGCCGATTATACAAATGTCAATTACTATGAAAGTAAAAATTTATATGCGATAAAGCTAATCAAAATTGTGATAGTTCCTTTTTGCTATTATTATTTTTGAAAAAAAAAATTGTGAACCAGCTCTACTGAGCACGTCCAGTTATTAAAGTAAAAATTTGTTCCAAAAGGAGGTCGAGTGCTTTGAAATGTCTTATGCTGTGTGCCTTAAACGACTTTTCAAACTAAACTTTTCAAATAGTTCAAGCTTCCGCTATTGCCTCATAGGTATTAGCTGAAAAGTATTTTTCCGAGGTAACTTTTCGGTGACTTTTCACAAAAAGTATAAAATAACTATAATAATTTTAAACTATAAATAATCTAGGATACTTTTTGTTTTCGTTTAGTTTCAAGTTGAGGCACAGTTAGCGATTTTTGTCTACTTTTGTGTAGTTCCATCTATCTAGAAATAGCATAAATTACTTTGCAGTGGAATAAATAAAATGTTTATTAAGGGATTACCGATTTAATCCTAAGTTCTTTTTACCACCGCAGCACTTTAAGTAACTTGTCGAGACAAAGTTTTATGCAAATCCTGCAAAAACGAAAGACATTATACCGACATAAAGGTAACAAATTTCCACCGCAAATATAATATTAGCTCTCTAGGTGGTTGATTAATGTCTTCGAATATCTTAATGACTACGCAATCTGTCATGAAACGTGTTATTTAATCTAGAATTTTTATCTAATGATACTAAAGATTATCAAAAAACCAAACAAAGGGAAAAAAGTTTTTCACAAAATTTACAAAGAAACGAAAAATTCTTTTTTCAACTTTTTTTTTTTTTTTTTGTAAGAATCATAAAATTAATTGTACTTTTCATTGTCTTACAAACAAAAAACGAAAAGAAAATCTGAAATCATGATAACAGAAATGAAAAATCAAATAAAAATTAAAACAATAATTTTCTTTTATTGTTGTAAATTTTAAAATTCAGCTTAACTGTGTATATAAGTGTATATACGTAAATATTCTCGTATATTATGTGCGATGCGGGGTGCGAGACTAACAGAAGTGGAAACAGTTTAATTGTTTTAAATTTTATCAATGTTTTTTTGTGTGTTTCCCTTTTTTGACTACGTGAAATGGAAAATGAAGAAAATCATTTTTTTTGGTTGTTGTTCGTTTTCGGTTCAAAAACGTTCTATTAGTTTTTTTTTAGAATACGTAGAAAGTGAAATTAATTAAATCGTCTTAATTTTTTAACAATTTCTGCATGTAATCATTTACAGGATGGTTGTTGTTACCAACTTTAAATCGGAATTATTTTATTTTTGGCACGTAACTCTAACTGACTTTTCCTTTTTTCTACTTTGCTTTGCTATTTCCGTAGTCATTTTTTGTTTTGGAGTTTGATACGAAAGACAAAAGATGAAACTTTTTATTTTTTAATTGTTATTCTTATTACATTTTGTTTTTCTTAATTTTCTATTTATTTTTATTTTTTATTTTTTAAATTTACAAAAGACGAAACAAAAATATTATTTTTATTTTCAAAAGTTTAATCTTTAATTTAATACGGAAATATAAAAACAACAACCATCTTTTCTGGTTATTTAATTCAACAAGCTGGATTTGTTAAATCTCTGGTAAAATTGGATTTTCCGCAAACGAAAACCGTAAAACAGATGGCTTAAGAAAATAAGAGCATATCACCCATTAGTATATATTGTACATATATATATATATATATATATATATATATATATATATATATATATATATATATATATATATATATATATATATATATATATATATATATATATATATATATATATATATATATATATATATATATATATATATATATATATATATATATATATATATATATATATATATATATATATATATATATATATATATATATATATTTATAAATATATCGACATGAATGGTATTGCGTATTCTAAGATGTATGCGTTTAAGAATGCTAAGTATAATGAAAAATTATTGATTAAAATATTTGGAACTCGTCGAAGATTTCTATTCATTATTATGGGATTATGTGGGTGACAAATATTCTTAATTGAGTTAATCTGTGAACAGTTCTTCTTTGGTTTCGATTGTTTTTATCTGGATTATATTAAATATCTATCTTAAAAATGTAACCTTAATGTTGGTAAGATCTTTGAATTTATATATTAAACCTACAAAAACCTACATTTTGTAGTACCCAGTCTGAACACGTCTGGCACGTGCAACATTTTTGACAAGTAGAATTTTTGACAAATACCAATACCGCCTATATTAAAAACCAAACCAAATTCAATATCCCAGAGTGCGGAAGTGATCAGTTTTCTGAAAATGGGGAGTTCTAGATGTATTTTACTGCTACGCCAATATAGTCTTAAATAAGCCAAAATGTTGGACATGGTGAACAAACATCAAATCGACTCAATTTAAAGCCACGTGTTTAATGAAATTTTCCAATTCATTGTCTGTTAGTGCTCCGGAGGCTATGTGGCGGTTGAAAAACTCGCATATGCACAACCGCTCGCATTCATCAAATCGAAAGATTTGCAGTACATCTTCCGAATCAACAGACTGTATTTTTTGATGAAAGGAAGAGACATTTTTGACAGCACAAACATGCCGTACAAATCTTGGAGCTTTGGTTAGATTTAGACAATAACAAATCGGATGCGCTAGTGGTTCTGTACACAAAAGTTTCTATTAATACCGTTCGTGGTTCATGGAAAAGAGAAGCGAGGAGGTGACAAGATAATTTACACCGATAGTACCATGGTAGCTAGAATATGCTATTTATATGCTGCTTTGGTCAGCCCGCTTATGATACTGAAGCTGATTGATTTGCTTGCCTCTATAGGAAATGCACCAGAAAAAAGACATACATTCAGAACGCGGAAGCACGTTAAGGCAAAAAACGTATTGGAATGCTCAACCAAATCTAGTTGACTGCATTCGGCAAACTTATTTCGGCTGTAAATCATGATAAAGTAATCAGTCGTTACTATTTCCGCAGTGCCTTTACTTGGAACATCGATTCCTTCTATGTAATTGGCCCCAACAGAAGCTAAAATTTTGCGTCAAGCGTTAATTTATATGGTAGCACAACAAGGTAGCGGCGATCTTATAAAAACAATCTTTGGCAATGTGCTATATTTGCCGAAAAAAAGTCTATCGAAACGAGTCTTTGTCATAGTCATTGACTATTGTCCAAACGCTCATTTTGACATTGAAAAAAGGCGTGGTGATCATGCCATATCTCAGATATGTCCTACACATTAATGTTTCTACGTTAATTCTGTGGAAGTGAAATGCTGAATTTCGCAAAAATAATGTTATATTTAACCCACATGTGGTTACTTTCATGATTGATTCAAACTGTTACCAATGCTCTGTTGCATTGCATTAACATACATCACTTACGTCAGAATGTACTTTTCTAACTATTAATAGAATTACATGTTTGTGTGCATCATTTGTGATAGATGAGAATGTAAGTTAAATACAAGATAGAGCAATGTTAGCAAGTTATGCCACCCGCATTCTATAGAAAATCGTATCATCAAAACATCGAATGCGCAACTATCAAAGATTCAAATTACGTCTAGCATAAATTATGGCATATCAGCAAATACACAAATGCATGTGTATTAACATTATGTTATTTGTTATAACATAAATAAAAGTCGCATCATCAATTTTGAAAATGCACATGTATTAAAATACACTTGCATATTTTTATATATAAAGAGAATTAAAATTATAAATTTTTAGATTTAATTAAATAAAGCAGACATAGTCCTAAAAATAATCTTTTAATTTAAACTACAAGCATTACAAGTATAAACTTTACTTGTATATTCAAAATTTAGCGAAAAAGTTATGATATATAATTCGCTAAACTTAAATTAAACTTATAACGCCACTATCGGATAAGCAACAATATGTGTGTATCATAAATGTTGTTTCAAAAGCAGTGAGTCAGTGGCTCACTGTGGAAATAAACGTTTTTATAAACAGAGTGTTGGAGCTTGTTCCACATCTGTCACGGGTTGATAATGGTGATTAGTAATTTAGTTAATAAGTAGCGCTTAACCATTACTAGCCTAGTAAATTATACAACAGAAAATTAGTAAATGCTAAAGGCCGAAACCTACAATACAGAAAACGGGTGAAGGTGTAACCAAACCATAGATAACTTAACACACGACCAACGAGCGAGTCTTTAACAAGTTTTAACGTAATAGCTATGGTAATAGAGCAATGTATAGTATTTTCATGTTATAGACTTTTCATGTTATAGACTTTTCATGTTAAAATCAGCACAGTTTATTAATTTAGATGTGCTTTTACGAAGATTCCGGGAGATAGAGACCAACAACAAAATTCTCCGACGAAGAAATGTTTTGAGAAAACCATTTCCAAAAACACAGAAAAATCAATGTTACAGGTAAGTTTATTGTTCGCTTACCTTTTAAAACACAAACAACAATTTTAGGAAAAACTTTCGACATAGCAATCCAACGAATGCGTTCGATGAAGGAGAAATTTACTAAAAATACTACTTTTGTTAACATGTATAAGAAATTTATGGCTGAGTATATAGCATTAGGGTACATTAGACCAATAAACGAACATGAACAGAAATCAAAGGGATATTATTTGCCGCATAATGGGGTCATAAAAGACCAGTGAAACAACCAAAATGAGGGTAGTATTAGATGGATCTGCTAGAACAACAGAACAATCGTTAAATGATGACCTAGCAGTCAGACCAACAATAAAACCATCATTGTTCGAAGTTATAGCACGATTTAGAGAGTTCAAAATAGCATTCACCTCAGATGTCAAAAAATGTCTTAATAAGTCCGCGTAGCTCCAGAAGAATGCAGATACCAAATAATCATTTGGCGAGTAAGTGAAAAAGATCTGTTCCAACATTTTGAGTCACAAACAGTAACATGTGGACTGTAAGCGCAACTTTTTTAGCAACAAGAGCTCTTAATGAAGCTGCAGTGATCCACAAGAATATATATATATATATATATATATATATATATATATATATATCCAAACGCAGCCAAATACATCACTAGTAATATTTATGTAGATGACTTAATGGCTGGTGCTGTTATAGAAGAGGCTGTTATAGAATTTATTTTCACTATAAAGAATGCATTGGAAAATCAATTAACCGGAATGTAAGCTAGGACTGATTCAACAATAGTCTACGATTGGCTCTCAGCACCTCCAAAGAAATGAAACGTTTTTGTTGATAACCCTACCTCTGAAAAAATCCCTGAAAATCTCTAAATGATATGAATCGAACATAATGGCAACACGTCCTCACGCAATATAATCCAGCAGACTGTGCTACTAGAGGTCTTAACCCAGATGAACTCGTTGATTTCAAACTATGGTGGAATGGACCAAAATGGCTGGTAGATGCTAAAGCTTAGCCAGAAAACAATTCAAACTGCATATACTCACAAGAAGTCCATGCTTATTTGTTACCAATTCAAGTCAAAGAAAATGCACTATTAAATCACTTAATTGTGAAATATTCAAGCTTTGCTAAATTGGTTCGGATATTGGCTCTTGTCTTGAAATATATAAATATAAAGCTAAACAAATACAATCAGATTCCAAATAAATTGTTCCACACGTCGGAAGTACAAATCGCAGAACAAATACTATTCAGACATAATTACTTGACAAGTTTGGCTTACTCCGTATTGAAGGGCGCCTGGGTAAAGCAAGTAAAGAAACACCTGCATGCTGGAGAAACTTTAATGATGGCGACGCAACTATCAAGATATTGGATTGTGGGCTGCAAAACTTTAGTCCGAAAAGTTGTACACAAGTGCATAAGATGTGTCCAATATGATGTCAAAGAGTTAAATCAAGTTATGGGCGATTTACCAAATGCACGAGTGGAGTTCGTTAGACCATTTTTAAAAATAAGAGTTGGTTACGCTGGCCCATTGTCAATACACATCATTAGATAAAAGGGACAAAAACCATCAAGAGCTTCGTTTACCTGTTCGTATGTATGGCTACTAAAGCTGTCCATATAAAATTAGTGTCAGACCTTACAACAGACGCGTTCATTAGCGCATTGCGTAGATTTATTTCACGTTGTGGATTTTGCAGTGAAATACACTGCGACAACGGTACCAATTTCTTGGGGGCTGCAAACTAATTATCCGACTTACACAAATTTAATAGACAGAATATTATTCAAATTCATTCCACCTAGTTCACCATATATTGGCGAGTTATGGGAAGCAGCAGTCAAAAGCGCAAAGTTCCACCTTAAAAGAGCTACAAAAGGGCACATACTCACAATAGAGGAGATGACTACCTTACTCGCTGAAATTGAGACTGTATTAAATTCAAGGTCTATTTCCATCCTGTCAAGCGATGATTATGATTACATCACACAGAGGCTTTTGTTGATTGGCCGGCCAACAGCTCAATTTCCATCAAAGGATATCAAAAATGTCAAATTATCCAAGAATATTTAACGAACCTTTAGTTAAATAAAAGACAACTATTTGCTCATATAAAAAAGGTTATTAGGCAGAATATCCGAATTACATCCAGGACCAGACAACAATATTAGAGTTGTTACGATATAAACCATCAATGGAACAGTGAAACGTCCAATTGTGTCGGTTTCCAGTCAATTGAATCATTTGATTCAAGGCGGCCGATATTTCCGATGATTCAGACCAATCAGCATCTGAAATAAATTAAAATTAAATCCTAGTGTACATTTACTTTATGGTTTAAACTTAGAATCGTTAATCTGAATTAGAAACGAATTCAAATTAACATTAAAGTCGGTATAGTGTACGCAGCTAAACATCTTATAGATAACAAAAGTAAACGATTAATTCGACTATACACCTAAATTATCGTAAACTCCTTATCAAAGTGATTTATGTTTTTTACTAAACATTTTTTGCTCTGTTGTTTTATAGCAAAAAAATAAATAAAATATTAAAAACAAAGAACAAGTTATCTACCTTAAAATCCCTCGCCTTGTTGTGAGTTCTTGAACTTTTTTTTTTTAAAAAGGATGGATATGTCAGATGAAATTCTTTTCTTTCTATCATTAAACTAATTTAAACTTTTCTATTTTAATTATAAAAATTTATCTTTTTAATAGTTAATCTTCTTCGTTGTGTTCTTCACCTTAAAATGTTTCCCCTAATGGAAAACATTTTCTTCTGTCCGATTCAAATTAACAGTACTAAATAACAACAATAAAAAAAACAACTACAACAACAAAAAACGAAAAACTAATTTTACATGTGACTAATTATTAATTATTTAAGTAAGTTTTATGAAGGTCATTTAAGGTTTAAACTTTAAGAAAATGGTAGATGTATAAAATTGTAGGGATGTTTTTGAAAAAAGCTATTAAAGATGATATTAATGACTTTTATGTAGATTATAGGTTATTCCATCTTCTCAGTAATGATTTGTAATGTTTAATAAATTTTTGAAAATCTAATTTATATTAATTTTAAAGTTTTGTGTCAAATAAACTGTATATAAATTAGATTTACGTCTATTACATGACGTAGTGGTCATGAAACGGTTAGTAAAATTAAAAAAAAAATTTTAAATCAGATTTATATTACAATTTTTAAAAATTTATATTTTTAATGATGTAATAAATTAACTAATTAAAAATTTTAGACAAAAACAAATCCAATTTATTACAGAATATGGCTTTTAAAAATGAGCGAATTAATAGATTTTGTTTTTAAGAAATTTGTTTGCAGATTACAGTTGAATGGTGGCACACTGAAGTTGCTGATAAGAGATAACAGAATACTAAAAACACAATGCAGATCTCTCTCTATCTGAATATTTGACGATCACATCCTAAGAAGGGATTTGGCCGCCCGCACTAAGGTTCTCCATCCATCTCGGTCCATCGCTCTCGTTTTCCAGTTTCGACATCCTAAAGCATGTAGATTTTGTTCGACGTCGTCACGCCAGCGCAATCGGGGTCTTTAAAGTTTTCGACGCTATCAAAGTTATGATCGCCAATTCCGAGATTTACAATGGAGATGTTCCTGAGTGTTGATAACAATTTTGTTTTCCTGCTGTTCACCTCCAAACCAAGTCTTCTTGCGCAGCGATTGAGCTGTATGAAACTGTCCTTGATATCGCTATGTCTTCGGCCAAGAAGCACGATATCATCTGTGTATCCAAGAATTTGGCCTGATTTATTAAATGTACAGCGCGAAGTTTCAATGTTGCTTTTTCTCACTACGTACTCAAGCGCCAAGTTGAATGACACAGGCGCGACTGCATCTCTCTGTCGAAAACCAGATGTCATTTCAAACGTATCTGACACAGCTCCCTCTGCTACGATTCTACATACAGCCCCAGAGGTGGTTAATTTGCACAGAGAAACGAGTTTCTATGGAATTCCTAGGCATATGAGCGCGGCCCATAAGTTTTCGCGGTTTATACTGACATATGCCTGTCTGAAGTCTATATTTAGTTGGTGTATGGTTATGTTGTACTCCCAACATTATTCCAAGATCATCGTCATGGTAAAACATTGGTCAGTCGATCGGTTCCACATTTAAGACTGTCTCCTTTTTGTGCAGCAGACATATGAGTGCGGTCTTCCAATTCTCCGGCAACTCTTCTTGATCCCAAATAGAGACGATTAGATCGTATAGATTACGATCTCATCGTCTCTATTTGGGTAGCAACTCCGAGCTTAATCAATTCCGCGGAGATTCCGTCGAGACCGGGTGCCTTTCCATTTTTTAATCTACTAATAGCTGTATCTACTTCCTCTACTGTGGGATATTCAACAAAGACCTCTTAACAAGGACCTCTTAAGTAGAGCTATTGCTCTAATGAGGGTCATTTCGTCGTTCCGATTTAGCAGATTTTGAAAGTAGGTTTGTCATACTGAGAGAACATCAGCCACGTTTGTTCTCAGCTCTCCATTTCCGTCTTTGATGGCTGTACTTCTTGAGTGGAAGTCTTTAGTTAGATTTCTGGCGTCTGCAAAACAGTCCCTTGAGTTTCCTATTTCCGCTTAGAAGCTTATGTTTTCGATGCAAGATCTCATATGATCGCTCTTCTTTTGTCGAAGGTATTTATAGTCGTAGCTTTCCTAACACGGAGATATTTTTTTTTCACGAAGCTTTCGTTTATTTTCGACGACCCTTCGGAATTGATCAGCGAACCAAACATTGCGGGACCTCGGAGGCCTTCTTCCGATGGAATTTTGCGCCGCGGTGGTTTTGGCTGACTGTCTAGCGTGTCACTGCTCCTGGATGTTAGGAGGAGCTTCTTCGTTATTATTGAGCCGGTGTAAATAATTAGTGATTGGTAGCTCTGCAGTGTCGCTTGGTCTTTTAAAGCATCGATATTCCTTCGAACGGTCTTGTGTGCTTGTCTGTTGAACGTAGATGACAATTTGCACTTATACTTAAATATGACAAGCACATGATGGCTGTCCATGTCTGCACCTCTGCAAGATCTGACGTCGGATATGCTGGTGGAGTGTCTCTTAGACACCATGACGTGATCGATTTGGTTTTCCGTTCTTCCATCATTTGATTTCCACGTACTTGATACAACTAAGTTGTACGTTATTGCCAGGTCGGTAACGTGTTGGCCGTTGTTGTTACTAGTTAGGTGCAGGCTGTTAGAACCAATGTACTATGTATTTTCTGCACTCCGACCGATTTTTGCGTTAACGTCGCCCACGATGATTTTAATGTCGTGGTGCGGTATGTTATTGATGACTTTCTTCAGCTCAACAAAGAAGAGATCTTTGATGTCATCAGATTTACCTTCGATTGGTTGGTGCATGTACATTAACGATCGTGATGTTGAATTTCTTAGTGCGGAGTCTGACCATGCATATCCGCATGTTGATAGGGTGGAAGTTGATGTTATGATGCTTCGCGCGCTGATAGATAAGGAAGCCAACTCCAAAGTCTCCTCCATTCTGATGGCCGCTGTAATGAAGAGTGTAACCATTGGTGGTATCATGGATCCCACTCTCAAACTATCTAAGCTCTTGTAGTGCAAGTATGTGTAATGTGTAACCCTTACCTAAGTTGTTGGCCTGCTGCTCAACCCGCTTGTTACGTGTGTGGGCCACGTACTGGAATCTTAAGGCATCCAGTCCTACCTTGAACACATTTATATAGCGAACCGTTTGATACAAGACAGATGCCCGCTTCAGCCGCACCTAACCTGGAAAACAGACTCTGATTTAGTATTGGTTTTGAGGCGCCAAAGCCCTGACATGTAGTGTCCATGACCCAGGGAGCACCGCAAGGAGGTATTAATCTAGTACTTCACCCCCCACAATGCAGATCAGTTCAATAAAATTGTGAGTGTCTTATAAGGATTGCTGAACGCCCTCTGTAAAATCCATATACTGACGATCGGAAATTAGACGGTTATCTTCCAAATATTTTATTAACTGGAAATTGATTATGGTCTCAATTACTTTGAAAAGCACTAACACGATAGCGACTGGGTAATAATTTGAGGAGTCCGATTGAGTACCCCAGTTTTCAGATGAAGGGAAAAATTTCAAAAAAATATTTGAGAACAATTGAGGGAATACCATCCGGAACGGCTAACTTGTTTGTGTAATTGTTTGCAAGAGCTTTAAAAACAACAACTCTAGATCTGAATCTAATGTGGCGTATTGATGAGCTGGCTAGAGAGACAATCGGGAGTGTTATACGTTAGAATTAGCAAAATTAGAGTTTGCAGTAAATTTTCGGGTGGAGAGATTAACTT
The DNA here is from genome assembly GCA_963556175.1 of Tipula confusa. Lineage (NCBI taxonomy): Eukaryota > Metazoa > Arthropoda > Insecta > Diptera > Tipulidae > Tipula > Tipula confusa. Next base: position 106,487,053 of record OY744476.1, on the reverse strand, counting down.
TTTTTTGGGCAGTACAAAAAATAAAGTCCTCATCTTTCAGAGATGGTATTGATTTTCTACTATTCAAGAAGTGTTTCTCTACTTTTCGAGCAGAGGACCAAAAGTTCCGATTCGAATCCTATTTTAAATGTGAATTGGTTTCAGCTCCACCTTCCTTTTTCAACGACGGTCTCCTAAGAAAACGAACAAAGTCGAGCATCAACATCATATTTAAAAGAGCTGACATTGGTAGCAACAATTTTTTAACAAATTGCAAATATGTTGTAGATGGAGGCCATCTGCTTGACTCGAACATAACGGCAGAAACACAATGGTAGTGTTTGATGGTTATCCGGACTACGCCACCACAAAAAGGAAAAGGACAAATTAGAGTAAAGCCATTGGCAAAATTTCAGCGAACATCGAAATAGAGAGCAATATGTCGTGCACAATTTTTCAAAGCGAATTTCCCGCAAACAGCCATAATAAATCGGAATTCATCGGCAAGCTGAAGCAACACCTACATTGTTTAAAGATACCAACACATCAGGCGGAATATGACACAGATACCTCTATCACAAATATGGCTGTGAGCTTTGCAAATCGTGGGGATCAGATGGTGAAAAAGAAGCCAAAACTATTTGGCTTCTTTGCCTCAAATTGAAGAATGTGTATGATATAGCAGCAGAGAGAACACTGTTGTTTTCATTAAGCAGCTTGCTTCCAGTTCTTCATGCTTTTACCGGATGCAATACAACCTCAGCATTGTACAGGAAAGAAAAACTAAAAGCATTCAAGCTTTTACAGGCCAATGCAGAACTAAGGACCAACGCACAAGTGTTCTTGGAAACGAGTACCACGAAGGAAAATATTGCAGCCAGTGGAGCGCATTTAATATATTGTCTATATAACATAACCAAAGAGACTCAAATAGAAGAAGCAAGATATCATTCTTACAACAGGGTAATTGATAATCTGCAGTTACATTCTAAAATCGATTTAGCTTGTCTCCCACCAACTAAAGCAGCTGCAGATCAACATATATTTCGGGTATTCCAAGAAGTTGAATCATGGCTGGGAAATGCTTTGCTACCAACAGATCGGGAATGGAAATCTGTCAAAAAAAAGGCTGCTGCCCATTTCAACTAATCTGTCACCGGCTCTAGAACACCTGCTCAAGTTGATATCAAGTTGTTAAATATTCCGTCATTTGAGCAATTTTTCGAATTTTGTGCTGTGTATTGTTTTGAAGTTTTTTTCTTTTTTGTGAACACTTAAAATTGGTTATTCAATCCCTGATTGCAGCGTAGCCTCAACCTTTAGAGGTGGGGATTTTTGTTCTAAAATGCTGTGTTCATGTAGTACTAGAACTCTGTAAAATTTCGTTTCTATTGGAATTATTTAGTACTTTTGCCCAAAATTCCTGATCAAAAAATTCTTTTTTAAAAAATTAATAGACGTATTATCAATAAAATCAAACAAATTATTGTTCTAAGCAATTAGAACAATTAGCAATAATATTGTTTACTGCTTACTGTTATGAGATGGAAGCAGAACCAACAAATCAACGGAGGATGAATATAAATATATAATTTCATTTACCATCTCAGTAATCCATAATCCCAGTCGTTACGCACATCAAATGTTGCACTTTGTCGAGGTTGTTTTCATTGTTGTAAGCGTTTTTCAAATCAATTTGCAGTCAACTTGTACATAATGATTAAAGTAAAAGTCAGTTATCAATTGAAATCGTGTTAGCTATAACAAATGTTATTGATCCGGTTGACAATAAATCATCAAAATCGAGATAGACAATAGTTCGCAGAAATTAATTTTTAAACCTGTTTCAAAATAGTGACTTCAGAAAGCACAGCAAATATTGGAAAAATTAATAAAATTCTTGGCGTAAAGTAGGACGTTAATTAACCGCGAAAGAGTTGGGAGAGCTTCGCCCCAAAACAGATTGCATAGAAATAAACAAACAAACAAACAAACAAAAAAAATAAAATTCTTTATTGATAACTCAACTAGTTGAATTATAATTGAATGGCAAAATAATACAATTCTCAAACCCTATAATCACTCAGAACCTAAATACACTATAGGATCAACGATAAAATTTGGAAATTAAAATGATATAGCGATTTTTGGACCGGAACTATATAATATTTTTAACCTGAAGTAACCAAATTAAACCAAACTAAAATAATTTGATAGTCACGACTCAAACTAGTAACAACAACTGTGTTCCGATCCATTTGCCTAAATCATCTACAATTTATAAATGTAAACTTCATAGAATTATATTTATGTGTCATCACAAAAGTAACGATATAATCTCGTGATAATTTATCATCCCTAATGTATAAAAATTCCCCCCTCGAAATTGTCCGTTCATTTCGAACGATTTAAGATAAGCATAACACTTAAAAAACACAAAAAATAAATAAAAAATAAAAAAATTGTGATAGTCTTCAATATGAAAATAAGAAGAACACGAAATTTTCATGGAAAATATAATCACAACACCAAAACCAAAATAAGCAACATTTTCCGGTTTTCGTATATTTTAATTTTCGGCTAGATGAAAATATACACAGCAAACATAAAAATCTATTTTTATTACAATCACTTGATTTTCAGGTATACACAGTGTGCTCAAGTTGTTATTGCTTTTTGTTTTCTACAGATTTAATGAAAGCTACAGTATGTTGGGTGTTGGATTGTTATAGTTTATCGCTCCCAAAAGTTTTCTGAGAAGAATTTTGTTTAAAATGTTTTCGTTTTTTTTCCATTGATGTGTTGTAGGTAGCTGTGATCATGATTATTATTAGTAATAATAACGTTTTAACAGGCTACGGTTGGTCCTTACAGTAACGTTTATCATGGTTTGTTTTCGGGCCGTTGTAGTCGCTGCAGACAAATGGCATTATTTTACAAGCAAAACTTGGTTCTAATCAACAATTTGTACGACTTAAGTATTTAAAACCGTCCTGTCTAATAATTTCCGACGATAAGGGAATATTGAGCACTTTGTTTTTTTAGATCATTGGACAAACCACAACTTCTTTACATTAATCGAACATAACCTAGAAACTGTTTTATGGTCAATACGTCATTTAGTCACGAAAAATCTAATTTATATACACTTTGTTTGACACAAAACTTTAAAATTAATACAAATTAGATTTAAAAATAATTAATTAAACATTACAAATCAATTGAATTAACCGCTTTACGACAAATACGTTCCAATGAAATACCGAATCTAGCGAAACAGTTAGACAATAATACTTTTGCAACAGTCTTACTAGTAGAAACTTGAAGAACAGTAGCTTCAATCCACCGCGTGAAATGATCGATTTTAGTAATAAGTAATAAACATTACCATTAGATGGTGCTAGAGGACCTAATAAATTAAGACATTTCAAATCTTTGGAATTCTGACCAAGGTGCCTTAATATTTTAGATTTCTGACAGTCAATCAATGTAAGTTTTAGCCCAAAAGGAACTTGTTCATAGATGGCCAAAAATATTTTGTTGCTACCTTTTCTCTAGAAATCTTAACTCCCGGATGAGTTATTTTATGTATGTTATCAACAATTTCATGCCTCGTCGGTTCTGGGATATAAGTTCGAGATAACAAGGTGTAGGTTTCACACCATATTGCTTTTGAGTCAGCATTGAGTGAGATCTGCCTAAATTTTTATTTTTATGGAGAGGTTTCGTGCCATGTAGAATTTCTCTCGATTCAGGATCTAATTCTTGACACTGAATTTGTTTTCGATGTTGGAATTAATAAAAGTTAACACAGATATATCATTAGGTCGTAAAAGAATGTCGGCCACTACATTTTCTGGACCATTCATGTGACGTATCTCGGTAGTGAATTGAGCGATAAAGTCCCAGTAGCACGTTTAACACTCTGACGTCCATGAACACATAGCTTGTTTACCTTGTTTTATCAAAGAATTAATTTGGTCATAAATTGGAAACAATTAAATTGCCAAGTTAGGTAAAAACCAATGGCAATAATTAACCATTCTACAATTCGCTGAATATATTCGCTGAATATATGTGTTGGGATGTAAGAATTCTCTAATTGCAATGACTCTGTCATTCGTAGGCGTAATTCCACTTGTTGTAATTTCATGGCCTTGAAATGGCCTTGAAGACCTTGAGTTTTTGAACACAAAAATTACATTTAAATAAGCGGATCGTTATCTGATAAACGCTTATAATAATTTTAAGTGTTCGTCGGATGTTTTATTCGCAACCTGAATATCATCGACGTAAGCCAAAAAAATTTAAATCTTTCCTTACTTCATCAATCAATCATTGAAATATTTGACCTGCGTTTTTTGTACCATAAGACATGCAACTGAAATCAAACATTCCAAAGGGAGTGCTTATTGCTGTTTTATATTGATCCTCTCGTGCAACTGGAATTTGGTTATAAAAACGAGATCAATTATTGAAAAAAAATTTTGCATCCATGTAAATGGCGTGAGAAGTCATGAATGTAAGGCAGTGGATATCTGTAAGGAATGGTGACAGCGTTTGAACATTTTGAATCCCCGCATAGTCTCTAGTCATTCTGTTCCATTTTAGGGACCAAATTAAAAGACCTAAATTTACCATGTGATGAAAAGTGTCTTTAGCTGGATTGCAGAATAGAAGTTGGCTTTTTTTGCAATTCTGTGAACAATGTTATGCTTTACCGGCAAGTCATATCCGGGTTCCTGTGTGAATAAGTAATGATCCATATAATGGATCATTACTCATAAATGTAGTAATGATTCATATAAACCTTCGAAATTAAAAATTCGATATGATGGCGAGCTAATGGATGAGACCGTCCCTATATTGGATATGGTTGTTGTAGGATCGATCAAGCGTTTCACTAAAAAATCAGCACCAATAATAGGTTTATTGACTGATGCTACAATGAATGGGTGTCGGCATTTACGACTAGACTTTGACTCGATTTTTAAGTGGTAACGCAGGTATGCGCCTGTATCAATCGGAAAATTAAGATTGGTGTTTTTACACCGATTAATAAACGGTGAACTGCAATTACTCTAGCATCTGCCATAGCGATTGTGGAAGCAATTAGTTTTTTTTTGTTATTCTCATCACGTTTAAAATTATAATCAGGCTTATTGCATTTCCGTGCAAAACTTCTAAACCTGTAGCGATACCAGCACATTGTATGATTTGCGGAGTAAGATCTAGATTCTGCTTTCGAGAAACTGTTGCCACGGGGTTTAAAACTTGACCTTTAGAGATTGTCACAAGATCTAGATCGTCGATCATTTTCCTATCGGTTCGCATGTGGTTGTCGAACCTTTCGAATCGTGTCTTTAGTTCGTTTATTGATTTGCACAACTCTGGTAAAAGTAAAACAAATTTGAATTTTGATGCGTACAGCTTACAGGTGCTTTAGTTGTATTCATTGCAGTTATATAGAGGAATATTTTTACGGCATATTTTTTCTACTTTACGAAAGTGCTGATTATTTCTTTTGTTGAGTGTGGTCCATTCGAGATTTTTTCTGGACGTGAAGGCAGTCTGATTTATCTATGACTGGACACAATAACGATGATTTCTTGGGTTTGTGGATAAGTTTGTCTTCGTGGGAGGGGGGATGTAAATGTAAACATTTATAATTATTTTTATATTTTTTTATTTATGATATTTTTTTTTATTTGCTATAATTTTAATATTTTTATATATTTTATATTTTTGATATTTTTATATATTATATATTTTTTATATTTTTATATATTTTTATATATTTTATAATTTTATGTTTTTTCTTTTTTTATTTTTATATATTTAATATTTTTTAAATTTTTTATATTTTTTATATTTTATATATTTTATATTTTTTATATTTTTTATAATTTTTATATTTTTTATATTTTTTATAGTTTTTATATTTTTTATATTTTTTATATTTTTTATATTTTTTATATTTTTATATGTTTTGTATTTTTTATATTTTTATATATTTTATATGATTAGGTTTTTTATGTTTTTTATATTTTTAAATTTTTATATTTTTTATATATTTATATTTTTGATATTTATATACTTTTTATATTTGTTTTATTTTATATATTTTTTAATATTTTTCGTATTTTTTATATTTTTTAAATTTTTACATTGTTATATTTTTATATTTTTTATATTTTTTTATATTTTTTATATATTTTATATTTCTTATATTGTTATATTTTGCATATTTTTGTATTTATTATATTTGTTATATTTTTATTTATATATATTTTTTTTTATTATATTTTATATATTTTTTTATGTTTTTATAAATTATTTGTATATTTCAATCGAAAACTAATTCAATTTATTACAGCCTACGGCTTGCAGTATAAAGTTCGATTACTCAAAATAATTTCTGAATGTATCGTGCATACTTCACACTGGTGTTTAGATGTGGAAGGTTTCACTTCCATTGCAGATTTGATATTTTCTAGATTTGATATTTTCTCCAGCTAAAAAATTATATTAATTATGTGCTAATATATTGATTGAATTATAGAGTATTTCATTTTATTACGTTTTTAGTAATTTTATTAGGTACCGCACATTTTGAATTTAGGATATACCTATTTCCAGCCTAAATTAAAGAATCTGGTGGAAAATGTAATGAGCAAACACGTAATTTGTCGTACTTGGTTTCAATGTAATTATTTATTCTCAAATTATCGCACCACTTTTTATATTGCGTTGAATCTTTACGAAACCTAAAAACATAACTTACCACATGTTAATTTTTTTATTTTAAAATTTGTGCATTAGGGAATTCTTACGAAAATAAAGTTACATTGGAAACTTTATTATCCCGCTTTGTGTCGCACCCCACTACTACACACTTGGCCATACATTTAGACTTTTTGTGTTCTATTAAATTTTTACACACATCCATTTTAATTAATTTTAAATGTATTTTATTAAAAAATTGAAAAGAAAAATTTTTATATTTTATATTGTCAAACGTTTGATCAATTGTTTTTATTGTTTTGAAATTTGATTTTCGAAAATTCGAAATTAAAGACAAGGAAGGCATAATTTTACTTTCTCTGTCGCATACTAAATACGATTTTTCAATTTTTTTTGTATACCACAGTTTTTTGTGTATGTCGTATCCATTGACAGAGGTTTGAGATCGGTGTGCACAACATACAATGCTGCTATAGAAATGTTCGCCGCTGGCGATTGGTTATATTTTTCAGCCTACTTAATTTAGCCTGTATATATGCTTAATAGTACTATTATTGACTGACGACTAATTTAAAGAAATGGTCCAGTTTTATGAAATCATTGCAGGCAGAATAATTTGACAAAATCCTGACGGATCGAGTCGACAGTGGATATTTATTACTTTTTCGTAAAGGCCGGTTTTCTGTATATTGTGCTATTTTTTCTGTTTACGCAATGAAAAAATTGATAAAAAAATTTCAAAACTTTGAATAAAAATTGAGTAGAATGCGCAATAACTTGAACGTTAGTTCAATATAATTACGCAAGTTTAGTGATTGAAACTTTCAAATATCTCGAAAAATAAGCACTCTACGAAGAAAATGTATTGGTTCAAAATTTAATCATTCCGGAGGGAAATACATTAGTGCTAAAATTAGTACCCCCTCCCCTTCTTGTAGGTGAGGGGGGAGTAACTTTAAAATGAAAATAGGAATCCCTTTTTTTTATTGCAGATTCAGATTCGGAGTTTTCGCGAAAAACGGCTAACCGGAAATGGCTGCTTCTATAGAGAATTTTTCAAGTTTTCTAAATATTTTAAAAAGTACATCACTCATGAGAAAACTGTAAAGTGCAGAAATGTTGTATTATAAAAATAAACAAAAAAAAACAATAAAATTTAAAAATAAAAAAATTAAAAATTCTGCCACTTCCGGTTAGCCGATTTCCGCCAAACTATCTAACCTACGTCCTTATTATTAGCCAGATAATCAGAATCTGCAATCAAAAATAGGGTAATTTGAAATTTTTATTTAAAAAGTTGCCCCCCACCCCACCTACAAGGAGTGGGGGGTACTAATTTTAGCACTAATCTATTTCTCTCCGTAGAGTGCTTATTTTCCAAAATATTTGAAAGTTTCAGCTTAAAAAAATCACGCGGGAATATGTTGTACCTTGCTGAACAACGATAAACTAATATTGGGTGAGAAAATTGATAGTGTGAATATAAAACTTGCGCAATTAATTTTTTTAAATTTTTTTGCGCATTCTAACTGTGCAATTAAATTGTATATATATACCGGCCTAAAGCCGTTCATACAAATCAAAGATTGGTTTGCTCAATTTAATTTTTTTTCCGGATTATATGAATTCCCCTCGACTACATTGGGTATTAGCTATTATTAATATTATTATTATTATTTTAGTGGTGCGAGTCCCACACTGTGCATAAGGCATTTTCCTCTTCTATTAAAAAAAATAAAAATAAAAATATTCTTGTTTTTGTTAAAAATATATTTTTGCAAACAATTAAATAATAAAATTGTTGACAAATAACAAATAGAACAAGAAATTGGAATTTTTTTCATATTTTCTGGTAAGGTGTGTTTTAGATTGGAATTTTTCCAATTTTTTCAGTGAAAAATATTTTTATGTATTTTCATGAATATACGAACATAAAATTAAATTAAATCTTTTTCCATTACGATTTTAATTATTTTAAATTATTAGCGAAGATAAATTTTAAAAATGGAATACCTTTAAATTATTGGAATCGACTTGAAAAGGCCGAATTTATTTGGTCTTTGCACGGCCATTGAAAGGCGGGTTTTCTATTTCCAGTATTCGATATATTTAAGCATTAAGATATGTAATTGGTTGTTGTATCCAGGTTAATTTATCGC